>JAHWFO010064584.1:1706013-2036624 GCA_023313115.1 Rhysida immarginata | reverse complement strand
TTGGGCCAATCGATGATCTGTGAGGGGTGTCCGGATATTTTTGATCACATAGTGTATATTTTGATAGAAAACTTTAAAAATTATAATTTGGAAAAATTATCCATTTAATTACAAAAAAATAACTACACATGCAATGAATTTTGAAATTTATTCATTTATGGAGGTTTATAATATACACGCAGAAATCTACCCAAAACTTATAGTTAAAATTTTCTATATTTTTTTCACCCAAATAGCAAATTTTCGTTATTCAATTTCATACGTCATATTCAAGTTTAATGATGAGTGATAATTAACTTCGCTAAAATAAGATCAAAATAACATGGACGTTTTATTTCAAATTTTGCCTCCATATTTCACAGACAATTTAACCTTGTTATATTGAATTGTATGTTCTTAAAAAGAACTATATTCAACAAAAAATTGTATTTTCTGATCGTCTGAGAATTGCACAATGCAACATTTCGGTAAAGTTATAATATAAACGTACTTGCTTCTTATTACTTCTTCGGATATTTTAACGAATTTATTAACCTCCAAGGAGCATAGATTGAAGGTTCCTGAAATTTTGCTTATTCGGATTAAAATTTAGGATCAATCAACGAATATTTCACTAAAAATTTAATCTAAATTACATCTTCCACATGTATTTCAATGGTATCTATCGCTGCGTTTGGGTCAACAATGGCTGACAAACTCACGTGACAGCCGTTCTACCAATCAGCAGCTGCGGGCGGCGCGGAAAAGGTTTGCCGTACTTTCCTAATCTAGAGCTTTAATATTCACTGTATTTTTTAATCAGACCTCGCACAATATTATTAAACATACTTTACATCATAAAGGCAAAAGGGATTTTTTAGGGGGAAAATCCTGAGATCACGCACTTCCTTCGGAAGGGAAGTAAAGGCGTTGGTCCCGTGTAGTCGTTTGCCGGCTGCACGTTAAAGAATCCTTGCGAGGCAAAATTTGCGGCCCCTATAACGCCGTCCTGAAATGACCATGGCAGTTGAAAAGGATGTAAATACCAAACAAAACAAACCAAACCTAAAGGCAAAAGTCATTTTCTCAGCTGTAAGCTGTAAAATCTAACTTTTCCTAATATACCGGGTGATTCAGTCAATTTCTGACCATTTCACTCGAATGACGTGCATTAGGGATAAACAATTGAAAGAATATGATCGCCATATCGAATTTCTAAATAGTTGGAGTTTGTATTGTTGCAACGGCGCTGCATGAAAATCGTATTGTTGAAAAATGGCGCCCGCTTTATCAACAGAGCAGAAATGCAAGGTTGTCGAATGGTATTTCGAGACAAAATCACCTGTAACCGTGCAAAGAAAATTCCGGAAGGAGTATAAGTGTCGAGACGCACCAGGCAGGCAAGCAATCATGGATTTTGTCAAGCAATTCGTGCCACTGGATGTGTTAAAGGCAAGAAAAAAGGCAGGAGCGAAGCTCGTGTTCGAACGGCCGAAGTTGTCGAAAATGTTCGCACAAGGTTGGTCGATTCCCCTACCAAAAATCTGTTCGCCGCCTATCCATTGAAGAAGGGCTGTCGTATACCACGACGTGGCGAATTTTGAGAAAGGATTTACACCTGTTCCCGTATAAGATCCATGTTTATCAGGAGTTAACAGACATTGGACGACAGAAGCGACAACAATTTGCTGATTCGGGGGTGGCTTTCTTTGGCCCCCTACGAGTCCTGACCTAAACCCATGTGATTTTTATCTCTGGGGGTTCTTAAAGACAGTGTGTTCACTACAGCACCAAGAACCCCAGACCAGCTGCGACAAAGCATCGTCGACTGCTGCACCCTTGTAGATGCAGAAATCCTGGATAGAGTTATGAACAACTTCACCATTCGGCTGCGAGCAGTTCAAAACGTTCGTGGTGGCCACATTGAGCATATCATCAAGACTTTTCCACGGGAATAAAAACTCCGAACTGCCTAAAATATCATACTGAAATGCTAAGTTTGTAAACATTAATGGGTCAATAAATCATAGTACTGAAATGGTCAGAAATTGACTGAATCACCCTATAATTTACTAATTTTACAATTACTGACAAACATTGAAAAATTTTTCAATCATATAAGCATTTCCTTAAAAAACTTCTTCGCTGGTTGGTAAGCAATTCATTAGCTCAAAGTGTGAAAGACAGACAGGCAAATATATTTAATAATAAGGTCCTCTAAAGAAACCAATTTTAAAAACCTACACGGTGGCCCAAAAATAGCTTACTCACTTTGAGGGCTGTTTGATTAATGAACAGATTATAATGATATTTTAATATTTTCTCATTGGCATAATGCGGAAATTCTTCCAATCATAATATATGCAAATAATGGATTTTCCAAGTTTCATTGGATAACCTGCTGGGTACCTTTCTCTTCTATCATCAAATTTAAGCGTTTAACGATATTGAAAACGGCAGAATGCAACATTGGCTGTCAGATTTGAGCGATCTCTCTTGTCATGGAGTCTTCCAAGTCACAGAGTTGTGGGTCTGGTAAGATAAATCCTGCTTTTTAGAAAGCCCCATAACCAATAGTACACACTCTAGCGGCCAAAAATTATTTAAACTAATTTGCATATTTCATGATTGGAAACATTTCCGCTTTATGTTGATATGAACATGATAAAATGTCATTATAATCTGTTCATTAATAAAACCATTATCAGCTCTCAACGTGAGTAAGCTATTTTTGGGCCACCCTATATTTTAAAATATTAAATATTAAGTAATTTCTAAGATCCTGAACGCATTAAGAAGAACAAAGGGTTTCAAAAGCAAGGTCTTCTTTCAAAACTTATTACTTATACAATTCGCAACTTTTACACATTTTGTAATAATTAAAAGTTCTTTGTAAAATAAGAAATTGAAAAAGAATATCTAATGAATTCCGTTTAATGTATCCGGTAAGTTACTGTTCAAATTTACTGAAAGATAATGAAATTTTACCATTAACATTTAAATAATAGGTGAAGGCACTAAAAGCAAAAATAAAAATTACATTTTTTAAAAACTACTACATATCTTTTTTTTTTAATTTTTCCATTGGAAGTACGAGTTTAATGCAATAAATTCCTTAATTACATTAAAAATCCCCGAAACTTAATGAGATTAGTATAATGACAGATTTATTCTCGACTGCGCTGCTCTTTGAAGCTTTCGACGGGCTCTTCAATTGCCTTCTTTTCTCTGCTCTCCCTATTGTAACTCATTGAACTGAACCTTTGTGGTGTGACAGTTTTCCTTTCTAGGCATTTTTCTTTTCCTCTTCTTCTTGGAGGCCAGTAATGTTGGGTGTTTGTGGACGGAGGGAGTCGTACATTCGACAAAGGTCCCTTTCCTCCTCTCCCGTCCTCTGCCAAAAGGATTTAACTCGCCAATTAACTAATTTGCATTTCGGCCTTTCATTACTCGAATGTCGTTCTAATCCGCAAGTCTTAAAAATAAATACCAGCGCCCACCTTCCTTCACCCTCCCTACTGTCAACCAGTGCTTAGTTGATGATGAAACCTAAGTAATCGGTAATTATGATTTATCTCATTAGCATAGTGCAAGCTGGCACGGTAAAATTGATCAATGTATCTGTGAGAACGAGAAAACAGATTTATCAAAACTGTATATGGAAACCGAATTCAGAAGGTGAGGAGAGGAGAAGAGAAATGAAATGGTCACGCGGTGATTAAAACTAACAGAAATACTGCCAGTCTGATTAAAATTATTGTCAGGAACACATTTAGGGGTATTTTTATGAGGATGTCAGCATTTTGATTAAATTCGTGAGTTAAATTTTTGGAAAATTCTTTATGATTAAACTAACCCTATTTTATTGATGACATTCTACTCTACAATAAAGCTAATTATTTGTAATATGAATTTATTAACTTTTCTTTGTCTTAGCGAAGTGAATTGAATAGAAATATGAGAAACTTTGACTTCTGAAATTTAATGGCACGACTTGATTCGCAAGCTTCATATTTTCTAAGAAAATCGAGCAAAGAATTAACTATGATTTTTAAACAACATATAAGTAGAGTAACTTTAACTACTATGATTTTTAAACATTTTGTTCTAATATCCAACAGTTTAATAATTAGAACAGTAGAACGAGAACTAAAGCATCCACCTTAAATTGTCCAGGATGCACTCTACCGAGAACCACGTTATGATAGGTTCTATAAAATGACTGAGTATCTCAGTTAAAAGCCAAGTGGATGCAGAGAACAGCTGTTTTATAGCGTAGTCATCTCGCAGAAGTTCACAATCCTGCCATATCCAAATGTAAAGTGCAGTCTTAGAGCTAAGTGCCTTGCATCCCTTCCAAATTTTAAGGGAGGCTTTAGAAGACGCCACTGCGGAGTCCAATGACGAAGTGGCAGGATTGCGAGATGGAGCACCCTGCTTAAATTAGAAAGGCGCCTGCCTCCATTTCATCTACAATAGAAATGCTTCGGATAAAATACAGAAGTTGGACATACGAAAAGCTATGCTAAAGCAATGCTCAACTAGCTCAACAAATTAGAGTTACTCCCTCTCGGTATTAAAAGGGCACTTAAAATTTCCACATACTATTTTATGCATTTAACGTATTTAAATATTTAATGATTCATGGTAAATCGTTAAAGTGGTTCGCAATTGGTCACCGTTCCAAAGAATTTTCCTCACGTCCATCTACAGACATGTATGTTTTTTTGAAGCCGAAGATATTTTTTTTTTCATTTTAACCTTATTCTCATAAATTTCAAAATCTGTGTCCTTGCAACATAGAACCTTTTTTGTTCTCACTTTCTGATTGTGGTAGATCATCTCTTTCTATTATTGAAATAATATTCCCGCTTTGGACAAAAAAAAGGCCTATCGTAAAAGAAGGAAGGTTCACGACTAGCAAGATAGTTTCTGACTACCGCTTAATTTTGATGAATGTGTGTCATTTATATGCTTGATATATAAATCAGGTATCCTCCTCTATTTAGAAGTCTCATCCGAGGAAAACAGCTATCACAATAAAACGTCTCAGGTAAACTCCGGCTATTTTTAATACGGGGACCATTTCAAAAATTTTGCACGTTATAAGACTAATATTTCTTTTAACAAATCACTTTACAAGCCTTTAATCCAGTGTCCCGGAAGGAAAGGTCTATATGTTATATGGGTATAGAAAGAGTTATTGTTAGTCAAGAACTTCAATATATTTTTAGAAATTCCGCCAAGAACATCAATATATTTTTCGATTCTTGTGAGAACGTGGCGAGTTCCGCGCGTGATTCCATCTTCGCATTCTCTTATATGGCCCTCAACATTTGTTATACATCCAGTAAACTCCTCTCATGTATTGAGTTTTATAAATCTCACACTTTAACCAACTCCACAACCAGAACTCCAGGGGAGTTAGGTCGGGTTATCTTGGTGGCCAACTAACTGTTCCACCGCGACCAATCAAGCGCCACAAATAATTTATTTACCTTAACTTATTCAATCCTTAACCAATAGCTGTATCTCAGAAGCCATTAATAAAATATTTCACGTTTGTAAACTTTTTGACTTACTGTAACTCACGAAATATTGACCTTTCCTCCCGAAACACCTTATATTTAGAACTAAACCTCTGGGACTGTGGTTATTTAAAGTTTGAAGAATCAGGAGATACAAAATCCTTTTGACCACAAAAAATTGACATATATTGCACAAATCTACATGCATGCCTACTGAGTGATGATCACATTGTGATCGAAATGTATATCTGTGCCAATAAATGTCAATTTTTTGTGGTCAAGTGGATTCGTGTGTCTCCTGATTCTTCAAACCTTATTATATTATCTCTATTGTTTCTTATCAGAACTTTCCAGCGTTTGGGCAAGTTTTGGATTCCGGATAGGACATCTTCACTGTTGTGCTGTCTGAATACTCGGGTCACCTCCCCAGAAGTTTCTTCAATTGTACCAAAACGTTTCCAACGGACATTTCAGTCAAAGCTTTCTGAATTTCGGTTACGTTATTTCCTCTAAAAATTTATATTTTTATGTAGGATTTCTGGTCGCTATGGGAAACATGGCCCGAGTGTTTTTCTTCTTTCATTTTACAGCATAATTGTTCAGAATAGAGGAAAGCTATCTATCAAATGTAGATAGAACTTTTTAGATAGACGTCTGACTCACTAATGATGCAATAATGAGCGGAAGTCCGTGCGGTTAAAATATATTTGAAAACTTTTGAAATGGCCCTCGTATTAAATTGAAATTATGATCTCATTCTTCTGGATAAACATTCGCTATATGTACCATATTTGAAATGTCCCTGGCATTCTATTCTACTATTCTCTATTAGAAACTATTTTCTAAATTTAATTTACGGTCAAACATTTCTTAAAACCAAAATGAACACCCACAAATCCTTCGCTCTCAGCCTGAAACCATACCAATGCTAAAAAAAGAGAATTTTAATTTCCTGCAGCAGCCTTATAAAGGAAAAGGGACGCCCTTTATGTGGAGTTTAAAAATTTGCAGACGTAAGAATATATTTTTAGAGAGCTGGGATTTGTCTGTAACAGGAAGCATTTGCACTATATAAAGACACAGAAAAAGGAAAAGAGAGAACGAGACGGCAGATGGACAGACAGAGAAAGAGAGACACAGAGAGAGGTTAAAATGGTATTCGCGGAAATCAATAAACGATGAACAGGAGCACTCGACAAGGAAGAACGTTATCAGATGCTAATATCCTAGGACACTTCGGAATCATTCTCTCTGCTGCTTTGAAAATTAACAGTGAGCAAATCCTGGCCGTGAGCTCCACATTCGGCATAAATCTCGCCCACCTTCGCTTCGCTATCAGCAGTGACCATGTCAAATGTCACGAACTGGACTCGCGGCGACCGAGCAATGAACAGTCAACTGTCTGAGGACGAGGTTAGAAAGGGGAATCGTCAATGGGCGAGCACAACCACCAAGGGTTATTAAAGTTGTTAGTTTTTTGCCGACCTAGCTGGACTCCAATATTTGCTTTCTATTAGAACGACAGGAAGCGTTGGGGGAGGAGTAAAAAAAAAGCAGAATTGGAGTGGGTGGATGGAGGAAATCCTCCCAGAGTCAATAGTCAAGAGAGCAAATTTAACGTGAATTAAATGAAAGTGAAAAAAAAGAAAGTAAAAAGAAAAAAAGAATGAAAGGCTTAAGCACATGTAAACAATTTCAACAGAGAAATTTCCGATAGCACTCTGGAGACATCTCTAAAGGAGTGTTTTTGTATCACACAAAAATGCCAAATGCTGTTCATCTAAATAACCGAAGGCAGAACAAATGCAAGCAAATAAAGAGAAAATAAAAGGAACTTCAGGAAATGCGTGCGAACATTGCAGTGAAATCCTTTAAACGACTCAATAAAATTTTAAAAATAACCACTTTAAACCTTGTTTAAGCTTCACTAAATGATCGATAATTTCATTTCCCCTTTGAAAAAAAGAAAATAAGCGATTTTTATCTTCGGTTGTTGAATGTGAAGAGACGAAAGTGAGATTTGTAGCATCTTTATTGGTTTATAAATTTTATTTCTGGGAATTGATATAGCTCTTTTTGTAAAGTTAATTTTAAAACAATACATTAAAGGTTTAGGAAAGTAGCGGAAGCATTTTATCTGCAATTTTTAAACCCCCCCCCTCAATTTTTTTAATCGAAAAATTGATTTTCTCGAATGTAGTATTTAGAAAATGTAACGAAAATCTTCTTTTGTTTCTCATCATTTCCAATCGAATGATATATCACATGCCAAATGTTCTCGTAGTTCTAAACTGACTGACACCACCATTAGAACAATTTGACCCTAAGTGTAATATAGATCTTGCTTAGAGGAATCTGCATATCGAATGTCACTCCTTTGCATATTTTATACACGTAGACTTTTGGTCCCCTCTAACTCCCACCCCCGAAATTCCGACACCAGTGGGCCAATCAAAACCAAACCAAATAGTGGAGGTGGGCATGCCCATAGTAAGCTACATTCCGAATGAGTTTTAATATAGAAAATAAAGCATTTCCGGGCTCATGTGAGGAATGTTTCCTGAAAGTTTGTCCGTACTTTTTGTTACCCCCTCATATATGCCATTTTCATAGTGTGCAAAGTGAAGATAATAATAGTAAGTGTATTGAGATTTTTTTTCTAACCTAAGCTAACCTAACCTTAATTTTTTTTCTACTAATGATTTGATTTCGCCAATTTTATTTTAGAGAACACCCAGTTGCAATTAAAATTAGAAAACACCTAGAAACCTACGCCCGTTGGGACCTAATTCGTCGGTTTATAACCATACTGCTCCTGTTCGGGCGACATTGAATTGTATTTAACCGTTTAACAAATAAGTAAACAAATAAATAAATAAATAGATTAGATATATACTGCACGAAAACGTATTAAACGTATGCATTTAAAATTAAACCTATTTAACTGGCCATGCCGAAATTTCTTTTTCGATAATTTTTTTTAGCTCACATCAAAGAAGTTAGGTGAATATAACAGAATAAAATACCACAGAATTCATTGGATAAAAGGTCTTATTCTGTTCTCTTACTATAACCTCATGGGATAAAAAGTTAGTCACGTTGAGAGTTCTACGATGCTTCTATGTAAAGTTGTTTGAATATACAAATGAATGCGCATGAGCACCTTTCATTGCGAGATAGTAGTAGCTAAGCAACGTACGAGCATTGTTAACAGCAGTTTGTGTTATTCCGTGTCGAGCTTGGGTGCGCAAAATGGGTCGTAAGCCAGACGTATCTCAGTGGCAAAAAAAAGGTCATAGCATTTGGGCGGGAAAAAGAACATCGTGCAAGAACTATGTCATGGCCAACCGCTTTCAAACCAGGCAAGAACTGCTACAATAACTCAATAGTGGTCCGCATAGACATGTTTGTAAGATGGCAATTGCATAAAATGGACATCTGGAGCCGGTTACATCGCAAGCGCCCAATGCTCACTTCAGGTCTCAAAAAAGCTAGTGTACAATGGCGTAAGCAATATCAGAACTGGACTGTAGACGACTGGCTTGGATGAATCAAAGTTTTCTTTTTCTTTTCGAATGACGCTTAGCGTCTTGTGCATAGAAGAACCAATGAACGCTTTCATTCGGATGGTTGCTTTTTGATACTGTGGGCAAGTTTTCAGCACAGTGAACAGGAACCTCTTTTTGAAATTAGCACCAGGCTTAACAAGCATCACTGTCGTAACATTCTGGATGGACAACTACTGCCTCTTGTGAATCACGTCAAGGACGATGTCTACTATCAAGACGATAGCGGCAGGGTTCACAGGGCTAGATCCGTGGAGGAGTGGTTCGACGAGCACGATCAGACCATGCAGCATCTCAATTGGCTCGCCAAATTCCCATATCTGAAATCAATAGAAAATTTGAGGGACCACTTGGAGCAAAGTCTTAAGAGGAAGAATCGCCATCCGACTAACATCACCGACCTGCGGGATAAATTGTATGTAGCATGGTTGTAGATAGATAAGGACTATCTAAAGACATCCGTACAACCAATGCCCAAGCACATTAAAGCGGTAATTAAAGCGAAGGAATGTGCAATACACTATTAAGAGCAGGTGACTAACTTTTTGTCCAGTATGCTTATTATCCACAGTATAAAAAAGCAATTCTCGACTAAATAGAGCGACTTATATAGATCCTAATTTTTAATTATTTCTTTCTATGAAATTTACGATCTAACTGAAAGATAAACAGTATCAGGCCTATGAATATGGTAATTAAATTATCATGAGATCCTCTAATAACTTTTACAATATTAATAACGTGGTAAACTTTTTCAAAATCATTTCCCTGCTCTAATTGACAACCAAAGTTCTGCGTACGATAATCGAGCCAAATAATTAAACAGACGCTTCACTCATTCAATATAGTGTTTTAAAAACAGATGATCAAAAATTTAAAGATGAACACTACATTTTAAAATAAGCAAAGCAGTCTTAGTCAGCATGAATCCGCAAATGAATCACTTGTGAGATAATGCAAATTTCATGTTAGCTCCGACATTGATTACTTAAGTACTAGTTTAATAAAATACTTAATAAGTAAACAGCTAAAAACGATATTTCTTTAAATATAAGATAATTCAGTTTTATAAAACTTTGATGTTATATGTAATATAATGTCATAGAAGGTGCTCAAAATTCTGTCCTTGCATTCGTAATGCTGTACTCGTTTTGAATTGAGCTGCAAGTTCTTTCAAGCATTCCTACGAAGATTACTGGTTTTGTGGAAGCACATGTAATCCGATTCTGAATTTATCCAACTGTGTCAACAAGAGAGGAAAATGATAGTACAAGTTTTTCACATGGCCAAAGATTTTAAAATAAACAAAGGATTATATGGGAGGCCAAATTACAGGGCCCACCTCGCCTACTCATCATTAACTGTTTCTTTCTGTTGGCTATTGAGTCGCATCTATTGTGAAATAAGAGATTAAAACTATTTAAGAATAAGCAAGCTATCATTACAAAAACGATAGTAATTTAAATATGAGTAATTTAAATAATGAAAAATACGAATGGGTAAAGGTATTCGATAGCATATCTGGGTGAGTGAATTAGATTTTGTATGAGCATGTTTGAGCGAATTGTACGAGGGAAAATCGAAAAGTAAAGCATAACAATTTTATTATGGAAAACTATTTTGCTCCGGTTGTTCAAAGGTGGCAAATTGATAGTTTGAATATTTTGCTACAGATAGAAAAAAACATTTCTACAGGTTGAGACTTAACCAAATATCTTTGGATCAACGCTCTAACACTTTCCCACTGAGCTACTGTAGACTTTGAAACACTGAGCTACGTGTTTACATTAGATCAATTGGAGAATACTGGAGCGTTGATTATCTCACTGGTTCGATCCAAAATTACAGAATGTCTTATTTGCTATTTTTAAACTTTAATTTATTTTCAAGAAGTGGTCTCAGGTTTAAAAACATTCTCTCGAAATGTTTTATATTAATACACAATACTTTCATATTAAAATATGTGAATATTTTATGTTAATATACTTTTTTTTAGATACACTGGAGTTAAAATCCACTTTTCTTTCTGCGAGAACAAATGCAAACCCGTTCACCTTTTTGACGGATGGCGTTTCGGCTGGCGGCCGGTCACGGGCAGAGAGCGACCGCAGTAGCAACCACAGTGGCGGCAAACAGGGCTTGTGGTCCCGGGAGCAAAGGGTTGCGGCCCTGTTGGGACTGCGGATGTGGCTTCGGATACAAAGCAGCGGTTCAACAGAAGGAACATAAATTACTGATAAACGTTCGACGCCAGTTATTATATTTGTCACGGAGCCACGACAGAACTCGATCCACTTTCTTTAGCCAGCAAGGCTAATTGCATCAACGTTATCACCACCGCTCTCCGGTCTCCCTCCAAAAAGATCTCCACCGGCAGGCACATCGTCAAATATTTTCTTTTCCTTACGGAGGATAGATGAGATTCTTCGAAAGGTTTGCCCTCTTTCTCCTCCTCTCCAAACTCATTTCCTCACTCTCTTCTACGACTAAATTATTTATTTTATAATATGTGACAATGTACGAAATCGCTATCATTAGGGGAAAATTATGAAAGCCACAAAATAAATACAAATTGCTAGGAGTTTGCAAGCACATAGAATTAATCGATGTTATTCTCCACCAAAATTGAAAACTTTAATCACGGGGATCCAAACATGACTTTATACAATCTCTCGACCCCCGGTGTGGCTGATTAATTTTCATTATTAATTGGAAATTTAATCGCCTAATATTAATTATTAAACCCATTCTTGGCTTGAAAGCGATATTCGCAGACATCTTTGTTCATTGCTTCCTTTTTAAAACATAAATTTGATGAGAAATTAATTGTGTATTGAATATCTTTTATCCCTTAATTAACAAGATGTAAACTGTAAAGAAAAATTTGGCCGAACAAATTATCATTTCGCCACAGGAAATTTGTTTTTATTACCTATTTAAGCGGAACAATGCATCAAAATTTGCTTTCATATTATTCAAACTCTGCTATTTACGTTTTACTTCAAAACCTTTATTATAATGCGCAATTGAAATTAATAATTTCATTATCAACCAAATAATGGAATACTCTGTTTTTAACATAATTATTTTTTAATGTAAGGCATCCGTAAAACAGGTTTTCAACTTCATAATTTAATAACACGTAAATTAAAAATACAGGTACTTGCAATTATTTCTACTATGCAGGGCAACTTTGAATTTTTAACATTCAACGACAGATGTATCATTGATAAGCGAGTGCAATAAACCTGATTCTTATGGTTTGTAAAATCGAAATAACTAACACAAGTGCAGCGAAACTTTCGAGCAGAATTCAAGAAGAATAAGACAACATGAAGAGTGAGTTAAGACTTTGAAGCCACGGAAAATGTTATCTTGAAGAATCTTTGGTTATTTGGTGTTAGATCGATGGACCGGACACGGACTTCAGTTTGAGTGGTCAGTCTGTATAGAGTATGAAAAGTTGCGAACAATGCTACCTGGTGACGATTTCAAAAAATTCTTTATGTGAGTGAACGTAAACGAATTGTTGTGTGTTTGGCTGCAGTACTGTTCGTAATAACACGGAAGAAAAAATGCTATATTCCGATCCAAACGAGAAAATCGTATTCGGATGCGTTGATGGCGTCATTCGGGGCGGGAGACGAACACGACTGATTACGCATAAATCAATGCGAGAAAAATGGATTCAAGATGTTAAAAGATCAGAGTGACAATCGAGTAGAATATTCATAAAATCTTAAAAAGGGCTTTTAAAAATCATTTCTTAAATTGAATCTGTAGAAAATAAAGAAGCCATGATTTTTACTTCTAATAGTCGGGTTTTAGAAAATATACAATTTTTGTATTTGATAGCATCTAAAAAATATTTTTTCTTCAGCAGAGACTTCTTCTAGTTTGTTCACTTTTTTTTTACAAAAATTTTTAAACGTTATTTAGAAAAATGAATTAGAATTTTATTTTTCATTTACTTGTAACTTAAAAATATCAGATAAAAAACTTTCTTCCTCTCCATATTTTTTTTGATGGATTTTTTCATAAAGGGAAAAATTAATTTTAGACTTATCTCTTTCTTTATTAATGAAATGGATAACTTCACAGATGAGTTTGTATACACAATTTCCAATTTTAAATTGTACAAAGACCAGAAATATAATTTCTAGCTGTTGAGATATTTGATTTAATTTTAATTAGAATTTTTTAATCTTTTTATTAATAAATTCTTTTAATTACTTTTTTTCTACCTTTATTTCGTTTTGATTAACATTAGTTTCCCAATGATTAGGTTTACAAGAAGCTAATATTTTGATTTCTTCTTCTTCGCGAGCATGAAATACATTTCCACGTATAAATCCTTCATTTTCTCAATTACTCAGTATAAAGGAATCATTTTCTTTTATTTTCCCAAATCCAACTCGAACTTCATTTCAACACCAGTTAATGCTTACATTTGACTCACGCAATTTTTTTTCGCGTTTTTCTCGCTAGATAAAAACCTTGTTGTTTTCGAGCTAACTTCTCACGCTCTATATCGGATATACCCTTTTTAAAGGAAATCATTTACAAGGGAAACGTGCTTCCTCGTATTGCAGCATTCCAAGGTTTAACACCCAAATACCTGGAAAACCAAAAGTAACGTAAAAATTCTAAATGCAATAAATCACAAAGTTTGCAACAATTTGCACAGAAAGCAGCGGAATTTTTCGTTCATTGTGAAGAAATTTAATATCAAAATAGTTGTATAGTCCTCATCAGATAAGTTAAACCTCGACCTTGAAGGTCTAGGATTATTCTTGAAGCTAAAATGGGAGGCAAGAGGATGAAAGAAAATCTGATGTAGTGCAGGGAAGTACTAGTACTTCATCAGATTTTTTTTCATCCTCTTGCCTTCCATTTTAGCTTTAGACCTTCAAGGTCGAGGTTTATCTGATGAGGACTATACATGTATTTCCTACCAGCTGGTTCCACAAGGATTTCTGAATGAGATGGTCTTTAATGTGATCTCACCTCATCTGACAGCACTGTTTATCATCACACTGAATGTTGACCAGCATTTCTTCGGTCGGATTTCCACCACACACTCTTACACAAAATTACGCAATCCCTACGATGCTATCTGTTGGTCAAAAATGTACCTATCTTAGCATTAAATTTCTTCATTATGAAATAAAATAGTGTACGCTTTTTCTCCTGCATTTTTGTGCAACCCGCATCAGATTATTGTATTTTAAAATTTTTTGTTACTTTTGGATCACCTGGTTTTTCGGTGCATTCGTTGAAGTGGATTGTTGGCTAGGTATCATCCGTACAACGAAGAGAGCGCACTTAGAGATCTAATGAGCATATTAAAATATTCTTTGCCAAGCACTGTTAAGTTATTGTGGGATCCTCTATTTTGATGTTTAAGTGTTATTAAATTATAAAGTTGTATATTTATTTTACGAAGGCTTTGTAAATAAATCTAGAAAAAATTATTTACGTGATATAAAAAGCTAATTCACTTTTTCTTCAGTTACGGATGGTTAACACGTTGGAGCGCGTGTTTGAAGCATACACACTTAAGGCTCGTGAAATTTTACACGCGAGTTCGTTATCATTCCGTTCTTCTTTTTCAAGTTTGCTGCCAAAATTCCTTCAAAAATTGAATCGTAGCCCTTTCCGACGGTGGTACTCTTATTCCAGAATAATAGAACAGTTCCCAGAAAGGGAAAAATTTCATTGTTTCCAAGAACAGTATAACAAAAGTATCAAACACAGAAGACAAATGGATCCAAACAATCAACAGTGCAGCGCTGCTGAAGAAAAAGCGCACCCCCATTCTTCCCGTACAGTCAACCGTTAACAACGAGACCCTAACGCGGCCAGTCCATTTATGAAAATAGGTGGGAAGGGAGAGACAGAGAAACTGTTTCTTCGTGAATCACTTCACATAAGCGAACAACGGCCTACGTTCCTCCCCAGTCTACTCACCTATTTTCATCAATAGACTGGGTTCGCTTCAGGGGTCTCGTTGTCCAGGTTGATTGTGCTAAATCTGACATTCGAACAACGTAAAATCCGGGAACATAATGGTTTGGTTTGATTTGTTTGGTATTAATGTCCTTTTCAAACTGCCATGGTCATTTCAGGACGGCGTTATAGGGGCCGCAAATTTTGTCTCGCAAGGGTTCCTTAACATGCAGCCGGCAAACGACTGCACGGGACAACGGCTTTACTTCCCTTCCGAAGGAAGTGTGTGATCTCAGGATTTCCCCCCTGAAAAAATCCTCGTCGTCCTCGGCCGGGGTCGAACCCGCGTCCTCGGGCATCAGAGGCGACCACGCAACCACTAAGCCACAGAGGCCGATGCAACATAATGGGCCATTGCAAATGAGATTGAAACTTCCGTTGCATCAGTAAGCCGTATTATTCGTCAGATTTGAAATTAAATAAGGCCCGAGTTCACGCTTTATTACCAATTCACCTTGCAGAGAGGCGAACCAACAATGGAAAACTGTATGAATGCTATTTAACAGTCGACAAATGCCATAGTCACCTTGGATTAGACTTGGGTCTATTTATCGAGAGATGGCAAAACACGGGCAATTTTTTTTATCGACAACAGGATAATACGACTCGATCTGACTGGGTGCGTCAATGCAAGAAGAGTTTTCCAAAAGGATTCATGGGCACAGCTAAAATGGACATCTGGTCATCTAAACCAAAGATAAATGCTGCCTATTATCAGGAATAATGTCTTGGAACACATACATCGGAACGATATCTCATCGTTATATGGCCCTAGGGCGAAGTACGTGTATATCCACTAGGACAAAGCATTCAGGCACACTGCTAAATGACTGTCCAGTGCTGTGCTCGAATGGAAAAGGAGACTGGGATTAAGGCTATTCCGATGATTTTCCTATGATTTTTTGTGGATTCGATCTCCTTTATGAACTCTTCATCAAAGACGTCCGAGAACTTTTTCCGGATTATGAAAAACTTGTCAAGAGGAGTGGAACAGAATCGACCTCGCTATTCTCCGTAGAAGCCTCTTACAGTGGAAACTAAGATTGCTAGAAGAAAAGGCCGTCACATAAGTGTATTCTCGTCACCATAAACATGAAACAACCCTTCGTATTTGAAAAAGTTTATTAAAAATGTTTATTTTATTTCTTTACTATCAATCTTAAAAGTAGACTGCTTTAAAACCCATTAGTTTTTATATTTTAAAGTCCATTAACACTATACATTAATAAATAAAAGTGGGAAAATTAATTGAATAAAAGCATTAGTGGCTCAATTTAAATCAAAGGATGGTAAGTAAATTAAAATACTAAATAATACCGTGAAGTTTTAAACGGAAATGCAGTATTAATTCATCCTATTCCTTCCCATAAACAGAATTTAAAATGGAAAAAAAAATGTTGCCGGCCGTCATTTGAACAGGTCCGCTTTAAAATATTGTAGAATTTTCCCTATTGCGCCGTATTAAAGGCGGTTAACAGTAATAGCGGTTGCCCGCGTTGGAAATTTATTGCACAAACCCGGTTAAAATGTGCAGGAAAGCGGTCGTTTCAGATTAAAATCCACCGGAAAAATTTACAGGTGGTCCGAAGATCATTTCGTAGCGGTTCTTCTGCGAAGGGAAAAATATTCCAATATGTTTCCTGGCTACGGGTTTCTTTTCTAATTAATAAACATTGGGGTGCTGAGGCAAGGGAAAGAGGGTAAGGGGAAACGCAACGGTATTAAAACTTTTAAGTTTGGAGCCATTCCGGACATTTCTAATAAGTTTCGAAAGGGGCGGTGCTTTTCCTTCTTGCCCTCTTTCTCAGTCTCCTTCGAATGGGCGCAAATAACTAATATCGTTCCAACATCGCTTATGGATTAAATGAACACCGACATTCATCACGACCAACAGTTTGCGCGGGTTAGGAATTTTCGCTTTTCAAAAGCTGGGTTAGTGGGCGTCGGCTAATTCCTAGCGCTCAGGGTCAGCCAGGTTTTCTGCTCCAGCCATTTACGTTTTAACAGCAGGTTGGCATTAAGGTCAGAGCGGACGACGAAAACCCATGCTGCTTTCACTTGCCTTTATTGCCTTTCCCTTTTGTTTGGTGGCGAGACGAAAGGAGCCGCTGAAAGAGAGGATGGGGAAGGAGCTTCGTTGAAAGCCACACGCACGCACAAGCACACATACGCACGCACGTACCACGTGGGAAGAAAGAGGAGAAAGATTTTCTAGGTTCCCCTCGGCAGGGAGTCTCATTTGAAAACAACGCCATGCTGGGCTGAGTAGTGATGGAGGGTGAAAGAGAATGAACGTGCGCAGAGTTTGAGTCTCTCAATTAAGAGCCGAAACAAAAGGTTCGTAGGCGGAGAAGTTTTCCGGGCTATTTTTTTTTATTAGTTTTTCACTCTGCTGGAAAAGCCAAGAGGGGCACTGCCGCAGATATAGGTTTATATATGAAGAGAATCTCAACAAAAAATAATAATAATCCGGGGCTAGTAGCCATCCATCAGATAGAAAGCGGCGCCGTTGGAGAAGGGGTGGATATGTTGGGGGACAAAAGTTCCCACGAGAGACCCAGAGTGAGATTTCTTTCCACAAAGGTGTCATTAGGCTAGGGTAGAGTCCATTACGATGCACTCCCACCAATCACCTGGCGAGAAAAAGTAAAATTAATGCCCTGCCTCAATTGGTGAAAATTAGCCCATCCATTACGTTAAAGCGAGCAAGTTGCCATCACGTGATTGCTCCAAACAGTGTCATTTTGAGCGGGAGATTGCACCGCCTCTACTCCCCTCGCCATCCCAAGAGACCAGGAACGAGACACAACTTCGACATTTCGCTCATGGTCAGCTTCTGTTTACGACCAATTCTGATCGCAGTGCAAAGATCAAAAGGATCTATGAAGTCGGCATCTCCTCCCATTTTGACTGCATTACGACTCTCTCGTAATATTATTTGCTACGTCGTCACTCAATTTCTCCTCCCATATCGGAAACAATTTACAACTTGATGTACGAGATTAAAATTTTATTTATTTTTTGCACACACAAGTCATCGGTGCGAGTGAGGGTGAATCATGCATGCATTTTATTTTGCAATGGTTGTCTTTCTCCAGTAGAAAACGAATTACTTTAAATAGAGGAAAGTTAAATTATCTGGTAGTGAAAAAATGAGAAGACAAATCTGCTTTTTAAGGGTATACGAGCTTCTACGTCAAGGGCAAGAAAAAATTGGTTCCAATGTATCCACTGATGTTCCCAGGTGGTAAAGATGGACATTGTTTTAATCTGAGGCAAGTCAAGAAGAGTGTAAATAAAGTCCCGGTATATCACCTAGAATTCCTGTTTTTTTGGTTTTTCTTAGAATGGATAGTCCCTTCGCTCGGTGTTATATTGATTGAGCTATTATTTGACCAATTTGGAGTTATAATTTAACTTTTTGAGATTGTTCTGTTTACCTACAAGTGTAATTATCCCGGGCAACGCCGCGTCTTCTGCTAGTAAGAAATAATAATTTGAAATCCCGGAAAACCGAACTCAAAAATAGTAGGATCTGAGTTTGAAAGCTATGCA
This sequence comes from Rhysida immarginata, assembly GCA_023313115.1. Classification (NCBI taxonomy): domain Eukaryota; kingdom Metazoa; phylum Arthropoda; class Chilopoda; order Scolopendromorpha; family Scolopendridae; genus Rhysida; species Rhysida immarginata. The sequence continues at coordinate 2,017,987 of JAHWFO010064584.1, read as the reverse complement.
GAGCAGCCTCTGGCACCTCTCAGCCAGGTCTATTCTTTACGGCTATACAGGGGCTAGGGTAAAAAGATATCGTTTTGTGATAGATCCAACCCTGTGAATATATACTCTGATAGCTTTCTATTACAGTCCCATGACTGATACCCTAGAGAAGGATAGGCGTCGTTTCCAGCGCTTCACAGAAATAATTTGAATTGATTATTTCATTCTGTGGTTCGAAGAGCAGAAATGGTGTCTTTCTGATTTCATTTGAGTGGTTTCATGAATGATATCCAAAATGTGTTTAAATATCGTCTGGACTAGCTATCAACCATACACTAATACCACGTCTATCACATATTTATCGAGGAAACCGTTTAGCTGCACACTTTTATCACCTCGGCAGCTCCTCATATAGAGATACGGGTAAATATGAAAAAGGAATAACTTTGCGATCCATTTTCGTATTGCAAAATTAAATTTGTTTTACTTTTCCAACTGCTCTATTTTGTAAATTAAATTTAAGTATTAATATTTATTTATTTTTCGTTATTTAACTTTTTACGAAATAAAAAATGTTTTGCAGGGAAATCACCTGTACTTTAAAAAATATTTAATTCCTCGTTTTAAGAATAATAACTGCATGAAAATATATTGGAATTTTTAAAACTTGGCCTCTATATATTTTTTGAAATATACCATTTGTACAGATTGGATATAAGCTTAAGATGTCTTAATTGATGTCAACTGTTTGTTAACAAATCAATGTTTCTAAATGACCATTGTTAAGATTCGGGATAACCACCAAGTGCAGCTCGAACGGCGGCTAAACGAACTGGGAGAGACTCACTGAGATGCTGGAAAGTGTTCGCAAGGTTATTGAGCCATGCTGACTGCTGTTCAGTTGACAGCTGTTGGAGGGTGCGAAGTGGAGTATCCATGGAGCGAATAACCGATCGAGGTGGTCCCAGGGATGCTCGATTAGGTTGTTTAAGTCCGGGAGAATTTGGGGGCCAGAGAAATACATTAAAGTCTTCCTCGTGCTCTACTAGTCAGCTGTATGAGATGTCGCATTGTCGTGCTGGAAGATGCCATCATATCCAGGCAAAACAATGTTCGTGTATGGGTAAGAATAGGTACTTAAAACAATGTTCAATGATATGTACTTAAATCGATTCATATTGCCATTCACAAATGACGATAACGAATGACGAGTGATGAGTAAATGCCACGAAAACATTCCCCAGACGATAACGCTGCCTCTGCTATCTGAAAATTCCAACCTCTTCCGTCGTTAGCATCCGTCTGCTGCGGAGCCCCATAAGCAACAACGTTTGCTGAACTGTCGTTCTGAACAAATTTGCAGTAGCCCGCTGGTTCATTTGGGCAGTAAGTTGCTACACTGTAGCACGTCGATTCGTCCGAACGCACCGCCGCAGACGCCGTTCCCCTATTTCATGTATGACTCGTGAAGCCCACAATTTCCACGTCGATTATTTCGATAGTGCCATTTTGTTATGCGCGGTACACTTTTACCACAGGCAGCATGGGAACAGTTCACAAACTCCGCAGTTTCTGAAATGCTGCCACCCTTGGTCCGAAAGCCAATAATCATTCCTTTTTGTACGTCTGATAAATCACTCCGCTTCTGCACTGCAACAATTGAAATGTTTTTCGAATATTACAACACTGTATATACTCACCCAATTTGCTGATGACACGTCATTTATTGCCTCATTTACTTAGTGCCTTCTGCGATTGGTTATTTAGCGCTGACATCACAAAAAGGTGGCGATCACATTAACGTGACTCGACTGTTTATAAGCATAAGCAATAAAGCTTGCTCAGATTATGTATTCGAGAAAGTTATCACCACCTCTCTGACTTTGCGAAATGCCATGCAATTGTACGAGGGACTTGAGAGCATCGTACAGCCAGATTGTCCAGAGTGTTGGCGGAATGACTGTGAAAAATAATTTTGGAGAGAAGAATAAGGAGAACAGTGTTGTAAAACCACCAAGCAGAATTCCCTTAGATGGACAATAGCTATGGATGTTCGTAAGAGATGCGTATGGTTGCAGCGAATAGACGAAAAACAGCAGATATCCACACATTAAGTATCTAAGTTTTACCTGAACATTACAAATATTCGATAAGGGAATACTTTTTGACAGATGTGAAGACAATGATCTAGCTATGCCTAGACGCCTCTCAGCTCATCCTGGAATATCGACTTCAGTGCTCCGGCGATGCTTTGTTGCAGAGATCTCCCAATTGTTACAGGCGCCTTCATCGAACGTTTCTAATGCACAGGTAAAATTTAGATACTTAACGTGTCTTTTCATGTAATTTCTGTTTCGTGAGGAGTGATACAAACATAGGTAGGTAAATTCTACTAAAGATAATAAATAGAAAGTTGAGGGTGATCTTTCTGATAGTACACTCAGATTGATTTCAACTATGAAAATTAGGACAAATGCAAACTGAACTTCTAAACCTTAAGAGATAGACAAAAATTTCCAATTACAAACTTGTCCAGCATCAAATTCCGATCAAAACAACAAAATTTTTCCGAAATCTGATCAACGGATCACCCATAAATCGCATTTTAACCATTGTGTGGTAATTGGATAATTGGATTTTAGTCACCACGCTCATCTGATCTTGATTTTTTTTTATTGCGGGGCTATCTCAAGGATAAAATTTATGCCACACAACCGATCTCAAGCAGGACCTGCAACAACGGATTGAGAAAGAATGCAGGGAAATAACACCGGCCATATTTGATGATGTAATGGCATCAGCGAAGTTACGTGAAGAATTATGCTATGGTGCAGTTGGACATCATATTGAATACCTTTTGGTTTGACTGCTGCAAATTGTCTGTTTGGAATGACTTCATTTTTATCACATGACTGTTTATAATACCAAATAAAAGACGGATGTACAAGAAGGGCGAAACATAGACACCCTGGAATAAAACAAAATTGGACACAGAGTTCTAAGACCGTGTACATACCAATTTTAATACCAAATAAGAGATAATTGTTATTTATAATATCAGAGAATTTATAATAAGGAAGAATTTTTATAAGAAAGACGTATTAACAGTATTCTTGTTCGGAGAGAGAGAAATGTCTACGCTGACAAAAAGTTTTCATGGTGATGTCCACTAGCGAGTGAATGAAATAAATTTCTCTGTTATAATTCGATTTCTTAGTCATAAGGAAAGTGGTATTAAGGATGGAGCATACAAGCAATGAAAAAAATAAGGGGAAAAAAGAATGAAAAAGGTGGATAAAGACAAGCCAAGAAAAAGAGAGAGAGATTGAAGTGCCTTCGCTAAGAGAGATCGGTGGATTATAAAATTACTAAGAAGAAGAGTTGACAAAATTTTTTTATGTCACACGAAATGTGAGAGCGCAGCATCTTGTCGCGTGTTGTGTCGATTTGTTGCGTGGATCGCATAAAAGGAACTCTGGGGACAATAGCAAGTACGCGCGAAGGCCTTGCCAACTGGGAGGTGACGAGAGAAAAGGAAGACGAGAGGGGGTGTTTGAAAGGGATGGGTAAAAGAGGGATGAGGGGAGGGATGAGAGAGTTGGGGGGGGGGGAGAATAAGGTCAACGCGGTTCCCTTCCTAACAATGGCAACGTTCGTGCTCGGCTCTCTCGTTTCGCCCACCGGCATTCATCCTCTCAAGCGGCGGCTCAATCAAGATCCAATCCACCGCCAACGAAGCCTCATTAAAATGCATCGGGAGCCCTGACGCACCGGTCGCTGACCCGGCGTTTAGAAAATGTTGGCGCATGCGCTTCCGCGACCGCGTCCTTGACTCCCCACGCAAGCAACGACTGCCGCCACCGCCGAACCAAGAAACTACTTTTGAATAAACATGAAGCTTTTCAGCGCCTTACGAGCTTCAGTAGAGAAGAAATAAAACTAATTTGTTCGTCAAAGGCAACATCCAATTCCACTCTCTATTAAAAGAAAAGGGAGAGGGAGGCGAGTGGGAAGATCGCGAATCAAAGTGACAGCGCCCTTTAAGGCTTAAGTGGAACATCGTCTTAATCGGGCGCAATTCCTCGAAAAATCAATGCATGCACGCTATCTACTCTGTAAATATGTAGGTCGAAAATAAAATAATACTAACAATGCTCTTAATAAACAGCCCGATTATAATGAACCTTTTAAAAAAATTTTTTATTACCAAAATGTCCATAGACGAGAAAATCCTATATTCAAGATGAAATATTTGTGAGACATTCACCATGAGATCGAAATTACAGTATTTTCCAGGTTATAAGTCGCAGTCTTATATAAATCGCACTAGCGAAAAATAAAAAAAATCGTGAAAGAATAATATATGAGTCGCAGTGGCTGTATAAGTTGCAGTATATGGCGCGACAAATAAAAATCTCCTAGACCATTCTGCAATTTATTTGCCAGGAATAATCCTTTAATTTCCATAATTCCTAAATAAACATGATTAATAATGAAAATAAAAACTGCAATCTTTTAGCTGCAAACATTTCGGGTTTTTCTCGTAGCGATACAAAATGGCCACCCAGTAGCGATTTCGGCCAGCATAGTAGTTCGGAGACACTTTTTCTGCCAAGTCATTCTTAGAGGAAGGGTGTAAAACACATTCGATGTTGGTGTTTTTCCTTAGATATGTAGTCATTACGTTACAGCCATATAGCGTGTTGAGCCAACACCTACTAGAAAGAAAGCCTTTGCACTGAATCATCATACACTGTTACATCATCCTAAAAAATCAGAATTTAAGGCTTATTATTGCTAAAAATACGATTAACACTGATTTTTAATAATGATGTAACAATGTATGACGTTTCCGTGCACAGGCTTTCTTTCTAGGACGTGTTGGTTGAGCTCGCAACCAATTGAATAGAGCGCTGGTCATTTTTCCAGATATGTTGCTGCAGATTTTCCCAAAACGGACAAAGCTTATATTGGTATATGGTGAAACTCCATGCTGGTATACTATCTTTTGAAAAAAAAAATGACGAACGTGATACTGGCTTTCTTGCCTTCCATTGTTTCATCTATTAAAGTGGTCTTCACCCCCACCAACTGTATTGTAACTGCAGACAGATATCGACTCTGTTTTGTTTGTCTTCGGGAGTTAGTATCCAAGCAATCCATTGGGCATACATCCGGTGCATGTATAGATGACGATACAGCATCGACGATACACTGCCTGCAGCAATATCCAAGAGAGTTTTTGCACGGTTGAATAACCGCTGCATGGATGCTAACGAATTTGTCTGGGTCTATCTTGCTTTTCTGTTCCTTCTCGAAAATACCTGTATCAGGGCTTGCCGAAGCAAACCCTGAAAATGTTACCATTACAACTTTTCTCACTCGGAGATAAAATTTAATATCGTCATATCGCTCTTCTCCTGTGGCGTGTATTTCACGGATGTGGTAATATTTATGTATCCGGAAGATGAGGCTCCGTTTCGAAGAAGCAGACACTACGACGCTAAAGCAATCTGATACCGTTACTCGAAAAAGACCGAACTTTTCAAAAATGCCATTCAAATTGAAACAACTAATAATAATACGGTTGCTCCGTGGAGAAAAAATTAATCTCAGTCTTTATTGAAGAGCTTGCGTATACACTGATAATAGGAAAGGGCTTTTAAGGAAAAAGCTGAAACAACTAGCCATATAACTTTTTTTTTCATTTCGCATAGCTTAATTAGACAATATTATTACCCTTAAAGGGTGCCCCGTCTTAATTAAAATACTCTGAATTAATTCCAGGGCAGAATGGTCTTAACAGGCACTTCACAATCATGCGTATACAAATTTAAACAATTTTGCAAACGGAGAATGACTAACAATCAATGAAAAGAGATACGGAAGAATAAAATTAAAGCTCATTTTATCTCCCAGATAGAACTATTCAGTCGGACAATTGCGTCGGCTTAGCTTCCTATTTTTTTATAGCTTCCCCTTCGTGGCAGCAAGTTATGCAGTTAAACATGCTTTCAAACAGCAGTCTTCTTCTCATATAAAGTCGTAAGTACTTTTAAAATCGAATGATATATGAGTGCAACTTATAAAAATATAATCATACGTTTAGGAGGAAAAGGTTATCCTAGATAGTTTTTAAATTAGTGCTGGAAAATAATGGACTAAACCGTTTCAAAATTACATTTCTGTAAAGTTAAAAAAAATATATAATGATCGATCCATGAAGGCCACGAGTTTTTTGGAAGCAGCTAAAAAAAAGACAATGAAAATAAAAACGTAATTCGATTCCACAGCTTGTTAGCGAAATAATAAAAGAAAAAATGTGACAACATAAGCTTCAAGCCTATTTGTGTAATTGCTTTCGAACCCAACTTCTCCTCCTCTTTACTTTCATTCAAAACCAGATCCCCTGAGTATTTTATTGCAATTCTTCAGCAGACGTCTTTGTTTTAAATGAAATACTCGTTAAAAAAACATTTGAGAGCTTTCGTAGCGATTGCCAATTTTTAAAGGAACGATTTTTAATGGTCGAGTTTACTTTCATTCAGGCACTCTCCTTTCATTCATTTAAATGATTTACCCCAATTACAAGAACAGCCTTCAAATATACTTGAATATTAAATCACGTAATATGTTTCATCTCTGTTCATTCAAAAATGTTATACATAATTTTCTTGCCCATTTTTCAGCTAATTATCACTCATAAATTGCATAAGTAATCTAAACAAATTGCATCGTTCTCTTTTCACGTATCAGTTGAGCGAATCGCATCAACATTAAAGGAAAGTTTTAAAGTAGAAAAAAAAGGGGGAAAGAGACCAAAATAACGACCGCAAAAGTCTTCTTCACATTCACTTAACTCTTCGGTTTCCATAGTTACGACGTGAAGTTGATCCGTGGGTTTTCCTCCCTCCCCTTCTCTATCCGACCCCCATCATCAACGCAACCTAAGCTGTCTCATCGGTGGCGGGAAATTTGGCAAGAGACTCAAGCTCCATTGGCAACCCCAGAGAGACTTCAACTCGCTTCCTTCTGTTCCTCTCGTTCTCATTTCCGACGGACAAAATTCTTTCTTTTCAAAAAAAAAACCGGGAATTTTTTACACAATACCCTCGTCTTTCCTTTCCCTCTTTTACTCCTCTCCTTCTTTTTGGCACGCAAGAAAGATGGGGCTTCCTGTTAAGAAAGAAATCTTCAGTGCAGTTGTTCACTTAGCTTTTAGGATTATTTGCGAAAAAAATGCGTATTCTTTTGTAATTAAATTTCTCACAATCCTTTATTGCTTCTCTATATACTCGAGACAACATTAATAAAACAACATTCAAAAGGAGTTTACGCCTCTCTCTAATGAAACAAATGAAGTCGCGGCGCCGCCGATGACGAATAGGCACACGTAAGAACTGGGGAAGAAAAATTATTTCCCTTAAGACTTTTGTGTAGCATTCGGTGTACAGGAAAAATGTTAAATCGTTTCCTTTCTTCTGGCAATAAATTGTTTCTCGGTTAAATTAGCCATTGTTTCCCGTTCTCGATTCTCATTATCATTATTTCCACTCCTACATAAAATGGTAATTTAAGTGAAAAGTTTTGAGTAGTGTCTACAGCTATTTTCTGCGTGAATTGCGTTGAAAGTTTTCAGAGAAGTTCAAATGTTTAAAAAAATAAACACTTTTATTTAGTTTTTCCTTGGTGAAATAACGGGTGTCACAAAAATAAGGGTATCCTGTTTAAACTAAGCTAATTTTTAACGAGCAACATTCTTTTATTCTCTACAAGTAATACATTTGGCAACATTACAATATTTACTTCTAACGTTGTAATGCAGTCCCGCTTGATCACGTGGTTTTCTGATAAGTTTAAGAAAAAAATGGTGCAACCCAGATTAAGCTTAGAGCAGCTTATCGTACAGTGGTAGCCAAAATAGTTGGAACTTTATGACACATTTCCTTCATACGATAGAAACTAAAAGATATTAGGCAGATAGCACTATTTTATTCATGTCTCACAATCTGTTTAATACAATAAATGGAACGCAACTGAGAAAACAAACTGATAACCCAAAACTTGACGGAAATAAAGACTTCTGTACATTTTCAATGGTTTTTCAGCGGACAAAATTGTTGGAACACTTACCAAAACAACAACATATTGTAAAATGTTTGTTGGTAAAGTACACTATTTAGTTCAGAATCATCAGTACTTGCTGGAATAACCATTCGACCGTATAACAGCAGCACATCTACGCGGCATAGACCGTATTAGCGCCTGGCATCGTTGTAAGAAATGGAGTTCCATACTGCTTCGATTGTTGCCATTAACTCCATGTTATTCTTCGGTTATTTGGTTTTAATCTCCTTATCAATGTCATTCCACAAGTTCTCAATTGGATTCAGTTCAGGGCTTTGAGTTGGCCAGTCCAATTTTTGATGAGGTGGAAGTTAAACATTCAGTGACTACACGTGCCGTGTGTTTTGGGTCCTGCTGGAAAACCCACTTAAGCGGCAAATTGTCATCAGCAAAGGGCAGCATTACGTCCTTAAGGATGTCTCTGTACATGAAGCGATCCACTATCCCGTTGATTTGGTGAATAGGGCCGACTCCTTGACCGGAAAAACATGCTCAAACCATCACTGATCTACCACCTCCTTTGACAGTGGGAACCAAGAACTTTGGGTCGAATCTTTGACCATTTGGTTGTCTTATGTATCATACAATCTCAAAAATTTAGATTTGTCACTCAATAAGATGAGAAACCACTGTGATGGTGTAAGGTTCAGGTCTTCTCTGCGAATACAACACGAGCACGGCTGAAACAAATGGATTTTGAGCAGCATGTCGACCAAATAAGCCGTATTTGTTCAGACGCCTTCGAACAGTTCGGACACTAACATTCGCGATGTTTTCATTCATAACGTCATGATTAATGTCCCGGGCATAGCGGAATGGATCACTCGAACTCAGGCGTCGTAATTTCCTGTCCAGTCGGGCTGATGTCTTCCGTGGGCGACCACTGCTTTTTGAGGTATCCACGATGCCAATGTGACAGAATCTCTTCACAATTCGGGAACAAGTGCTCTTACTGACAGAAGGTGCTTGAAATCTGTGAAAAAGATTGTCCTTCACGATGTAGTTTGAGAATGCCCTCTTATTTTTTGGTTTTAGCTGTTGAAATGGATTACTAATGATTTCCAGGTCTTTAAATACCCTAGAAGCAATGCGACATGCATATTAATTAGGGTTCCAACCATTTTGTCTAAGTACAATTGGAGGTGGTTACGAAAAAGTCAGTTGTTACATGCTAATTATTCAAATTTTGAAATTATTTCTTTCCAGTCGGTAAAAAACAAAGGGTGCTAATTGATGAATAGTGCAAGACACCTCGTATATACAAAATTTGTCGGTTATAATTTTTCGAGTGAAAATTATGCTATCGTTCCAACTATTTTGGCCGCCACTGTATGTCCGCTTGTTTTCTGCTACAGACAGAAGTGAATTGTCGTATACAGATTACGGGCTTCCTGCTATTAGAAAACGGGCTATTGCCCGTATAAATTAATTTTCTGGGGGAGATGGAGCACTCATGACCCAAAAAGAAAGGGTGATATGGCTAGAACAGTACGTACTGAATGAAACCGATAGCGGCTTGAAGCAACATCGCCAGGAAAAACCTACTCTTCACCGTTTATTGAAATATTTGCAAATTTCTAAGAGTCTACGCAGGAAGCCTCAATCATCTGGTAAACGCATTGTAGCTGATAGGCGAGTTTGGTTTTGTAATATTTGATAGGGTTTATTTGATGATAAACTAACAATGACACGACATCTGGCATAGATGGACAAGGCAAATTCCATGTGTTCAGATGTGTAAACTGACACAATTTTGTCTACTGGAGACCAGAAATTCCAGTTGATGATGATTAAACATGAAGCTTAAAGCTCTGGCATTTCGGAAGGAGAGGTTGATTGAAGGAACTATTAATTTATTTATTTATTTAAAAGCATCCCTGGAGGGATAAAAAAAAGAATAAGTATGCATAATCAAAAGAAACTTACGAAAGCGAAATAATTAAATTTAGACGCCCGACTGAGAAGCAGTTAATAGTGAAAAACACTTCCTATTCCTCTGCTAACAGCAACTTCGACAAACTATGGTGGCAGCAGGACGGCTCTAGAATATTTTAAACATTAAATAGCTTATTATTTCAAATAGCGTCCTCTTATTTCTGCTACATCCTGTACATTCCAGTCTCCTTCATTCGAAGTAGTTTAGGAGATATTGAAGGAAGAGTACGGGAATGGAAGTCTTCGTAATATTCAGACAAGATGTGAGAGATTTTGATTATATTCTCTTTTAGACAAATTTGCTGAATGCTTCGTAAATTGCATTTATAAATAATTAAGCATATAAGAATTTTGTTACGTGCAAAAAAATCCATTTCTGGGAGCCAATGCTGCTGGATAATCCTCCATTTAACTTAGACGTCAGGATATGAGATAACCTCAGTTTTAGGGCACATTTTCTTTCTGAGAAACCTTTTCTTTATTTCTCTTTTAAAGACATTCATATTTTCTCACTGCCTTATTTTTTTGCACATTTTATTTATTTTTAAGATTTTTTACATTCGACCAAATTTGCATTCACCTGCACAGAAAGGGACTTCAGCCGAGTCGCATTTCGAGATTTATCCTTTACACATCAATGCAACAAAATAAAAGCTAAAAATAAACCAAGAATGATAAACGCTAAGCCCCCTTGTGTATTTATATGCAAGAGTATATGTATGTGTGTGTTGAGCAAAGTGGTAAGAGGAAACCTAAAGGAAAAGCTGAAGGGGAGGAGGCTGGCAAGAGGCGAGTGAGATGACCTTATTTCACGGGTCAGCCGATAGCGTTGCTATTGTTATGGCGATTGCGCTTTGTGCAAACGTAGCCATGGCAACAACCCTCTCGCCACAAAAGAAAGAAGGAGACAGACAAGCCTTTTGTTTACTAGGGATCGGAGCTAATTTACGCTCGCCTTCCTCGGAAGGCAAGGGTGCGAAGAGGCTTAGAATACAACGCCTTCCCGCCCAACCAACTCAACCCTCCTCTTTTGAGGACTCCCAAATGACGACGATAATAATGATGCAAAGAAGCGGTTTCAGGGTCTCGTGAACAAAAGACAAAAGATATTTTGCATCCCATCCTGCCCTCTCTCTACCTTCATTTCGGTTCTCTCCGTTTACTTAGAATCCACCGCAACTCCATCTTTAACGAGGCTCGCACAGAGAGAATACCCGAGACAAAGTCTTAATGCCGGAAATACCATAGAAAAGACAGAGAACAAGTCTCTTAATGTAAATAAGTTATTTTCTGAAAAAAGACACAACTTATTATCATTAACATGTACCCTACATGCTTTTGTGTAGTCTTTGTATCTGACTGTTGATCTGTTTGCTAGTCTGTGGTTAAGTAATGTGAGAACCACTAATCTCTAACTACTAATCCGCAATGGTTATAGATGGAAAGAAATAATCTTGTTTGAAATTAACCTTTACAACGCCATACCATCAGAATACGCTAATAATCCACGTTTTCTTTCATTATAATAAAGCACTAGTAAAAAGAATTAAAGATAGCAAACCTATTATAAGTGCGTAACGCATTATCAGTTGCACTTCAGTATCTGCACCATTTTACACATCTCCAGTTTGATAAGCATGATTAAAGAAACACGGTGGGCGGCCATAAATGAAAGTTTAGACTTCTGTATGACGGTGACTGTTTTGTAAGTTGGACAAATTAGGAAAGATGGCTGTTATCATGGCAAAAACTGATGTTAAGGAAATTGGAGCGAATGTTATTAGCGTTAGGATAATGTGTCTGTACTTGTCAAAAATGAACAACACACTGTTACATATTTGTAACTCAAATCTGAATTCTTAAAAAACACACAAAGATTCTGTAAACAGCTTGTACAATTCCAAATTGGGCCCAGCAGCTCTTAACTATCCTCTGAGTTTATCCGTATATGAAAGAGATGCCTTTCATTTGTGGTTTATTGTAATTTATTAAAGTTCTAGATAGATATTTATTTAGAACTTTATAATATATTAATGTTGCCTGCCATCTACCGTTAAATTTGCAAAATAAAATTGTTTTAATATGGTTTCATCTACGCAGAATTTGAGAGGTGTGCCTTCTCCTATTCTTTAACAAGAGAAGACGATTTTAAAATGTTCTCGCAAGCTAATTTCTATAGCGGACACAGTCATCGATAGGTATTCAGTTCTCTTCAACGAAAACAAAGCGTCCAAAACATAGGCAGTGATATTTTAAAATATCCTGGGGAAGAAATTCATTATTTTTGTCATTGGACAAGTTCAAAATCAGTTTCCACTTGAATTTTCAATAGACTTTGTCGCATCACTGGATGCCTAAACATTTACTTATCGTAAATACCGTCCCGATACTTAACTACTATGCCACCGTGGACATGGAAGCATTTCGCTGTCAAACATGTCTTATGCTCATAGGTTAATGCGCAGCTCCTTGTTCGCGAATCAGGTCTATCTTTATCAGTAAAATGCGAATAATACGAATATTATAATAACGACTGGAAAATGGGTCTAGGAGGATTTTTTAATGCCGTATCTCCGTATGTCAATAATTAAATATAGAAAAATAGTAAAGAAAATTCCACGGCCTGGATTCAAACCATGGCCCTTCGGTGGCTTAGTGGTTAAAACATCAGGACGGTAATCCAAAATTCCTGATTCGAATTCAGTCTACGGAATTTTCTTTGCTATTTTTATTTTTAATTATCACCTTTAAATTAAAATTGATTTGTAATCATTCATTCGTCATTTGCTATTCACCACGTGATTTTAGGCCGACCCCTAGGGTTGGAAAATAGCAACTGCCTAAGAAGACCATTTGCGGCATCCATATCACGCACTGAGATCTCTCAATGCGGAGAAGTAGCGGCTTAGCACCTAAAGACTTCCTTATTTGCCTATTGAACTTTTCGTCAACGGTAAAAGTTTTCTCGTCCGTAACCAGGATTCGAAAGTGTTCTCCATCCGCGTGCCGTTGAAGCACCCTATCTTGTAGGATTGTGAAACACCTGCCACTCTACTCTGGAATTTCTTTCGGCCGCTTGCACCCGCCATCGGACTCTTTCGATCATTACGCAAGGCCATAGGGCTGGAGATCTTCCATAGGGCTGTTGCCTTCGCCACCTTAACGGATAAGTGGGTTTGAAATGTATGTAAGTAAGCAATCAATTTTGAAGGATATTTCAACAATTTCCCATTACGATTAAATATTGCTAAATGGTAAAAGCAAAAATGCCAGTGGAAGACCCTGGTGATCTTTTCATGAAAAAATCTGAAAACGTGTTTCCAAATTTAAAGGGAAAAAAAAAGTAAAGATAAAATTCTTTAAACACACTTTAACGCCATCTATTGATGAAGTCTTAAACGATAGTCTTCATATAAAAATTAAATTAATTAATTGCCACTAGTTGATCAATTATTTAGTGGATTTTTTAATTCATTCATGTATGATCATCAGGAGTAAGTGTGCAAAATTTCGAGTCAGTCGGTTAATAGGAAATAACTTTAATATTGATTACACAATTCCATACAAACAAACAGACAGATAAAGCAAATACGTAGGTAGAATAAAGTGTGATAAAAAACAGGAGAATATTAAGTACAGTAATCCCTCGGTATTTGCGTTGGTTTCCTTCCCAAAGAAAACTGCCAATAGCAAAATCGCGAAAACCGCGACATGGCCAGATATAAATGATACAGTCTTATTTAAAATACTAACGTACATCTTTACCGTCAAGTAATTGCTCTATCTTAAAATTTTACATGGATTTTTGTACTTAGAACAAAAATTCATCTGTGAATACCGAGAAATTACAGTATAAAATTAAAAAAAAAAATTAACATTGAAAGTAACATTTTATAAGACAACTATTTATTGTTTTTTATTTTTTTTTTAATTTTTTAGTGATATCAGGACATATTCATTGACTTTATTACAATTAGAGATAATTTTTTGTGACTAAAAAAAATAAAAAGATTTTGCTCCTTTAAAGATTGTATTAAGATTAGAACACAAACGACAGGAAGGGAAAAAAATCAAACTTCATTTCATTCTTTTCAACTTTAAATCGTTCTCCCGTACATGCATGTTGAGGATGCTATAGATACAACCTCTTTAAAGTCGTTCAAGCTGATCAATATTTAGTAACTAATCGATGATTATTTTTTTTCAAGTAAATGTCTTTTCAAAAAGATTTTCATATCTTTCTGTCTATACGCTTTCCTTTTGGAGGTATTCTAAATTTAATTGTGTGTAAATAATAATTTTATTAAAATCAACCCTTCCTTTATAGTTTTAATTTTTATTTCTATTTTGGTGTTAAATTTATATTACTTTTTAAAAATTGTGAAATTATTATTCTCTGTGCATTTAAAAAAATTTGATTCTGGTTTTTTAGTAATAAAATTGAAAATTAATTAATTATTTATAGTAAATCCGTTTAGAGCAAAACAACTTTAAATTTTAATTTGGTTTTACCTCTTTCTTTCTGCTGCTTTGAATATTAAGAATTTAGTCATAGCCATATCTAAATTTAGAATTTCTGCTATTGTTCTTTCTTTCGTGTATATTCTCTTTTAAAGGGGAAAAAATCTATTATTACCTACAGAATGCGTAATTTAGTTCCATTCGTCGACCGGAGGTTTGAATTTTTTTTGAATACACTACTTGGGCCAAACTTTATTTCCATATTAGCTTAAACGTTTGTTATTTCCCCCCTCTTTAGACTCTTTTATTTATACTTTAATAGCTTGCGAAAACAATAAAAACGCATTTACATTCTAAATTTGTTTTTTTTTCTTTAAGTTCCTATTTCATTTTCTACTTCTTATCAGAATATTTATGAAAACAGAATTTTTTTTTAAATAATGTACATGAACGGAGATGGTTGGAAATCCGGAGGCAAACCTTTCTATTTGAACTGATCAATAAATGGAAATGTTTTGACCGAAAAAATAAAAATAGAAAATGGGAGGGAAAATAATAAAGGAAAAGAAAAAAACTTCGACTGAAATCGATGAAGTCAGCGGGCAAAAAATACTATTAAAACAAGAAATTAAAAAAAAATTGGAAAAAAATGGGGAAATTACAAAAAAAAACTTAAGAATTAAAAATTCATTTTAATTTGATAGAGAGGGTGTGGTTCCTTTCTTCCCCTTTTATAATGAAGTATTCTCAACAGTGTATTAAATAGCTCTCAGAAATAACAGTATAGGATCCGAAGAGAAGATAATAAGAAACTGAAGATATACGTACTCCAAACAAATCTGCTTCTTTTCTTCTCTAAAAACGGAGATATTAGGGATACATCAATTAAACTGTCTAATATTTGTCTTTTACTTTGTGAGTGCTCTATGTGATTTCCATAGTTACATAAGCAATATCGAATTCCTCCTTTATAGAATCTACCGCAATAATAAAGCGATTTTTAAACTCATTCAGTGTTGTGGAGAGTGTAGTATGTACACAGCATCCTTAACATACATCCAATGCATCACATAAGACAAGATGTCTTAACATAAGACAGACATCATATGACTTAATTGTGCTCCATATGCGAAAGTTGAAACGATCCACCTTGCCATTGCTTTATCATTGAACACTAATCACAGAAAAAAACCATTACCAGCGACCTTCTTGTTTCTTAGGCACTACAGGCTGAGATAGTCCCTAGCCTGATTCAATTCGTTAGGAATTCAGCTTAGCGGGTTTGTTTCTTGGCCCACTACGGTTAGCTCGGTATTTCGAATTGCTAGTAAAAGACAAACACAAGCGACAAGACCTGCGCCTCAGCGTTCTTTCAGCATATGCCCTATGGAATTGCACTCATTTGAAATTGGGCGAATCATTTTGATCAATCTGTATATGATTTAGCGTTCGAGTGAAAAGCATACTCGAGAATAACGATAAGAAACTGTGAGCAGACATATTTTTTGCTTAATGTATGCAAAAGACCAACAGAATTTATCCACGTATGAATGTTTTCAAAATGAGCATGGACGATATAGAGCTAAGAAAATTAGAAAAAAACAACAGTAATCTATATTCTATGCAAAAATTTCTATTATTTTAAGGCAGTAAATGAAAATATACATTCATTCCACATATTTCAGGAGCTGATCCTTTATTTGCTTATTTCTTACGAGATAGCGAAACAAACACATGAAACATATACTGTATAATGAATAACAAGATATCTGATGAGTGCGGCGACATGAACATCCCAAACCTAACGAAATTTTAATAAAGTTTAAGTAAATAAAAAAAGAGATATACGCATGTTAAGCGAAAATAACTGCAAACTTTCATTAATGTGTTTAGTAGAGCGACAAATGCTTCACGCAATAAACGAGCATAATAAATGTCGATATTAATATGCTGTTTTGGTGATATGGCAATTATATGATGAACTAATAAGTTTATGAGTTTCTGTTCCTTTGATTAGCAAGTTATTTCATGAAAAAAGCAATGTATTTATTAAAGGAATAAGGATGTTCATACGGAGAAAACATGAAAAGAGTGGAAGATGGAGAGAGGAGGAGGGCGAGGCCGAGAAGCATCGAATGAAATAAGCCGCAAAATAAGGCAAACAGAAAACAAATCAATTATTCTTCTCTAGAAAAGCCGTAAGTCTCGCTGAAAATAAATATCTCTTAAGTCGAAGGAGGAGTAAGAGCTTGGAGGAAGCAAAATGAAAGCATGATAGGAGAAGAGAGAAGGAAGAGAAAAGTGAGAGAGAGAGAAGAGTGCGGCAAGGCGCTTCCACTGGATGGCTATGAATTCGTGGAATTGGGCGGGGCGCTTTTAACCTTTGCCCGAGGGCGCTCCATCTCTCGCTCGTTCGCCGTCAGGTGGCGCGGCACAGGGAGCCAAGAAAGAGGGAGAAATTGCGGAAGCTGCATCTGCAGTTTCTGGCCGGGAGGAAAAGAGGAGGAAAAAGGACGAGGAGCGAGGGAGGGGACAATCGTAGGAGAAAGTAGGGGGAGATGCTTCTTTTGATTAAGCTATTAATAATAGAAGAACACGTGGCAGTTGGAGGGGATGGCGGTAGAGGAGCAGTACGAACAAAAATTGGATTTTCATTCGCAAAAGCGAAGGCATTCAACGAGAGATGGTTCGCCAAACTCTGGAAGATTGTCGACTTGTCGACGTCCAGACTTCGTTTATTAGAGCAAAAACGGCTGTGTTAAATTTTTGTAAGGAAAAAAAATTCATCTTGTTCGTCATCATATCTGTATTCAATGTACGTACATCACAGTGCACACGTAACGAAATATCATAACTCTTTCTACACCTGCAATGAACGACAAAATTCCATTTCACTGATGTTTAAGGGATTTCTGACTTTTCTTTCATATATATATGCAAAAGAATTTAGAATAAGTGTTTTTAGAATGTTCGTGTTTTTAGATAATTTACCAATTGCCGAGAAGGAGAACTTTGGGAGAACTAAACGTATGGGATAAAAAAGCTTTATGATATTATTTAATAATGTCAGAGATTAGAATGTCATTATTAAGTAATGAAAATATAAAGCTACTTAATACTTTTATCTTCACACATATTGGCCTAAAATGAAATTTTGTATGTAAAATCCTCTAAGCAAGACGGACATTATTACAGAAGGGCCGGAATGGCACAATGGGACCAATTTCCTTGAGCTCAAGTTTCCGCTACTTTCCTCTACCTTCATTGCAGGGGTTAATTTCTTGTCCAATGTCTGTATATGTTTAAGTCCTCCAAGTTTATTGCATACAAAAATCGAGCGCTTAGAACCACGTTGTTCTAACTCCATTTCAGAAAACATTTCAATGGAGTGAAAATTAAGGTCTAAATCATTAATTTGGCTAAAACAATAAGGAATCGTTGATTTATGTGGATTTAATAATAAATTATTATTTTCAATGCTTTTAAGTTTGGTAAACAAGAGTTAGAACGATGTTTGAAAAAAATCTTAATTTCCACAAAAAATGGGGTTAGACTAAACTGATTGTTAGCAGTCGAGATCTAAATAAAAGTTCTAAAGTTTAACCATTTGAGAGTTACATATGAGCAACTTTAACTATACGATATAAAATCCGTTACGTGGCTTCCAGTTGCAACTAAGTCGTAATTAAAATTTCAATTTAAACACCTGTTAATGAACAGAAGCAAGTGTATATAACGAAGGGAATTAATGAACGCGTTTAATAATACCATTCGAATTAATTAACAGTAAAAGCACTTTAAAGCCATAATTCAACAAATTTAAAGATAAAATCTGACATAGGAGCAATTATTTATTTGAGTTATTGCAGTTCCATACTTTTATTTCTTCCATTAAAAAGTTGAGTTTTATTTTTGATTAATTTATTATAAATGTAGAAACTTAATGGAAGCTCAGGTTATAAATGGAGGAAAAGTGCATGAAATAAGTTTCTTTATTGTTTTGATGTCTCTATAGTAACATTAAGTAGAGCAGATAAAAAATTAGATTTCTCTAGATAAATAAATAAAACCGGCGAATTCACTTTGTATGAAACAAAGAAAGATACTCGTTAAAGCAGTTTCTTTTTATTCCCTTTTCAACAAACTCGGTACTGTGATCGGGTTAAATACATAAAATAAAATGTTATTTAGTATCGTATTAATATTTTGAGTGATACTGTTATGTGGTATTTACGTTTAGTAGCCCTAGTATTTCCCAATGAAATGGAATCAATACATTCGTTGCGGCGAGGACATATAAAAGAATCCAGATGTACAGAGGAGAATTTTCCATTTTATACTTTTAAATTAAAAGCCTTTCTTACTTTTCATTTATGCCTCGCTGTTTTTTATGGACCATCAGCCAATGTTCG
The DNA here is from genome assembly GCA_023313115.1 of Rhysida immarginata. Taxonomy (NCBI): domain Eukaryota; kingdom Metazoa; phylum Arthropoda; class Chilopoda; order Scolopendromorpha; family Scolopendridae; genus Rhysida; species Rhysida immarginata. The sequence continues at coordinate 1,999,073 of JAHWFO010064584.1, read as the reverse complement.
ATTCTTCCTTTGCGTTATTTCCTAAGTCCGGGGAAAATGAAGGAAAAGGGAGAAGGAGGTTAAAGAAAAAGCTGCGAAGAAACGTTTTTCCTTCTCGTGTTTTATGACTCGTTTCTACGAACGACGACCGAACGAACCCTTTCCCCTCTTTTATGGGTGTCGAAATTTCGGAGGTTGTTGGTTGATGATGTTTCTTTTTTTCTTTCTTTTTTCTCTCCTGTATATTTTTTTAAAATTTTTATTTCCAGCCCTTCTCTTCCTTTCATTTCCCAAATAACAATGATTGCTTTTAACCTTTTTGCCCTTTTTTTTCTCATTCTTTAAAGCGGAGAAAGAAGAGAAGTTGTCTGAATTAATCAACTTGCATTTTCCAGAAGCGGAAACGATTGTTGAATGCAGTGAATAAACACTCAACCGGAAATGATCACCGGGGTCCAGATTGAACGATTAATTCCGAAAAGGTATCTTCCTATCCCTTCGTACTCTCCCAGCCTCGCAACCCGTCTATTACCCACCCTTACCCACACCCATCCACACACAGACACACATTTCCACGCGTCACCGGGAGCTACGTGACACCACCAATAATTGAGCGCTATCGATTTTTTATCGGAATGAACGAACGACGCAACTCGTGCAGCTGCTCGAGCAATGATACGTGGAATTATTCCGAGTGGAACGCAGGTCTCTGGAAACCCCAATGCTTTCAGACCGAGCACCGCAATCATTGACCTTTAACTTTCACTTTCAAAAAACGTTCGCAACTTCTTTTTCTTTCATTAAGGGAAATCAATTGTATTGTGCGGCGACAAAGTTCAGCAGACGTGAGCGTTTTTAAATAAACATTGCTGAACATCCGTTGTCACTGCAGGTTAAAATAAATATCTTATAGAGATTTTTTTATGAAAAAGAAAGTAAAACTAACAAAATACAAAAAAAAAAACAATATTATTTCATTATGTTATAGCCTTTCGAAAGTTAGAATCTGGAAAGGCTACACACATCCAGACTAAAAAAAAACGCCACTCCTCCATAAGGAATACGATAACAAAGCTTGATATCATTGGAAACATTAATTCTGCAGTTTTGAAAACATATTTATTATTAAGCAAAATTTGAGAAAAGGCTTCCAAGTGCAGAATTGTAGGCTGAGTCATTAAGAACATAATGCTTTTAAATGAAGTCTCCCTTTTTCCACGAAATAATGTCTTGATAACGGTAATCTAACATAAGCATGATAATGTTGCAGAGATCAAAGATATAATTTTCGGCATCTTAATTCAGCTGGAGTAACATGTCTTAAAATTATTAATTTGCCTTCTTTTAACTGAATTAGACATCTAGTTATTTATAAACCTACCTAATCAAGATGTTAAGATGTTATGGCATTTTTTTATCTTCATGGCCATAACTAATTTATTTAAAATCCAACTTATTTTCAATAATTTAATTAATATACAAACATAGATCATCTGAGATATATTTGTAAATAGTTTATATCTTCGCATCATAAACGCACGATGGCGTTATAATAACCTTTGCAATACACGTGTAAAAAACTTTTTTCCGCCGATATAATGCAAAAATCATTATTTAATTTTGTGTTATTGGTGCCAAATGCATGCATTAAAGATCTCTATAAGCTAAGCCCGAATCGATTTACAATGGCTATCATAAGCACATTAGCCGATTCGCTTGGAAAAATAAATATTTGAGGTACTTATGAATGCGACTCCTGAAACACGGCGGATTGACAACACCTAGTTGGCAGGAAATTAACGATGAAATAATGGTATGAACTGCAATAGTCTGTCACTGTAAATCATTGCCGCGGAATATGGCAAAGTTCACTAACATTCAACTTGAATTTGAATTAGATTAGTATGTGCGTTTCCCCCCACAAACTAATGCTAAATTCTGCTACAACCTTTTTTGATCAAAACAATTTCTGTCGTTTTATGTTTTACTCTAATGTACGTGTTTCTGACAATCTCTACTTTTGAAAAATTTAATTACTTTTCCTCGAATGTCAGATATGAATAAAGGAAATCAATTGCGTTATAAATTTAACGATAAATTGTTAGTACAGAGCTAAGCAGTACCTCAAATTAAGAATACACTCCTGGACAAAATTATAAATTCACATTCATTTTGCACAAAACTTTATGAAAAAGAAAAAAATTATTTATTTTTACAAAATTTATACGCAAACGTATTCAGCTATCAAATGATCATTAAAACTTGCGTCATATTTTTGTATTTATAAATCTTTTCGAAAACTTCGAGAAAAACTCAAACAGATGCATATACATTGAGTTTGGCCAAAATTTTAAACTCACCCTGAATAAAATGGTTCTGTCCGCATTATGTGAATGAACCTAATCATTTTAAAATAAAATTAGGAATAGCAGATTATTTGACACTGTGGCTGGCTGCTTGTTTTATGTTTTCACAATGCCGCAAATAACTGAACTGAAATAAGAAGAAATTCGTAAAATTTGGTTGCTGCGTGGTTCTGGGATGTGCCAGAGACAAATTGCAGCTCACATAAACAGATCACAGTGTGCTGTCAGAGATGTGCTAACAAAAGAATTTGGTGGCAAAGTGAAAAAGTGATCGGGTAGCAAGAAAATCCTCAATTCCAGAGATGAATCTCATGTTCGCCACATTGCAACTGAGAGAAATCTGCCTGCTGCCGGTATTATTGATGTTCTTGCCTCAGACTGTTCTCGACGAACTATTTCTCGTGTACTATAGAGATGAGATGTAGCAAGTTCATAAAACAGCAAGATTGAACCTTGCTAAAAAAAAGATGTCCTGGACTCATGAATGGTACGGAAAGATTTTTTTTTGGATGAGAAAAGATTTAACCTAGACGGTTCTGATAAATGGGATGCCTACTAGCATAATCTACGAAAATAAAATGAGTTCAAATGAGTCGTCAAATGAATGGTGGTTCAGTTCTGTTAGGATCTCGTTTTCCTTTATAAGTAAAAGTGATCTGGTAATGGTTGATGGTTAAATAAATTCCTTGGGGTATACAGGTCTAGAACAACAACTTGAAGCCTGTGGTGAGATTCTTGGAGGGAAAAAATTGGACTTTCCAACAAGATAATGTCCCTGTCACACCTCAAATATGACGAAAACACGATTTCATGAAAGTCGTATTAACATTTTCTAATTTCGTGCACACTTTATGCCAAAGTTCGCTCTCTTCAACCGAAAACCGCCGAAATGTGTGAATTTCCTATTTCGTGCATACTTTTTGCCAAAGTTCGCTTTCTTCCACCGAAAACCTCTAGCCAGCACGTTCCCCAGACCACAATCCAATTGAAAACGTCTGGGGACAGCTTGCACGCCAGGTTTACAAAGATCATAGATAGTTTCAAAACTATTCAAGAACCGCAAAATGCAATTATAAATGGATGGGAAAGTATTACAGTCGAATACCTTCATATTCACCTTGATTCAATGCCAAACAGAATATTTGAAGTTTTCAGAAGTGAAGCAATGAAGGCCTACGAAGTAATAAATGTGTGGGAACATTTTGTTTTGTAGACTGAGTTTATAATTTTGGCCAAGCTTAATTTACATCTTTTTAGTCTTTCTTCAATTTTTTTGAATTTTTTTGGATATGACAAAAACATGACGAGCTTTAGTGATCATTTTATCGTCGAATACATTTGCCTAACAAGATTGTAAAGTAATTTTTTTCATTTTCATTAATATTTTGGCCAAAATGAAAGTGAGTTTATATATTTATTCAGGAGTTTATAATATTTGGGATATTATATTTTGTTTAGCTTTCTACTTTTTTAAAAACTACAAAATTTCAAATCTATAAAGTTTTAAATTTACTAGTCATTTCATAAATACAATGTGAAGGACCGATTTTAGTGGAAATATTTCAGAGAGAAAGAAATAAATGGCTATCCAAGATAGTTTATATCGATTTTGTTTTAGCTTGCACTTTTAAATCGCATTTTGAAATTTCAAATGTTGAGTTCAGGAGAAATATATGCGATTTTATTTTACCTTATATATTTATATGAGATGTCCTACATTCAAGTATTTTAACCTTTTTCTATCTGCTCTATGAAGATCAAATAATGAAATAAATATTTAAGATATTTAAATAAATTAATAGCTTTAATTAAATCAACGTGGATGATAAAAATAATAAAAATAAAAAGAGTAAAGTAATATATCTACGACAAGACGAGTTTTCCACAGATTGGGGAGGAAGAGGAGGGAAAGAGGAAGATTGGAGGATGATGGTTTTCAATATTTGACATCTACTCTCGTGGAAAAAAATAACTCTTCTGGTTCGTCTTTTTTTATATATAAATATATAGTTTTTTTCATCCTTTCTTCCATCACCATGGCAACAGTAACCGTCATCTGAGACGTATCTTTTTTTAAAGCGATATCAGAAGAGCAACACGTGAGAGGCTGTTTTTCTCTCTCTCTCTTCTCTTTCACTTTTTCCATTCCCTCTTCCTTCCTTACTCTTTCTAAAATCTCACCAACACCTGACTCTGACAGCCTGTCGTGGCGTATGGGGAGGGGAAAGGAATTTATTGCACCTCCTCTTAGAGAAATTGCAAGGGTTTCACCGAAACGTCGATAGGGGAATTGACTCGAAAAATGAAATAAAAAATAAATAAATAAAAAAGACGGGATATAATATGAAAAATATATTGTACATAAAATACAAAATAAAACTTTAAGAAGACGATGAAATGGTTGGGCATAAAGTTTATAAACGTTCATTAACTTAATTATAAATTTATTTGAATTTTTAAATTTTTAGAAAAAGAATAATGGTAAACGTTCAGGTTTATTCTTATTCAAGTGTATTTGCGTGTAAATATATATTTCTACAAGAACAGGAACGTAACGACATCTTGAAGGAAACCTGACTAATTAAGAAAAAAAAACATAGAAAGCAGTGAGGTATTTATTTTATTAAATTTATACGAGAGGCGGTCATTACAATCAACATGAAAGAACGACAGCTTTTGAAAATGTGTGGTGCCACTGAGAAGCGACATCCCTCAAGTGCTGGAGGATACAAAGTGGCGTTTAGTGCATTACTACTAAACGCCGCCAGAGTGTCGAAAGCAAATCGGAAAAATGAGGTGCGAGTCCTGATAAAGTTTCTGCATTTGAAGAGGAACAACGCCAAGCAAATACATGAGAAGTTAGTGGCCGTTTATGGTAACAATGCTCCATCGTACGAGACAGTGGCCATGTGACGTCGCCGTTTCCAGTGCATCCAGACAAGCGTGGAAAACGAACCTCGGAGCGGACGCCCGTCCATCTGTGACGAGCCACAAATTGCGAAGGAAAGGCCAGACAATCACGGGAACGAATTACCGGGGCCCCCTGCGAAAGCTACGGGAGGCTATCAAGACAAAGCGGCGAGGCAAGCTGTACAAAGAGTCAGACTTCTTAACGACAACGCGCCAGCACATTCAGTACATGAGATCGTGCGCGTTGCCGCGGAGGTGGTGTTCGAAATACTGTCCCATCCGCTGTATTCAGCCGACCTGGCTCCAAGCGAATTCTTCCTCTTCCCTCGCCTGAAGAATCTGCTGTGGACGGAATTTCCAAGACGACGAAGAGGTCATCGTCAAGGTGGAGCAGTTCCTCAACAACCTACAGGAAGACTTCTATAAAAATGGCATCCATCAAGTCGTTGAGAAAAGTGTATGGCCCTGGGAGGTGCATATATGGAGTGGCAGCCAATCTCTCAGCCTTCCGTTAATTGTAATGATTTTATGGCTGCCCCTCATATAGGTCATGATTATGAATTTTATGCCTAAAATAAATGTCGTTCGGGTATAATGTGAATGTTTCCTTTTTTCCTTTAAAAATTTGCTATTTCCGGGACGAACTTCGTGTGATAGTTTACCTATGACACATATAGAAACCTCGAAAACATTAATTTCCATCTCTTCATATGAATCAGCAACAATATGAAAAATTAGCATAAAACGTAACAACGGTTCCTTACGTTCATAAACTAAAGGCCGTTAGATAAAGTAAATGTAAACATGTCGTATTCATCGTGTATAATGTTAATGATGCTCTCCTTACCCCGAGACAGTACCTGACCCTTGTTGATCTTGTTTTCGCTCTGTAGTAAGAATGTTTTCTGTTAGTCAACTTCAGTACGTTGGTAGATTTGTACTTCTATTTTGGTTATTGCGTATTATGTCCGACCTAATGAGAAAGTAAAGTATTGGTGCTTCTTGGTTCTTATTGTGCCCGTCTGGCTAATAAATCTGTTGTTAATTTCTTCAGTTTATTAAAGGTATCAAAAAGAGTAGAGTAAGACTAGCTTCTATTAAACACCGTAGGTGAAGGAAGTGAAGTTGAATGTCAGAAAGGATGACGGGCACTAAGAGGATTGTGACATCTAAAAGAAGATAATTGCTACGATTATAAAGGCAGAGCTGAATTGCGGGATAGAGAACTTTTAAATAGAATATTCATTAAGCTACAATCGTCCAGTTTAAATGGATGCACCAAGGAGAAAATAAGGCTGCAATGTGCACAAATTCCTAATTGTTGCTAATGAATGAAAACATGTCAAATGGTTCAACGAGTCAAAACCCATACAACTCTGTAGAACCGTACGATTCGGGTTGTGTAATTGCCAACGGTGAAGCATGGTAGAAGTTCTATTATAATTTGGGTGTCTTTATCGTGATTTGCTGCAGGGGCAATTATCACATTGAAAGGCAAAATGACCGACAAGAAATATAAACAAAATTTTGTGCAACCTGTTCCATCCCATTGTACAGACATTACTCCCATAGGAGAAGTCATTTTCATGAACCTAGCAAGTCTAATCTTGGTTTGAGGACCATGAAAAACGAGATTAAACCTCTTTCCTAGTCTTCTCCAAGAACAGTTTCCATATCATAAGTAGCAAAAAAATTATTCAACCTTCATCCAGGAATTCTTACTTTCCCAGGAGAAATCATGTTATGTCTCGTGTCAACATCAACCGACGTCGTATGTAAAACCAGGAGAAGGTTTCCTTACTTTACGACGCATATCTATTATTTTCTCCAATCCCTGTATGATATGCATACAAGTATTAAATGAAGGGAAAATCCTCTAGCCACAAGAGTGCCAATCTTGCTGTTGAAAATGAAGGCAAAGCGTTTGAAATACCTATCCGGCGTTTCATATCTCGGACGTTTCTTTGTGGTTAGAGCTTTTATATTCCTTTACATGGAATTCCACACTCTTTACAAAATTTAAATGCATAATGAAAATAACGTTTTAAAACTTAAAAGCGAAAAAGAGTCAACAGGAAGAGTTTCATCTAAGTGTTGACAGGGATTCTATCAAAAATGTTTATTATATCTGGAAAATACGTTAAAATAATAGACATTGCCTTGTTTCAATCATTTACGCTACATAATTGGTACTGAAAGGTAACGGTTTTCGTCTTACTTGAACAATGAGAGGACTTCTTAACAGTGAATTCATTTTTTTCTATATTTGACACCTCTTTTTTTTCGTTTCCAACAAATTTCTTTTGACAAATCGGACTGGAAAATTCCCTCTAAAACAAATTAATATAATATTTCAAATGAAAGAACTTCTCCTCCCTTCCATCTGCTTTCAAAAAAATCAGATTAATCAACTAGAAACAGCGGTGAAACTGCTTATGTATAGCATTGAACTTTTTTTTTTTTTGTATCATCATATCCAAAAAGCCATGCTCTTCATCATAATACTGGCAACACAGACTTTTTTATTTTCTTTCTTTTTTTTAACTCATGCAAATCTTTTCTACACATCCTTGTCTACAAATTTTTTCAAAGTATTGCACTCTACCCGAGGAAGTTTCTTTTCCTCGTTAATTTTCGTTTCATGTTTTATTCTTGTTTTCCGCGCCGCTCAAGCGTTGCTCTTCATCTCCACGCCAACACGAGAGGTCAACCGTATTTTTCAAAAAATTTTGAAAGAAAAAAAAAATTAAAAGAGAAAACAGTGTCTAGCAAGTGAAGCCGGAAAGAAAATGGGATGCAGAAAATAGAAAACAGCAGGAAGGAAAACGAATGAGAGAGAGAAAGAGAGAGAAAAACGAAGAACTTCTGTAAAACATTAGCTTTAGCGCTACTGATTATTCAATGCCTACTTCATAAATTCACTTTCATTTTAGTTTGAACATAATGTAATTTCTGAATCGATAAGATGCCTTGCTTATTTATTTATAAACATTAACAAATATTTGTCATTTTCCAAACCGCAAAAAAGACAGTTTCCTGCGCTCTAAACGAATTGAAACATTTATAATGCGAAAGCTTTATAATCACAATACAATTTCAGTAAATATAGTTACGTGTTTGCTTGTATGAGAGCAAATGATGTTTAAGGGATACTTTGGTATGCTATCTTTAAAATCAAAAGCGTGTAGAATGTGTGAACTCGATCGATTTAAAGAATTAAAGTGCAATTAGCACAGGAATGAAATCATGCATTGGAATTGCAAATAACTTTTTCATTACGTGAAAAATTCGTGCTATCTCGCGAGTTTTCTTTTTAATGACTTTATGAACGAAAAACCAGGTTTCAAACAACACAACCGCAATGTTTATATTTGACAATCACACCATAGAGAAGCTACATCAAGCACTGTCCTTTTACAGTGATTTTGCTCCCCGGAACTATTATAAAATAAACTTTCATTACATTACTCATGAAATGTAACGAATGAAGTGTAGTCCACTAGAGCAAATTCAAAATGTATACTTGTTAAAGTAATTTTGTTAAAGAGAAAGAAATTAGAAAATCTCTCTGCCACACTGTGCGCGTATAAATTTATTGGCGAAGAGAATCTAAATCAGAAGAGAAGATGAGAATGTAAAAAAATTAAAAAAAAATCAACTCTTTTGAGGATCAGTTTATCTTTTACTTCCTTTGTACAGCTGGTCCGACATTATTGGTCCCCTCGCGATGCACGAGGCGTTTCTGGCAGATCTGCCTCGTAATGGAGAGTCGAGTGATGCCGAGTTAACTCCTTCTCCTCAATTAAATATACTGCACTTGCATTAAGATAATGGAATTAGTGGAAGGAGGTGGGTAGAGAGAGTCCCCGAGCACCTCCTGTCCTCTCTCATTTCTCGTGGACCTGCTCCTCCACCAATCTCCGCCCTTTATTTCGGAAAATTCCTGGCTCACTCCACACACATAGCGACACTTTCGTTGTATTCCTCGTATATTTCAACTGGAACAATTATCCAGTTGACTTTGCATGTGCAATTAAGTACAAGGAAAGACGGTTTAAATAGGTTCCAGATTCTTTTCCAGCCGTTTCTTTGCAGTTCTGTAAAACATTTTTTAACATGATAGAAGCCACATGATCCGTCCTAAATCGTATGTTGATCTTTTATATTAATGTAATCATTTTTATCTTCTACATTATTTACAAATTAATATTTACACAAATATTAATATATTTATTATATCTACTTATATTTTGTTAAATTAATTTAAACGTTAATTAAAAGTGTATGCTTGTAATTAAAAGTTAGGAATCATTAAAAATTTTGATTTAAATTATGGAAATTTAAACAAATGAATAAGTTAAACAGGAAACAACGAATTTTCAATTTAACCTTCTAGTGCAGTAGTTCCCAACCTGGGGGTCGCCGAACTTATTTTTATTTGCATTTATTTTCAGAGGATTTTGCGAGGGTTTTTTTTCTCACCATGTACCACCCTGTTAAAATGCCTTTTTTAAAATTCAAATGTGAGGTGGAGAGTCGCGACTTACTAAAATTTTAGAAAAGGGGTCGCGATTCGAAAAAAGTTAGGAAGCACGGTTCTAGTGGGTAAAATTAAAAACGAAAAAACCCTTTACATAAGAATGGTATACATTTTTCTGAAATTTAATAACACAAAATATCTTTATTTTCTACAAAAGTTTCATTATTTTTTACCAGAATAACATTACATAGGGACACTAAAATATATCAATAAAGATTAACTTTCTGTGATTCCATAGCATAAATCTTAATAGTCTTGCAACTCATGATTAATTAAATAGATACTTTGGAATCTATTAGTAACTTAGCCGTTCATAATGATCGCAAATTTTGAAGTCGCCATTCATATAAGGGAAAATTAATTGATCTTTGGAATAACTCTCTGTTTAATGATCCTGGCTACTTCTTTTTATCTAAATTAAAAACTTTAAAATTAGTTAGCTAAAATATCCTTTATTATCTTTGTAGATTTCGGCCATCTATTTTCCGATATATCCACCTCAAGCTCAGAAGATGAGGAATATTTTCCGATATAGCCTTCTCTGCATTTGGTATTTACAAAATAATAGGTAGACTCAACAGGGATCTCTGCGACATATTTCACATCAGTTATCACCTTCTTCAGCTTTTTTAAACAGAAATGTCAGGAATTCAACTAAGTGTTGGTGGAATTGCGGTCTCAAATCAAATTCATTCCTAACATTCTTTACACAGTAAGCAAAAGTATCTCAAGTAAGCAAATCATGATAGAGTAATAACAATATGCAAATTATAATTTTTTCACTATCAAACACTTAAGTAATAAACAAAACATAAAAAAGACAATCACAGAAACGATATAAATAAGAGCAGATTAAAAAGTTTTATCATGACAACGAAACTCATCAGGAATTTGTGGGATGATTTATCAGAGTTAAAAAATAATAGATTAATTGACAAGCAACGTAAATCAATTTATTCTGTTAATCATGATAAATATAAAATTGTTAATTTAATCTTAAGATCACAATTAGACGATTCTTATTTCATCTGGAATGATTATAATTTTTATTAAGATAGCCTGCTTTTCAAATTTTCTCGTCGTGTTGTGCTAACAAAAGAGCTTGAAACCATGACCGAAAAAGTTGTCAATTCTGTAAGGTTTCTTCACGTCATCGACGAGTTAAACTTCCGAGATTGGTTCCTGGTAAGTCATTCCAACTGTAGCCTTGGGCAAAGGAAGCCTTGATAAGTTAGAAAGACGAGGAAAGCGCACATGGAGTAAGAGAATTGCTGTTAACCTTTCTATCAGCGTGACAGAAATCGAAAGCCATCAACTAAAACTTCAGACCTGCAAGCTTATCGATTTGGAAACCACAAGCTGCGGGTGTCAAGGTATCACATAATCCACTCACAGCTCATCCATATATTAAAAATACAAAGACCTATAAGCAAAAAGACTATATAAGCAAGATATAAATTTCACACTTACAAACCTCGTTATTTTAATCTGTTTTTTTTTAATTTTTTTATCTAATAGACTTTCCTTATCTCTTATCGACAACATAATGAGAACTACAGTACTTCTAAGTGAAGACAAAGTGGATTTCTCAGAATGTATATTTTCGATCTTTCAATAATAATTAAACAAACTATTGTTCTAAACTTTGGATAAATATTAAATGCATTTCTGATTAACTTAGCGAGTTTTCCCGTTAATATTAAAGAAATGTTCCGACTTTGAATAACAGACTTTGACACCGAAATTATATAATTATCATTTTAAAAATAAAATTAAAACAATGAATCAATATATAAAGATAAAATAATGAGTTATTTATAGTTTTTCATTATATACAAGTTATTTATTGATTTTATAATAATTAGCTTAATGCCTGTGTCTATGAATTTATACCGTGTGTTTCAAAAATTCCCGAACGCAGGAGATGACTTTCCCTGCATAACGTACTGTTGTGCAGGTATGCTGAAGGGCTAGTAGAAAGGACCACTGTCTCTCAACCTCTTTTTTTCAATTAATGGATGCTCCTAGTCGTTACGAATCCCGCTATTTATTTTACATAAATGCAATACGCGAATATGAGAGTGAAATAAAAGGTTAAAGTAAAAAATACTGGAATTTTATTTATAAAACCTACGGTATACGGTATTAAGCTTATTGCGTGAAAACAGTTTAAAAAGCGTTTATTGCGTGAAAACAAACAACTGAAATGATGTAACCTACATGTACCGTTTCCTTTGAGAATGTAAAAATAAAATAAACACATTTGAGAAATTTTGCCACTAAGTAAAACTGATTTTATGTAATTTATTTCAGTACATGGTTTATTTTAGTGGTTGGTAAACACCTTGTAAAATAAAGAAAAAAAGTTTTATTAAAATAGTTTAGGGTCAACGTAATCATGCAATACTGTTGTATTCCAATGGGGATAGAAGCATACAATTCCTAACTTTGTTTTCCAAAATGAGTGGTTCAATGGTATTGGAGTCTGGTGACTGCACTGGCTAGACAAGAGATTTAAGTTCCTCTTCATGCCCCTCAAACCAAGAATGGACGTTGTCAGAAGCATGGGTGGGACATTGTTTCTCTTTAAAGATGATATCTTCCAGAATTGCAATGTCTATACCATAGAAAACTAATTACTTAAAATTTGTTCAAATCCTTGATATTTACCGTCAGCCTTTTAAGATGATAGTTGAATATGCAGTAAATCACGCTGTGGCCGCCAAAATCATAATAAAACTCCAATTACCAAACTCAGACTGTGGAATTGGACAGTCTGGATCGTAAATTTCTTTAGGTATTCTACACCATATACCCTTTGGAACTCGTCGGTTGATTCCATTCAATAATCCATTCATCCGAGTTATAATCGTGTTGACGATTTCAACTCTGCCATGAATATTATTCCGCTTATGCAATCCAATACTCGTAACAGTTGTCTTTTTAGAATTTGTCCTAATCTTACCATCTTTAATGATCGTTTATCTTTTGATTCAGCTTTAACATCCGTTCCTCACAGTACTTCACTGAAGGTGTTTATCTTCACTGCATGACTTTCGATGCCTCCTTATATAATTAATAAAGTGGAGTTTTGTGCCACAAATGCATTCGTTGGAAAAGCACCAGCAATTTGTCCTCTTTGGAAGTCGATAAGGACGGACACAATGCGACGTCGACGGATGTCTTGATTCCTGATAACAGTCTGTTAGAACAAGGGAGGAAACGTCATTAACATTAGACACGACTAACGTGGTTTATTTTCATTATTTTGTCTATTCCTTGTAAAAATCACAGTATTAACAAATGCAAATGTTTAAACCGATCTGGAAATCTACTGAGACAATGTTTTAGATATACTACAGAATATATAAAGTGTTTCAAAAATACAAGTACACTTATTGAAATTAGATACGGTATTATCTATAACTTGATCCGTAATAGCAAAAACGAAAGCTTACATCCCAAAATTACTACATGCATTGAATGAAGACGATTCCGATCGACGAATACCAAAAAGCCACATCGACTTAGGAGATTACTTGATAAAATTTTGCTAAGGAAATGGATAGTAGCAACTGTTCGCCGTATTCAAAAGTATCTCGACGACTATGATAATCACTTTGAACACCTGTCGTGATTGCAGAAGTCAAATAGGAGTTATTATTTTCATGAATTTAGTGTTACACGTTTTTTGTTTGGGAACCACTTGACCTTACAGTCCGGAGCTCGCGTTTAGTGGCTACCACCCGTTCCGGGATCTAAAGGAGTTCATCTGCGGCCTGCATTTCAGCGACGATGAACAAGTGAAAACTGCGTGACTTTCTTCACCGACGGCAGCTTTTATGAAGTGATCATGCGGAAGTACATTAAGGCCAATAATACTTTAAATTTCCAATAAAATTAGGAAAAGGAATTTAGAAAATCATCTGTTTGATATTGAGCTATTATTTACCTGAGGTGATCTTAGATTGTCGAAACTTATGATACACCATGCGGAATCTGACGGATATCTGTTGTATAAAACGTTGACATAGAACAGAACTCCTCCTTACATATTCAATGCCGTTTAGTTTAACGTAAAATTTTATAATACTGATTTGGTTAAGTTTTATTTGTCCCTCAAGCTATTTATGCTTTCTAATCAGAGAATAAAATTTCTGAGGAGAATACTGATAAGTATGATACTCTGCATGTTCCCATATATCATTGCCCAATTATAAAAGTCAGAAAGTGTCGGATTGTCTTCGCAGATACATTAATCCTTTTTTTGCAAGCTCTCGTCGCACTCTATCTGAAAATTCACTAGGCAATATTATTAATTTAAATATTTTTATTAACTAGGTATGTTAGGGCCAGGATATATTGAATACTATTTCGACTATTTTACAGAATAATTGATTTTCTCATTCTGTGGTATTATTGCTGATCACACTGTATTCACCGCAAACGGTAAAATTATCCATACAATAATTATGCCCTGTGTATTTTATTAAATATTAATCAAATTTAGCAAACTATACTAACTTATTAATAACCTTATTTAATTCAATAAATCCCAAACCTATTTTACTAAATGCCATATAGTACAATTATAAGAACGTATTTGTTTGCTCTCCTAGCCAACTCATCTCATGAATTCTTACATATGATCTTAGAGTATCTTATAATTCCCATATTAACAGGGGAAAGTCAAAACTGTCTACGAACGAGTAGAACGAAAATCCCCCCTATGAATCAGACCATAGCAATTAAATAATAGTTGAAATAACCACAGAAAACATAATTCTCTGTTTCCGATTAACATCATCGACTCCGAGAAATAGGAATTTTAATGCCAATACATTCGAAAATCATTGATAAGATTCCTGTCATCTTGTAAACATACAGATGGAGAGAGGCAAACAATAAAATGCGAGACGAAGCCAATCTATGTGCTCTAGTCGAATATGATGAAAGTGTTTAGAAATTACAAATGTCCTGGATGTCGTAAAAATCACAAGAATGTCGTGCGGCCGCACGTGTAGGACTCCAGAGAATTGCATTCCTTTCCGTTGCGCTATTTTCGGTCATACCAACAAAACGGAAGCACAAACCAAATCTCTGCACGAATTAACCTTAGCCGACATGTCCAGTCAAAGCGAACTTAGTTCTAAAGGACAAACAAATTACATGTACTGTTACTGAATAATTAATAAACGCATAAATTAAATTTATTATTCTATTTTTAGCGCTCATAAATATTTATGAATTAACAATCATAAATCTTTAAACTGAATGTAATTTTTTTTTATTTTAATTTTTTATTATAATTTTTCTTGAACATGTCAGACTCGTGCTATTTTACCAGTGATCCTTGTCATCCTCCCAAAGCGCCCACTTGGCATTGTCGGATTATCATCTTCCATCCTTAAGTGAAGAAGTGATCTAGAAAGGCATCAGCCATTTAGTATCGGACGAAGGAGCCAAGATGCGGTTAAGTTGCAGTACCGTTAGCAGCATCTTAAAGAATGCCATTGATTTCGGCAGCAATTCATAGAATATTCTCTGGTATTTCATATATTTTTAGGTAGTTTTTAAAATTTATTGTAAATTAGAAAAGTAGAAACTATTCCAAATGTTTGGTTGTAATGTAAGTGGCTTCCAAATCTATCATACTCTACTGAAAAAAAAGAAAAAAAAGGTAATTAAGAGCGTTTTGTTGTTTTAAAATTCCTGATATTCTAAATTGAGGTTATAAATTTAAAAAAAATGCATGTTCTTGTTGGCACCATTCATCTTGTGCACCATCGGAGATAAACTTAGAGAGGCAATGCTTCGAGCATCAAAACAACCGTTATTCCTCCCTTAAAATGTATGAAGTTTTACGTAATTACGAATAAATGAATTTAACATACTGCTAGCCATTAAAAACCTACCGTTATTAAAACAGTAATAAAAAGCCTCCTTTAACAATAAAAATTTGTTATTAAAAAAAATTAAAATGCCTAGACCGCACAAAACAGGGCGATTCAGCAAAACGCAGTATAATTATAAAGCGATTTAATTTCCGTCTTTTCCAATTTCTTCTGCTTCTATTTTCATCCGCGTAATGAGCTCTTAAAAAGGAACTCCTAACGAAAAGTAGCGACAATTTTTCGGAAACCATCAGTTGACTAGTCTCTTCTTTTCAAATGCAACAGGAGCAAATTATATAAAAAGAAGCAAACAAACTACTAAAAAAAAAAAAGATCCCACACCCCCTCAACGCACGCGGAATAGAATCCCTCTAGCCCATTTGAGAAAAAAAATTATATTAAAAAAATAAATTTCCCTCTCTCTCCCTCTTTTTTCCCGCTCTCTTTTCGCAAAACCAGCAGCTGGGACGTCGTTACCGAAGCAAAGCAAAACGCTAGCGACCGCTCAGGTTCCTTGTGGCTCTGATTGCTTGTTCACGAAACAATCCGCTTTAATTGCGCTTATTTAATTACAGGGGAGGGAAGGAAAGAAAAGTAAACAGCCGTAAAGAGGGAATAAAATAAGAACGAAGAAAACAGAGAAAGGAAAATGCTGGAGATGAGGAGGTAAAGAGAAGAGATAGAAAACAATGAGGGGTAGGCGAATGTGCCGCCGAAGTTTGGCTGTTGTGGCCGAACTTACACTAGGGAGATAATAATATACCCAATCCCGTCTTTAAAGCAGAAAAAAAGACAACAAAAGCTCCATTTGCTGAACAGTACCCTAGTCTGATTTTTAAAGCGAATGTTTTGCTTTCTTCTGTGTCTTGTAAGATGTCGGTGAAAATGCAGACTGAGAGATAAGAGATCAGATTTAAAACGTCTTGTAATTTCCATCCTCTTTTCCACTATCCCTTTAAGTATACTTAATTGAAAAAATTGCATTAAACGATAAGATTTTAACAATACAATTTCCAAATCGTCTTTCCGATGCTGATGCAACTCTGAGCATTTAAATAATGCTCTACGGGTTTTAATGGACCAAAAGGCTTTCAAAAAAATATTGTCCCAGAGTATAACTCCACCTCAACCGGTTTCGAAAGTTGATGCCACATTTAGTCAGGATCCACAGATTAATGATGGAGTTTGATTCTGTCCTCTCTGGACATTTATTAATTAATCATGTGTGTCGAACCAAGCTACCTTCCCCTAGTCGTCTTCGGTCTTGTTTCGAAGACGAAATTTGCGGTTTAAAGCAGAGATCATGGGAACTCGAATGGATCGCCTGCTGTTAAATCCCGTTCGTGACATTGTGCAGAGAGTAATATAGCAGAAATGTTATTGTTATTGCATTGAGCGATTATTTGGCGAATGATTGCACAATTATCTTTTTTATGATCCTTATCGCGACCAGGTGTTTTCGCCACAGGGACATCTCTCGCTGCTTTTCCATCCAATCATTGAAAAACTCTTAATACAGTTGTCTTGTCGTATATGAGATTATAGGCATCGGTCTTCGGAGACCTCACTACCATCCCTCTTTCGAAATGAATTAAATCATATAACTTTCCACCTTATAGACCAATCCAATATTCAGATTCCCAGAAGGATATATTGTTTTAACTGTGTAAACGAAAGAAACGAATTTCTGATATTGTTATCACTATACAGAGGGTTGTTAGGGATCTATGGTAAACCGGGAATGTCACGAATAAATATGGGGGATTAGAATGTTAGTCTGATAGTACATGGCTTTAGCTTTGGCTTGTGTAAAGTGACCTTGCCGTTGTAGCTGTATCCCGCCACGATCATGAAACCTTCTGAAAATGTTTCCTTGCATTTACGATACCATTTTCTGAAGTCCTTAGAAGCCTTTGGGCGGTAAAAAAAAATGGCTCGGCTCTTGTTGCAGTCGCTTAAATAAACATACGCCTCATCTAGTGTGACCACGTATTTCCACTTAAACAGTTAACGTTCATACAGTTTACGGCAGTTGGTCCGCCGCTCTTGAACATGGCGCGACAACACCTTATGAATTTGGCTCTTGTGTCGCTTCTCCAGTTGTAAATCACGGTTGATAATTGTATTTACCGTGTACTACATTCTGTGCAATGTCCCATTGTATTGGTGGTTTACATCGGATAAAAGAGAGTACGGCTAGTGGATGGTCTCGGATCGGCCTGCTTTTTTATCCTCATGAATGGCGCCGCTTCTGGCTTTGCCAATATCATTTAGTACACTTGATATCCCTTTCCTGGTAACTACGAAGCCTCGCTTTTTGCATGCTTTCATAATCTCCGAATAGCTGAAATTGACGTCGAAAAGGGCTGTTATTTAGCTCTACCAATATCTACCAATGTCATTTAGCACAGCTCAACGAGTTTCTCTGACCAGTATTCGTTCTTTCTCTTTCCATTCCAGATACATAATTTTTTGCCAATCGTCTGGACGTTTGATAGGGAGCTCAAGGGAGACACGCGTGACTCCTTCACTGTTCGAATACTAATTATTTTAATCCCTGCCCTAACATTACTCCACGTGAGAACTGACGTGAAATAAATGTGCGCGTCACATTTAAATATCGCTAATTGTTACCTTAGATTCCCAACAACTTTCTATATTAACTTTACATAATAGTGGCCCACAAAGAACTATATACATGTATATGAGCCTAAATTTTAAAGTTAGTCAAATAAAACTTTATTACGAGGGTTAGCTTTATTTTTATTTAGCACATCATTCCAAGAGTTAGGAAAAAATACATAAGTCAACTAGGAGGCAGGAGGGATCTATCTATGCCTTGAAAACATCCCCGCAAAATAATAATGCTATTATTATCTTCTTGGATGTTGCATGGAACGACCATAACTTCATGTTGATCAATGTACCGTCTGCATGATGCAACAGAATCTTTCAATCATTTTTATGCATTGTTTACAATCTTCAAGGGTGCAATGACGGTGGTTTCTTGGCCTACACGAGGTGTGGGATCCTATTTCCACAGAGAGCGATAGTATTCGAGATGGCCGTCTGCTTTTATAAAGAGACTAGTGATTTCAAGGTGTCTGCTCTAAGATATCCTCTCCGCGCCGTCACTGAAGGCAGATGTTATTGCTTCACTATGACTCTTCGGTTGGCTGTTACGATTCTAGAAAGCTTTTTGTGATCCCTGTCTATCATTAACTTGCCTTTTTTCGTCCATTTTTGATTTCAAGATGCACCTGTTTTCCCTATTACATGCCATTCATTGTAAACTCGAGACAGTGTTTATCTGGATATAAATTAATAAATGAAAAGAAAAACGTCGCAATCTGGATTCGAAGCAAAGATCATGAGTTACCGTCTCACCTCTCTTACCAAATGAGGCATCGCTGATACTTGTAACTACATAGAAGAGTAGTCGTTTGGGAAACGTTTCATCCAGTCCATCGAACATCCATTAATCATTTCTCGTTCAAGCTCATTTAGATCACCCAGGTCGAGTATTCTGCTGTGTTATACACAAATTGAAGCACAGAACTTTATGCCATGCAGATACACTTTTGTGAAAATTAATTGAAACAAAGCTTGTTTTCGGAGACATGTTTTCATGACATTTACTGCTTTCGAATGGATGATGGTGTCGAAGCTTACAGCCAATAGAAGGAATCATATATTGACGTTCTATGAAAGAAAGTTGTTGCAGAGCTGGAAAAGAGGTATCCTTACGGTACTGGGATATTACAACCGGACCTAACCCCCTATCACACAGTGGTGAAGAAATTCATGACAGAGCAGTAAATACAGGTAAATGATTTGCCAGGGAATTCTCCGGACGTAAATCCCATTAATAATTTGTGGGTTGTATGCAAAACTCGCTTCCGAGCTGGGGACTATACGACTATGGAGAAGCTCTTTCAGGCGCTAATTTTCAAATGCTGCTTAAAAATAAAGGAGGTCATATCCATTACTAATGTACGTACATGTGAGTTTTGTACAATTAATTTGCACAAGGGCGTACCTAGGTGCAATTACGTGGAACGAACTTAATTTCAAGGTGAGATTGATTATATTGATAAGTCAGTGTATCTTTAATCAAATTGTGTGTTGTGTTGCTTAATTTAGTTTATTTAAACTCAAACTTTCCGCATACAACTGGTTTATTATTTGTAGCATTAATTAGAATCTTATGATACATTTCCATTTTGCAATTTCTTTTATAGTTCTGCCATTGATATTACTTTTTGTCATTTCACAGTAAAAACTGCGTTATTTTTTCTGATCAAAGAAAACGTAAATATAAGTATTTTCATATCATATGATTTACAAAATAAGAAAATATCATCACACATAAAGAGCGGCTCAAAGAATACATACAATGAAATTTTTTTATAATCGTTTACATTAATAAATTAAAATCTGTAAAAGCACGACTCTTCAGTTATTGAAGAAAAGGAAAAAAAAGAAATGCATTTTAAAGATAAAAAGGAAGGACTCGAATTCAAGTGGGATCGGCCAACATACACAGCACGAAAGTGAACCAATTTCAAGATAAGTCTAGAGCAACTTGCTGAAATCTGGGCTTAAAGTAGAGCGTTTCCAAATGGAAACCCAAGGGAGCAGGGAAAGTACCAGAGAGGATCTAAAGCAAGAGAAGATTAAAAAAAAACAAAACAGAAGCGGCAGAAGTCTATGACCAAAGTGTACGTATTTACTCTTCCGAGGACAGTAGATCCTCGCAGAATAAAAATAACTTCTTCGAAACAAATGTGGCGAATCATCTCGGTCTTTAGAAGAGATTTTACTTCCCCAATCAATGTATACATCATTGTTCAGTCAGTCATTCAGTTTTCTTACTGTAAAATATCAAAGTTGAAACAACATGATCAATAGTCCATTTAAATGGGAAAACCAAATAATTGTAAAATTTATTAAATTTTCGGATAATTATACAGAGAAGTGAGAAACTATATGATGAAGCGCCCCTCAGTTTCGATTAATGTTGCGTTATCTATTGAAAACATTCACTGAATTTTTTTTTTTAATTTTTCAATCCTCTTTTGTCTCTTTCCGTCTTTCCTCCTTCTAAATTATCATTTGTATTTTTTTTTATCAGCAGTGAGACTTTTTTTTTTTACTCATGTGACCAATGCTTTGCCAACTGATATAAACTGATATTTTAATGACACTGTTTGAACGACTGGTTAGGAAAACAACTAAAGTATAACATGGTCTCTCCGCAAATGATTAAGTGGCGACGATGCTGAGATTACTTTCGTGTAGCTTCTGTATACAATTATTAATATCTTTTACTAAATTCTGGATTTTACTTCTCTAAGCTATATGAAAGCAGAGACCTTCAATAGAAAGACATGCCGTTTCATTATTTTCCCATAGAAAAATCGTAATATTCTGTTAATAGGCGTCCTCTGAACTTTTGCAATGAAACACTCAGGCCATGCATGAATGGCGCAAATAGTAACAACGAGGCAAGGCTTTATTGACGTCACAGTAAAAACTGTTCTGTGAAAGTTTGACTGGGTGTGTCCAATTATTTTACTTATGTTTTTTAATTTTAAAATTATTTTCCGGAAATCTTATATTTAAACAGAAACCGCAAAATACATTTTAAATTTCAAGCAATTTTATAAACTCATCTATTCCTGTTAAAACTTAAATTGCTAAATAAATATTATAAATATTATTTTATGTCCATTTATCATGCAAAAATATCCACATAATTCCTAATGTGTATTTTATAATTCCCATATCAGAATCTAAAGATGAAAAATAACGCAAGAGTTGTTTTTCGTTTCCAGTCCAATGTTTCCATTTTTTTCTGGAATGAATTAATTCAAACTGTGAAACAAAAAATGATCTGGCAGGCTCACGTAAATCTTCACAACTTTTACGGATGAGAGATGATTTAGTTTTGGTCTTTTCAAATTCTTTAAACTTTGCCTACATTTCAGTTAATTGTTTTCTGGCTCTTTGCAAACTTACTCTGTATTTATTTAGCTTCATTTTGTAATTGCTTTTTTCGGGTTGTGGCAGCTGTTGCAGCTACTTCTCTTGCTCTACTTGTTTTTTTCTGCTTTTTTGATGGTGGTGTGTTGAGAAATGTTAATTTTTCTTTTGACACTTGCAGTCTGTTCTTCCTGAGGTGACCCTCTAGGATCATCTTGGGATGATTCATAGTGCACTTCGGATGTACAAAGAGAGGAAGGGGCATTGATGATCTGTTCTTGGTATTGTGAAGTGGGTGGTGAAGGTTCTTGGTGCTGTGAAGTGGTTGGTGCACCATGAGTTGATTTTTCCATGTTCTTGTAAAAATGGTGGGAACTACTGATTTTAATAGACTTCTCTTGCTGCCGTTATAAAATTGTTCATTTGTGAAATGTGTTGCACATAGTATGTAATTTTTACTGATTTTTTTCAAAATTTTTAGTAAGCAGGTCGCTTCTTCCACAGGCTGTTAACCATATTTTGCACCTAACAATGTCAAAAATATATAAACTTTAAGTTAACGACTGCAAAAAACTAAAAAAAAGTATAATTAAGCATATGTAATGAATATCATAAAATGAAAAAAAACATGAATTGATTTATTTTTGAAAAATCCCGTTAATCAATTTAATCAATTTTATTTGTATTTTTACTATATTTATTAAAATTAAAAAATAAGAATCATAAACATAGTGTAATGAATTTCATAATTTATAATAGGTAAAATTGCTTATTTAACATTTAATTTGATTTTTTTAAATTTTTAGCGCGTTTTTTAAAATAATAATCGATACAGCTACTATAATAAAAAATTATGATAATATATTTTTGTATTTTAACAATATATCGGATTTTAGCAATCAGTGTTTTTTCGTTTGTTGGAAAAAATGAAGGCTGGATTGTTGTTAGGTACTATGGAAGTTAGCATATTATGAATAAGATATTTACTGTAAATAAACGTACCTCTCAGGATCCGTTGGAAATCTAAAGAACGAAAAGTGCTTTACACCACGACGTTGGGCACAAAATTTTGCAGCACGCCACTGACCAGACATGCTTTTGAAAAATAATTTGATAAGTTCTATGATGGTTTTTCGCTCGTCGATTTGATCGTTGCAAACTTTGGACATCTAGCGAAACTTAGAATCGAAACTATGACGACGTCGTTATAGCGCCATCTGAACATATCCAATGAAACACCTAAGAGTCCGTATTACATGAAAATTAAGTAAATGACATGTCTCTCTATTGAAGGTCTCTATATGAAAGTTTCCTGAAATATGAAGTTTTCACCGAAGTTTGATCAATCTAAGTTTCTTCCTTAATGGATTGACCAATTCTTAGGGATTTATTTCCTTGAATTAGCTATATTGGAGGTTTCATCAGTCCGTCTTCACCACTGATTACATTATTTTAAGATCGCTTTCAACTGATACAAATACCAATTCATTTTCAATATGGCTTTATCCTTCTAGTAATAATGAATCTTTAAAGGATAATGCAAAATCTTTGCATAGTCAGTTTTAATTATAAAGCTTCAGATAACAATTTCATTGAATTTCGTGTCTTCTTTTTCCCTAAAGAATAAAGCTGCAAATGTCAGATTAATTAAGAAAGCACTATATTCTAATTAGCTTAGTTTCTCAATAATTTTCTACGAAGCCCTATTTTTCTCATTTGAAATTACCGAAACAAACTTTTCCACAATGCTACAAACAATATTTCCAGAATGCAAAAGATCTCGAATAATCTATATACTAAAACTCTTGCGTGTATTTATTTATTTATCTGTAATTCTATCTTCTCCTAGACGGTTTGAGCTAGCGGACTTGAAATTTTAGGGCAGGCTTATCAATAAAGGACCTGCTCTATCGCCAAAAATCAGCTCCCTACGACCCCCCCCCCTTCCCTACTTTCTGGGGTTTTCATTTAAAATTATCTGCTTTTGCTTTGTAATTCCCCTCAACAGATGGCGCGGGCGGGCGAAGCCGCGGGTAACAACTAGTTATATAACTAAAGAAACAGGCGCATCTGCGAAACCTAGCCCTGAGAATGTATCATTCAGTTAAAAAATTTAAAATCAAAAAAGAAATTTCTTCAGTTATCTGTAATCCAATTTTTTTAATTGAAGACCCTTTTAAATTGTTATGTATCAGCAAGAAACTTCTCTCAATCAGTAGACCATTCTGATACCGTTTTTACTTGGGAGCATAGTAATTATTACACAAAATAAGCTGCTCGATGAATACGTGTCTGTCTGTCTATTTACAGGTAAGCGCGATATCTTGAAAACTCGCGGACCAAGGAACCCATAGAGGAGTCGCTTATTCACAAATAGGTTTCATATGATATTGCTGCCTTGCCGAAGAAATATACATCCATGTCTAATAAACCTCTTTGTGGAAAAGTAGGCCCCTCAATTTCTGTTCTTTAAAGTCAAGCATCCACACACAAAGGGCAGTTAATACAGTGGAACCTCGCATAACGAGCACCTCGCATAATGAGTGATTCGCATTACGAGCAAAACAAATTGTTTCGCTTAACGAGCGACGTTTCGCATAACGAGTGAGAAGGAGATAACATAAGACAGCTTCTCGGCTAATCTTGCTTATTCTAGATGGCGCTTCCTTTGAAGAAGAGTTTCTCTTAGTAGAAGATTCTCTTCCTTCTTCCCAATAACCTTCCCCGTCCTCTTCCCCTATTTAAAAACGCATTTATATATTATTATAAATAATAAATTAATTATATAAATATATATTTTGAGTATTTTTTCAGCATGGAACGCATTATCATATTTTACATTGATTCCTATGGGAAAAATGGTTTCGCTTAACGAGAGTTTCGCTTTACGAGTAAGATTTGGCACGAATTATGCTCGTTAAGCGAGGTATCACTGTATTTCTTTAGTTTTTTGTTTTTTTTCATTGACCATCTTTGGTATAATGGAGCTATGAACCTAGCTACTCATGTACATCGTACTAAATCAGTGCAACGGTCGCATTGAAGTTATGGTTATGGTGACGGAAAAGCATGATTGGATATATAAATTTATTGACTTAACTCGAATACATTACATACATTCACATGCCCAAAGTCATGGGATGGCACCTAATAACGTGTGGGACCTCCTCTACCCGGCGAAGTGCCAACGTGCGACGAGGCATTGATTCCACAAATCGGTGGAAGACATCTGAAGACATTGCCAACCATTCCGACTGGAGAGCTTCCCACAATTGTCCATTACGGAGCCATCACTAGCTTGCACAGCGCATCCTTGACAACTCGGGTCCATGGCATCATGGGGTCTGCGCCAAACTCGAGCCCTACCATCAGCTCGTATCAGCTGGAATCGAGACTCATCAGACCAGGTCACACGTTTCCAGTTGTCAAGTGTCCAGTCGATGTGTTCATGGGCCCAGGAGAGACGTTGGTGACGATGTCTTGTTGTTAGCAAGGGCAACCTCCTGGGTCTTCTGCTTCCATATTCCATGGACACCATATTTCGTTTGCACAGTTCGCATCGATACCACGCTAGTATCACCCTCGTTAAAATCTGATGTCATCTGGCATAGTATCAGTTGCCTTTTAACAAATTCTGATTACTAAAAAAGGCTGTTTTTGGCACTCACACGATTTTGAATGCGTAATCCGGAAACTACTCGTTGGAATACGATCAAATTTTAACGGTATACTCTGTTTGTGCCTGTCCGCCCATCCTTTTGCCTGCATGTCCTGCGATTTCTCGAGAACGGTTTAGCTTTTTCAAATTTGTTTTCGCTATTCGATAGAGACCCTTCCGGAGCTTAACTGATTAAAACGTCATTGAAATCGGTCTAACGGTCTATAAAGACCCAACCCCTCCCCCCGCCATTAAAATATTTTATTGGCAATATATGGCCTGCAATATGGCCTACAATAAGATGGCTCGTCGTGTTGCTTTGTAAA
The DNA here is from genome assembly GCA_023313115.1 of Rhysida immarginata. Lineage (NCBI taxonomy): Eukaryota > Metazoa > Arthropoda > Chilopoda > Scolopendromorpha > Scolopendridae > Rhysida > Rhysida immarginata. Next base: position 1,973,415 of record JAHWFO010064584.1, on the reverse strand, counting down.
CAAAAGATTATACGATTGGCTTGCTATCGACAGTAGATCAAATTTCTGTGGAGCTAATTTTAATACACAGACGTATTATTGCGGACTTATCCTTAAAGAGAAACTTAAAAATCGAGAAAAAGACATTGTTTATTTAGAAAATCTTTTTGGAGCAGTACATTGTATATTTGTGCAATGCTAATGATGTAATGATGATACATATATTTATGTTAATCAACCTGGAGTTCATACAGTGTATGCGGATAATGTAATAAAATTAAAGTAATTATATGAAAAATTACTTCAACAATGAAATTTCAAACTTTATCATTTTTGAAAATTTATAAGCCTCTGATCTTATTTATAAAGTCATTTATAAATTTATTGCGTATTTCATTGATACGTTTGCATTCGCATAACTTATAAACATCCTTTATAAGAATCGTCATTGGTTTCAAGCATTTCAAGAATAAAAATGATTTAATAATACCTTGACACCGTACGATCAAAGTTTGATGAATCAATGAACAAGAGATAACGATTGTATGAAGTCAGTAATAATTATTTTAATATTTCTAATACTGTTTTAAGAAGCCAAGAATAATTTTTATTTCCTTTACCTGCGTGCTTGTTTATTTTCATATAGTTGTCATATGAAAACTAAAACGAAGCTTTAAAGTTTATATTAATTAGATCGGATATACTACGGAAATAAAAATCCAATTTTCTGCAAGTGAATGTATGGGCCTAAAAGGGCTTTTAGCTAAAAGTAATAATCTGCACGAGTCTACCAGAACACCTGAGCCTTCCCACTCGTAGCTTTTAAAGAGTATTGCATGTATTAGTTTTCATGTTTTTAAAAATGAATATTTTATTATGTAGGCCTATGTGAATTTTAAATATTTATTATTATTCCACTCTAATTACAAAAGGAAAAGTATTTTTAAATCTCTTGCTAATATTCTCTTAACGGTGAAGAAAAATATTCTCATTTATCTTATGAAGAAAATTTAAAATTAAAGTTAAAAATTTCACAAAGCCTATTAAAACAGTTCGTTGACGAAAACAGATATAGCGAGTTCTTTCGCTTGAGTGAAAATACGAGGAAGCAGTAGCCCTGGTGAAAACTGATGAAAATTCATCGAAAATTTGCTTGAAAAGGAATCTCAGAACATTAATTCATTGAGAACAATACACTGAAGCTTTAAAGGAAAATATTTATAATATTTCATTCTAATGTTCTGAAATGTTTTGGTTTTTTTTGGAGATTTTAAAGTTTTACGTGTGACATAATCAATATTTTGTTTCTTAAATAATCTTGATTATTTTTTCTTAAAACTATCAATCTTAATGACCGAATAAATAAAAATGCGCCGGAGTAAAAAATCGCATTTTTCAAAGAATATTTATGGATTAACCTTCAAACATCCCGCCTGCTTCCCTGGATTTATGGCTATACCTGGATAAACCATTGCACTAAGAACAAAATTCGTTAATTTTGATCTAAGACTTTTATTTTCCCTGAAAGGTCACCTCTAGAAAGTAAGAGTTCATCAACGGAAAGTCCTCATCACAAGTGTCATCCCATCTCAAATATTTGTCCTTTATTTAATTTAATTTAATTTAATTTTCATTTAATTTCATTTAATTAAGATTAATTAAAGAATCCATCCAGGGCCAGAATGGCCGACGGCCGACGAGTTAGGTCCCTGGATGGAGGTAAAATAAGAAATACAATCAGTGTAAGTGATCATATGAATGCAATGGATTAAAAGGGATTGTAGGAAAAGTTAGAGAAATATTTTTTCAGTCTGCTTTTGAAAATGGATAAGGAAGGGGAAGAGCGTATTTCGATTGTTAGATTATTCCATAGTCTGATTCTTGCATTAGTAACGCTCTTAAGTTGGTAAGAGCGTTTAATCAGAGGGAAAGTGAGAGAGTCATTATTCCGTAAATTATAAGGTCCTAACGATTTAGAGTTGAAATAGTTAAGGGGAAAAGAAGAAACGAGCTTGTTATTTAAGTATTTAAAGATGAAGAGCGCAAGATAATAAGAGTGCAATTGAGACATGGGCATAATACCTGCTGAGGGAAAGAGATGGGAGACGGGGTCGGATTTTTTTAGTTTAACCCCTTCAGTCACCTTGGCAACATATGTTTCCAACTTGTATCTTGGACGTTTACCTTGTCAAAAGTGCGGTATTTTTTTATGTTTTGTAAAATTTCGTACTAAATAAATGACATGAATAAAATCTGTTGATTCTCTAATAAATATGTATATTTCGGTAGCAAATATAGCCATACATGTAAAAAGATAATAAAAAATGTTAATAAATAAAAAACTGCTGGTTATGTTTAATGTAACAGTATCAATATAATAAATGTAAAAACAAAATTTTTACAATCGAATTTAAGGTCTGTGTCTGAAGGGGCTACACAAAATTCTGACAAACCATTTCTGAATACGATGTAAGCGTTTTAAGTTTGTTCCGGTGGTACTACCCCAAAATTCAAGGCCGTAAATAAGTGATGACTGAATGAGAGCAAAATAGAGTAGCAGCAGAATGTTGTATAAGTACAAGGCATCAACTTCGTTATTCGATAATGTTTGAATCGTTGCATTGAGACGGTAAAGCTTGCTTTATTTCGATGCTTAAAATGAGATCGGTTGGAAAAAATCACAGCGATTTCAGACGATGGCAATCAACTTTACGTAAAATGCTGGCCGGCCTGGCAAGAGTCTACTGAAGTAAGCAAATCGAAACACATGATGCAGAATCTGCATCCACATTAAGGATACAGTGGAAGGAATAGTTAATACGAGTATTAAGACTACTTGGAACTGACTCATGAATTACGTGCATCTAGGAGCACAACGATCTCGGCTTTGCCGCAAAGTCTTCGAAGATACTAAACGGAGAGTACGAAATAAGAATTTGCTGAATCCTAATAACTTACCTGAAGACTATGAAGAATACTTATAATGTTCATATTCTGCAACTCTGAACCGCGTATCTTGAATGGAACTTATTTTTTATGTTCATATATGGTGGCATGCTTTGATAAAGTCGCATCTTTTGAACAATTTAAAGTTACTAATTTATTCTTTATAAATTTCTTAAGTAATATAACTCTTTCAAAAAGTGTTGTAATACTTAATTGATATGCCTCTCAATAATAATCATACTCATTCAATTTTTTGGTATACCGTAGTGCATAAAGCAACTTGAAATAACCATAATCCTTGAAAAGATTTTCAGTTGCTTTCAGGGTTCATACACTGCTTTGCAATGAAATTGCCCCACCCACAAGGAGTTATCCGAATGAGCCAAAAGTAGGTATACAGCAAAAGATACGTCTGAACACACCTTTATTAAGTTATGGAGCCAAGACGGAAAGCGGCATCAGCGGAAAGCAGCATCAGTAGTTGTGGCACCACCTCTAGCGGCAATGCATTGTTCCAGCCGCAGTTGTAGGTGATCATACAGGTGGCGAATGTCATCTTGGGTAAGTCTGCCCAGGCCTGGAGAAACTGCTGTATCAGTTCATGGAGATTGCGGGGTGATCGTAAATGACGTCCCACCATGTCCCACACGTGCTCAATTGGCGATAGATCTGGGGACCTCCCAGTTGACATCATGCAGACATGCCATGCTCATGTTTGCCGTGCGCGGTCTGGCGTTATCCTGCTGAAAGACTGCGCCGGGTATGGTGTGCAGACAGGGCAGTAATACTAGCTGCAGAATCTTTGTGACGTACCGTGCTGCTGTCAGGGTGCCTTGGATGGTGACTAAAGGCGTTCTGGTATCGTAGCCGAGGGCACCCCAGACCATGATCCCGGGTGTTAATCCGACCTCGTTAATTGCGTGAACGGTTGTCGTTGTCGTCGTCGCGGCTTACAGTACTATACGTTGTGCGTATTACAGTACTATACGTTCACGAGGAAGTTGCTTCCTCCCTACTGCATGGAACGTCTCGCACAGGTGTCAACAGGTGATTAGCCTATACAGGCACCCGGACATCTGTATCAACCCAAATGGTCATGTCCCGTGAGCATGCATCTAATCGTTTACTACTCGGAGGTAGACGAACCCCCCCCCTCTCCACTAAATATGGATAGGGTCGGATAACTCTTTGTTGGTGGGGCAATTTCATTGCAAAGCAGTGTATATCAGCCAGTTCATAATTCAGTGCACAATAGTTAACTCTGAAGATGAGTATGGTGGCAATTCATCATTTTGAATTTTGAGACTTCGTGTGACTTCATATTTTTCTCCGTAAGTTACTAAAATCGTAGTTTTAATTTTTTATTGACTTAATCAGATGGATTTCCAATTGAATTGCCGACAGATTAGAATGAAACGACAAATTAAAAAGTTCTCTATCAGACACCGTTTTATTTTTAAAAAAAATATTTGATCAATTGTATTATTCCTTTTATTTAGTTATTTATTGATCATGGGTTTTTAAATAAATATTCTATACTAACACACAGAAGTCACTGTGAATTGCAGACAAATTTTGTGCTTTTTATTAGGAATCTTAAGTTTTGCAAGAAAAAAATAACTTGAAAAAAGTATTTAAAGGAATGTTTTCTCCCAAAGTTTTCTTCAATTTTCAACGACATTCTTAAGAAAATTATGAACTTTACTTCAACAAGTTTGTTTTTCTTCCTAGCTAATTAAAACCGCTCAAGTCATTCGATAGCTGTTGCTTATGCCATGGAAAAAATTAAATTTTATTTCGGGTCGAAATTCCACATTGTATTTAAATTATGTTCCATGTTTAATAAAGTGACGAAGGAAAAAAAAAAGCTACTATATCAAATTTCACTTTGAAAAATTCATTAGCAAGATCATGTTATACCCTCAAATTTTCGCCTTAATTATGCGTTTGAACTTCGGTCTCCGGAAGAGACATTGCTCCCTCCCCTCTAAAAAATTCATTTTTCTTTTAATTTCCGTTTTTAATAAAATTGCGATAATAATATCCCAAACAACTACAATAAGAAACTGCATCTCATAATCAATATTATGCTAGCTACATAAACAAAAAAAGGAAAAAAATAGTCAGGAGGTTCTATTCAATTTCATCGATTTTAAATTGGATATCAAGTGCAATTAATATTTCAAGTTATATAAAGTTGAAATGAATATCAAAATTAAAACGAGTTTCTTCCTTTAATTGCACTTCTACTTTTGTCAACAGGAAATTTACAGTTAATGATTACGTCCGCTCGGCGAAAACTAGACTTAATGCCCATTTTTATTTTTTAAAGGTCATTTAATTTCTTCTATTCAAAACGAACACGGCAATAAAATGGAACTCAAAATATGTTTGTCTCAGATTTGATCTGTAAGAACATTCAGACAATAATCTGAATTATTATTAAAGAATAATACATATAATTCTAACAGTTTATGTTTATGGAAAGAGGCAAGTAAATGATTCAAAAATAATCTGTAAATTATATAAAACTGATGTTTCATATTAGTTTTGATATTTGCACGCCTTTTAAAATATGTTTAAGTTTAAAACCTTTTTATATTATCGTGAGCCTTAATTTCTGATTTTACATTGTGATCTGGTGATTATGGAGGTCAATTCAGCGAACTGAAGTCTCCATCATGATCTACAAACAACAGCGGAAGCATTGCCCTATTGGAAGAACCATCTCCAGTGTAGTAAACTATGAACAAAACTGGGTGGAACTGATATGCGATCAGATCTGTAGCTGGTCAGATGTTGTTCTACACGAGTCAAATCAGACTATTTGTAAACCTGAACAATTATTCTCGAACAATTCACGATCGCAGCCGCTTTGTTGATTTTTGCATCAATGCTTCGAGCATCTGTCGCGAAAGACATGCCCCGACACGGAATAATCACCAAACTATTAGGCTAGGGTCCCATTTGCGTAAAAAACTAAGCAGAATGCAGAAAACGGAATTTCAAGAATTTACGCTTTCAGCAAAAATTATTTTCTGCCTCGGAACATCTGTTCTCACTTGCGTAAAGCAAAAGCAGAAAAAAGATTTTGAAAAAATCTCCACATAGTGACAAGTTCATGCAATCTTCGTTTCACTTCCAAAGGATAAGCATAGGAACACAGCAACAATTAACATATTCTTTTTATTTATTTGAAATTATTATATTATATTTTTAATCTGATATATTAATATGCTCTTTATATTATTTTCATCAACTGAAAAACTTTCGTTTAATTCATGAACTGGAAAGTTACTTTCATTATAATGCAATAATTTAAAAGATCTGTGCACTTTATTTATTATTAAATTATAAAAATATAATTATAAATAAAAAATATCCAAATATAATTCTGCTCCTACTTCCATATTTTATAGACAGTTTAACTTTGTAAATTAAATTGTATTTTCTTAAAAGAAGTAAAATAGAATAATCTGCCTCTATTTATCTGTGGTTCAAATGATTTTTCAGAATTGATTGGGCATTCATTTTCCAGTAGTATGTTATATTTTCTCCAAAGATGCTTTAAAATTTATCATCACAACAAGACATTTCACAAATTCATGTTTTTGGATCGACACTTTATTGAGAATCGTGTCAATACTATTTTAATTTTTTAGCATATTTATATAAGTCTTGCTCCTGTATTTTTTCCCATTATTGACATTTTCAAGAATACAATTCAATTACTTAATGGGGATGAACGTTCTTAATTTTTCAAGCTTACTTTGCGTGCTTGGCTACGTCCATGCAAGTGTTTGATATTAAAAATTTAAGTACCGATATAATTTAAATCCTGTGAAGATATGGCAGCCTTCATTCAAATTTTCCGAGGTGGTAGACATAACAATTCATATTGAAGATTTCGCTCGTCAAACCAAAGTGTTCAGTACAAGGTCGGCATGATTTCGGATTGAACTTTTTGTTGGGTTTACATTTGGTCACGCAAAGTTTATAATAACTTTTGGAAATGTGAAATATTATGTGAATATGTGTTGCGTGCTTGGGTTTTTCTTAGTATTTCTTAAACTGTATTATATGCGGCAGCAGAACAGCGTATGCCAAACATTTCTCCTACCTTATTTGCTCGTCGGGTCTATCAGTGACGTCACAGTTACTTCGTATCGGCAATCCTTGTTATTTTACTATTCTTGCTTCACTTCACTCGCTCTTGCTGATGCTCATTTCTCCTGCTTCTGGTGTGGTCAACATGGATGGTTTTACTTGCACTTCGCCCATATCTTTTTTTCAAGGTGGCATCGTTAAATTGAGGATGCTTTTTATCAAATACTGGGGGTATTTATTGTGCTCTTCAAGAAAAAGCTCTATCTTTACGCGAGGCTCACGGCCGACGTCCATTTTAAATTCGCCGGAAGGCGAAAAATGCCTTTTATGACGCCACGGAATTACGATCTCCTATTGGCTGAAAGAAAGCGTACGCGTAAAGTTTCCGTGTAAAGTTAAGCCAAGCTGAACTCTTTTTTCCGTGGAATTTCTATAGTATAAAGCGTAATTTTTTACGCATTCATCACCCCGCTGTACCTATCAACGGATTTTTACGCAAATACGACCCTGGCCTTAGAATAACGATATTTAAAGGTTCTGTACATTCCTCTAGTCGACCTCAAAAGGAACATTAATTTATTCTAAAATTAAAATCCGACTCCTCATTATACAAGACTCTTCAATATGCAACACATAAATCGTTGTTGTCTGCTTCGGTTCTCAAAACTCGTGATTGGTGAATGAACAATGGAGCTTTCGGATCATTGTATTCTAGACTGTGCTTGAAATTAAAATGTATTAATAATGTTATAACAATGATTATGAACAATTGTCAATATAACAATGTGTAAAACCGTCATTGTAAAAGTAATATAAAAGCATTCGTTTTGGTTGTTCATCCGATGTCGCTCTTTGCATGTGTACTGATTAACCGCGTACCAGCCATATTTTCCTATAGAATCATTTTCAGTTGGCTTGCCAGTTTACATTAAACAACTTGAAGTTGACAAAATAAATCCAAGTTAGAAGAAAAAGTAGAATAATTTCCAGAGTTGTCCTATAAGGTGAACAGAAATGTTGCAAGTGATTTACGTATCTTTTTAATGTTCAATATAACAGATATTACAACTTTTCCGTAACTCAGGCTGAGAAATATGGGTAGGAAATCAACATCGATGTCGATGTCGTTCATCATGTCACAAAGCGAACAATATGTTATTTTTATGGAACTGGAAACACTCAGGCAGAAGTTGCGAAAATCATGAAGTGATCACAGTCTACGGTGGCAAAGGTGTAAAGCAGCAAAAGGAAGATGCAACCTTTACAGGAAATCGGAAGAGATGTGGAAAACGCAAAACTAATAAGAGGCAGGACAGGCAAATGAAAAAAAATTATGAAGAAACATCTTTTCATAAGTGTTTAATATATTCATTATGAGTGGAAAAAATGTGGAGCAACCGTGCCATCAGAACTATAAACAGACGACTACGTCAATTTGCGTTTCAGTCCAGAGTTCCCAAAATTAAACCCCTGAAGATTTGAAGCAAAGACAAGCCCGTGTAAAGTGGTGAAGGAAAGAGTTACTTGGAGGCACCATAACTTGTGTAACGTTCTATTTAGTGACGGATTCATGTTCTCCTTTCTTTTGAAAAACAAGGGCGACATGTGTGGAGACAGACACAAGATGCTTACAAGAGAAATTGCCTCTAGAGATCAATAAAATGTACTGTCCCAGTAATGGTATAGGGATGCATGTCGTCAGATGGAGTAGGAACGTTATGCTTCCTAAATGGCGCAGTAAATGCTGTAATCTATCAAGAAATACTTGAGAATTTCTTGATCCCATTATCTGAAGATCTGTGCTGTGATTTCTTTCTGCTTCAGCAGGATAGTGTATCACACAGCTAATCCAAGAAAGAATGACATTAACGACGATATCTGTGTTACCATGGGCAAGTAATTCACCAGACATTAATTCAACTGAAAATTATGGAAGTTGATGAACGCTAGATTCAGCAAAAAAAACCCCACAAACTAAATAGGATTTGATTTCAGTAATCAAGCACATTTCGTCTACTATCAGTCGTGAAGCATGTGCTACGTTGGTCAACAGCATGTCAAAAGGCTAAGGCCCGTATTCAGAATGAGCACTCATGCACTTAGTCAACAGCATGTCAAAAATTCAATAATATGGAGTTTGCATTCAACAATGGTCTTGAGCAAGAGCAAGAACATGAGCGCTCATTCTGAATACGGGCCTTAGCTCAATCTTGTACAGAGGTTGAGTCAAAAGTAGTAGCCGACACGGGGGGGGGGGGGGTTAGAGTTTGACGAATTCTGGGCGAAGACCAGTTACCACATGGGTATATCGCAGTTTATTAAGAGAAAAGAGTGGGAAGAAACGGCAGTACGAATTTGAATACCATAACATTGTGCCACCTGCATCAGCCCATACCATAGAAAAATTGGTGATACGCAGGCTCCTTCGTCACTATTGGAAAAAGGGGACCAGTGCGCGAGCAGCAGCCGCCGAAATTTTCAGGGTGGACGGTCAGGGTGTGACCAATGAACGGACAGCACGATGGCAGTTCTCCCGCTTTTCGTCTGGAGACATGGGCCTGGAAGATGCGCCAAGGAGCGAAATACCCAAAGAAATGGATGATGCAACAAGTGGAAGGCAACCCAGGCAGCACCACCCATGGACTAGCGGCGGACATCGGGACATCACAATCGAGTGTGGTTCGACATCTGCACGCCATGGGAAAGGTCAACAGGAGCTGCCGAGTTGTGCCCCACGAGCTGACGCCCACGCAAGCACAACAATAGCTGGAAAAAAAATCGAGGTTCTGCCATATCTAGCATACATCCCCGACCTGGCACCTTCTGACTACCATCTTTTCCGACCCATGGCGCACTTCCTGCGTGGACGGCGCTTCGCCAATGTCAGTGAGGTTGAAGACGCCGTGCGTGACTTTTTCGCCCAGAAACCGGAGGAGTGGTTTCGCGAGAGCATCCGCCAACTAGCTGATCGTTGGAGGAAGACCATCGAGCATGATGGACTCTGCTTTGAAGATTAGCAATGAGTGGTTCCTGTCTGGTGCCCATTTAAAAGTTTGCGCGGTGATCGGCCGCTACTTTTGACTCAATCTCTGTAATTAAAGCCAAATGGGACGCTATTAAGTATTAATTTGATGAATCGTTTTCGATTAAAGTAATTTGTATATCTTTATTCTAATTTTTTGTCTCTATATTGGGATTATTGCATTAGCTTGTCATCTTCAATTTGTTTAATATAAATTTTTGAATAAATTACTGAAAAAATATCTAAACGTGTAGTTACATCAGTTACAACTCAAATTTAATTTCAGAACATAAAATACCCTTATTCTAATTTTTGGCAATCAGTTCCAGTAGGCAGAGCAAGAATGTAACCTTCATTGTCTCCATCTTGGAATTGATCAATCACTGTTTTTTCGAATTGTTGGTCTGCCTACTATGGTTATGTGATTTTTCAGTGCGGGACCTGTCATTTTCGTCGGCTGCGTATCGTGTATAAATTTAGATTATTTTACAGTATTAATAGAAACATAAGATAGTCAAAACTGTGGAACTAGAATAAAGCAAAAACACTATAGTTTGGTGTTAGATTATTTATTTTTGATTTTTTTATCTCCTTAAACGAAATCAAACTCTGAAGTCTTAGACAGACTTAAGACACTTAAAATGGTCAAAATAAGCAAGAAACATAACAGAAAAATAATTCCAAAGAATGTTTTTTCCTTATCGATTCCTATTATTACTAATAAAGCAATGGCAATAATTTTCATATAAACGAGAATAATGTCAAGTTAAATCTAGGAAAACAGCAATTTATTAATTTAATTAAACGATAAAGCCTTCATTCAATAAGTGTGAAACAATTTTTCGAATATGAAGCAAAAGTGCTTTATTATTCGTTTCATTTCGCTAAATAAGGTTTTATAATGAACTCAAAGAATCACGTAAACTAACTAGATTAATTTCGTAGGAAGCGAAGTGCTTTCAGCGGTTATATAAGGTTATCAACTTGAAGGAAATGTGAAAGGGCAGACATTTGAGGTTCGTTTAATCCCTCGACTAGACTAAGGAAATGACTCCTAGAAGCCAAGTTAAACGCTCTTAAAGCTTTCCCTTACAAAATATAAACTCCAGGACATAAATCAATCTGCAGCTATTGATTTTTCCTTCACGTTTAATTGTGTTTCTCGAATTCCAGAAAAATGTCTACGTTCTTATGTACAGATATACCGCATTTGATATTCTTCATGCCAATATGTGTTTTTAATTTTAACTTAATGTTTATTATGTTTTTTCTATGTTTTTTCAGATAACCCTAGATAATTTTTAAAGTGTAAATTTCTATATATTGTATCAAATAGCCCTTAACCTATTATTAAACAATAAATAAATGTTGTTTTCATCTTGTAAATGCGTTTGTCCCAATTAATTTCTGAACAAAGGTAAATCTTCAATCTTTTATTGTTCCTAATGCAACTCCTTGTTAAATGCAGTTTAAAACAGCAACTTACCCGAACAATTTAAATTTTTCAGATCTTAAACTGAGTGCAATCATGTTTTCGTTATGACGGTTGAGAAAAGCTAACTGTTGCTAGTAACTTTATAAAATTACTCACATTAGTTTGTTCAGAACGTTTTAAAAACATAATCGCTTTAAAACCTTCCTACTTACTCTTTCCAGTATTATTGATCCAGTTAAAGGGAAGGGAAAAAAAGAAAACGAGTTGAAAGCAAAAATAGTCCTCAATTACTTCCTTTTCTCTCTCTCACTTTTGTTTACGATGTGGGAGGTTTACTTAAGAGGCGACACACCTTCCTCTCTCCAACTGTCGCTCGAGATCCCTATTCATGATAATACATGGCGCCAAAATGCTACTTTTCTCCACCCCTTCCTTTAATAATCCACATTGCATTTATTCCTCCTAATAACATAAATTTTAATCCCATTTATCTTCAGCTTTTAATTTCCTTTCTCACACCTCTTCAGCGTATGCACCACAAGAGGAAACAGTTCTGACATAAAAGATTATGAATCATTTACACGAAAACTTCACCATAACTTTTTACCTACTCATTTATTTATATAGTCTAGGACAAACAAAAGAAAAGAATCAATAAGAATTTTAAAAATATACACTTATGTTGAAATAGTTCCGCGTGTAGAAATCGTTGAAATTCTAAAACGTTCGACATAAATCCCACCAATTCAAATATGATTATTTGAAGCACAGTTCTTGGAAAAGCTTTCAATTTCATAATTCATAAGACCGCTGAAGATGAAAGAGAAAATAATTGTTTGTTTTATTTTGATAACTATTTCCTTTAGGGAGTTCAAATTCCTTCTTGACTGCCAGTGTAATTTTCATTTTGTGTCAGGCCTCAACTGTCATCTCTCATATAAAAAAGTTAATAAAGGAGCCCAGACCCTGTGATTCGAAAACTAACCTGTCACCTTTAATAAAAATGTCTCCGGAAACATGTATGTAATGGAAGTCATTTAAAATGCAGGTTATCACGAAACGTTTCTCCGTTTTCCTCTTTTAGATTTATTTTTATTTATTTCCCCACGAAATTTTTCAACCGTCGATAATTCGCATGACATTTCCTCTTAAATTTATTTTTTCACAAAATGAAATTGCCAATTCCTTTATATCATCGCATCAATTCTGTATAAACTTTTAAGAATTTTAAACATTTTTATAGAATACTGGGGCATTAAATAACCCAAATTTAAACGAAATGAAAAAAAGAAATATCTATAAGGAGTCTTCTTCATAAGAATTCATTTGACATGAAGACAATCAAAGGCTTTCCCTTTATTATTTCTCGTTTCTCTTCTACCATTTCTTCTCACACCTTCCCTTTAATGAGACTTGTGCGAATAAAGTGATGTGTGGCTATTGTATGACAGGGTGGGGAAAAGCCGTCGCGAGTGAGGAGTCTGCGTGTAAGTCACCTGGAGTCTAGACCACTACAATCAGACTGCTCCTTTTTCCTGATTGCATTCCTCGACAAAGGCGTTGCTAAGCTCACCATGGCTTCTCATCCTGACGGCAACTCTCTTGGATAGATTACAATGAACCACTGCAGGAAAGAAACCCTGCAATTGTAACTACGTAAATGCACTTTGAGAAATGTATCCGAAAAGTCCTAGTCGTCTTATTTTATTCCGAAAAGGAATTCCGCTTCAGCCCAGCTTTTTTCAGTCACGATAGTAACGACGAATCCAAATATCTGTGGCCATATTATTAAAACGGTAGATTACTAAAATTGCTATACACATATGTAACTCATCAATAACAACAAATATTAAGACAGCAAGAAGAATCGATAGATTGAATTTTGGTTTGAATTTAAAACTTAAAACTGAAAACCACCTAAAAGAAAAATTCAGATTTAGGCTATGTAAAAACAAAACTATAGGAGATACAAAATATTATTAATTATGCATAGACATGCCTTGTTCATTTCACCTATTTTCAGGAGATTCAAATCGGATAATTATAGCGGTCAGAGGATAATTCAACGTCTGCATCGCTGGAATTTGAATACCTATGATTTCAAGCGAAGTAGTTTCTTCGTCTATGACTGTCCTCTATCTGTTTTCTCTGGAATAATAAATCTATAAAAAGTCAAAATTACACCACCTTATTAAATGACACTTGAATTTCAGTTTGGATCGCCAGTACTATCACTTTACTTCTTACCTCCTGCCATTTTCCAGAGTCCATCATGTCTTCTCGGTTTGCGGTTTTTAAAGCCCAATTTTAAATTCAAAGCCACAAAAGCCAATCGGCGAAGGATCAGATGATTTTACAGAATTATTTAAGAATGGAATTGTACGGATTCCGGTCTCTTCAATTTGTCATAAGTAACTGATTGTGAAACGCGCTGTATGGCTGGATGCTTTATCTGGTGAAGGAAGAGATTTTCGTTGCCTTTTCTATGCTGGAATTTCCTCCCGATACAAAGGTTTCAAAATGTTCTTCTTATAATAATTTTCGTTCATCTTGAAGTTTGCTATTAATCGATGGATATTCAAGCGCCCTTTTAAACAGTATTATGAACCTTTTGAGGAAACCCTTATGGCAATTCGATAGGCAACGGCGCGAATCTTACCACATTGAGTCTGATAAAGCCATACTTTATCAAAAGTCACGACAAATTCGGTCGTCAATAAAAGTAGTTTTCATGCATCTTGCGGGCATTGATTTTTCCTTCAGCGATATGCCATATTTTGAGATCATATTCAAGGACTTTATGGAACTTCCAGAGCTTTTTAGGTGATCAACTGGGAGGATCACTCTTCCGAGATTTTTTTTCCTGGGGAACTTAGAAGAATGCTACATTCTTTAAATTTGCAATTATTCCGATCTCTATGGATTAACATAAAACGATTTTTTCAAAAATGCTGCACTCTACAGTAACAGACTCGCTAAATCCAGCATCGGAAAGGCCTTTAGCATATCCTTTCCAGAAATCGGAAAGTGTTTTAGTCTTTTATCTGAAACGTCGAATGCTTATACATGGAGAGCTCATTTAGATGCTGCTTTGCATAACAGGCAGGCGGAATTGGCCTGGCTTATTCCATTCGCGCGAGAGGAAATTCAACCGAATTTAACTAAAATGACTTTTTTGGCGTCAGTACATTCATGGAAATATTGTCACAAGTTTAAAAGTAATCACATTAGTAGTTGACAATTGGCATTTCACCTTTTAAACTGGCCTAAGTACATGTAAGATTTCCATAGCACTATTCAAAATTACGTCTAAGACAGCGTTAACTAGTGCCTCTTATGGGTGAAGTAAGAACGTATGGAATCATTGTGGCTCAAATCTCCAGATGTCCATTTTGTTACGCATGTTCGCATTAGGTTTGTTTGGAGTTTATCTTCTAAGCTTAAGCGTTAAGGTAACTTTTGACATTTTTATTAATGATAAAACTGTGCACGATAATGCATGTTTGGTGTATTAGTATCAATTACTGGTATTTTAATTTTTGTAGTGTCAAGTATTGACACACTTAAGAACGTTTTTTAATTAATTTAAAAATAAATATACGATTTTTATGCAATTGATTATATGGTATTCCTTTAAGAATGAATTAAAAGACGCAAATGTATTTAAATGGGTAATTCAATATTTATGCGAAGTGTCAAGTTGATGGTTTCTCAAAACTTATAAGAAATGTAACTTTCAGAACTTTAGAAATTGTGACTAAATGTGTCAATTACTAGTGCGTTTACTTTAATTGCGTGGTGTACTTCGCACAACTATAACATTTAGATGTACCCCTTTAAGCATCCACGGTATTGTATATTTTATACACAAATCTGCGGATCCAGATTGACCTTTATACCATGTTGCTATCATGGTAAATTAACATGACGAGAGAAAGATTTTAAGATATTTCTGCCAGTACTGTATACAAATGCGAACAGATTTTTAATACAAAGTTTGCATATCAAAAATTATCTATTTTTCCATTTTTGTTTAAAATTTGTTAGAATGTTATAAACAATTTCAGCTTTAAAATTACAATTTGAATGTTGAGCTAAAGAGCAAATCTATTTCTTTTGATGCAATACCTTAATTTATGAAGCTTCAACGAACATTCGATAGTAGGAGAGAAAAATGCGTAGCTTAAACAGACTCTTGCAACATCTAAAACAAATGCAGCATTTTTGAAGTCCTCGATAGCAATTGCGTTCCATTTGTAGATAAACCAAAGAGAAGAGAAGCTGAAGGGGTCTTGAGAGTTGGAACTTAATTCGCTTTTCACTCGGGTCCCCACTCCAACAATACGAGTGGCATTAGCCGCACTTCTCTCTAAGGAGTTTCTGCCAGTTAGTAGTAAATAATGGATATCACTAACGAAGCAATAGATTTACAAGAATGTTCTTACAATGAGCAAAAAATAGAGGAAAGAAGAGAGGGGCAAAAGTGAAGACACGAAACTAAAAAAAAATAAAATAAAGAAACTCACGAAAAAAAAACCCCAAAAGAAAACAGGACAACTCTTCTATGCTTTTCTTGGTGACAAATCGTGCTTCTTAAATGTTCCATTCTTATTTTCTTTTATGTATGGACCAATAAAATTCATCTAAGGATTAGGGTCAGACATTTTTATTAAAATATCCCTAGACCTTCGTAAGTTTAAATTTTATTTTTTTAAGCCGAGTTATTCAGAGGAAGAGGGTGAGTGGGAAAAAAACCCAACGGCTCAGCTCCTTTTCCTCCTCTTTTGGTATCGTCACTGTCAACATTCCTCTGAATAAAATAAACATGATAAAATGCGAGAATCGGGCAAAGGACCCCAGTTGGAAGGAGGCAAGACGCTCGCCTCTCGCGGGACTACTTGTCTTCTTGTTGTCTCCCCCTCTTCCATTTTCTCCTCTTCTCTTTTTGGAAGCGGTCACTTGTTATCAGAAAAAGCAGAGGCTCCCAATCAATAAAATGGCGTCTAGGCGAGGAGGAAGGGAGGAGGAGATTCGTTTTTATCCCATGCCTATCTCTCTCCCTCTCTCTCTCTCTCTCTCTCTCTCTCTCTCTTTCTCTATCTATCTATCTTGTTGAAAATACCTTTCGAAAAAAATTTACCGAGAATTTGGAGTAAATTTTTAAGGTGTTTCTTTCCCAAATATTGAAAATGAATAAAGCATTACGAAAATGTTTTCGAAACTTTTACCTTAACGTAGCTTTCCTCTCTTCTTCAGTTGTGGTAAAATATTCACTTAAGAAAAAAATGTTTATTTTACTATTAGAAATAAAAGTTAAGTATTCCTAAAAGCTTTGTGAAAATAAATATTTTTCAATTCCAAAACGCAAAGCCTCGGGCATTAGCACAGATAAAGCTAAACAGCAAATAACTGCGTTAAACCGCAAATACCAGATGACACGAAGGAAGCAAACGAGAAACTGGGTAGTTTATACGGGAAATAACGTTTATTAACATTAACGAAAAACTATCAGACTTAGGATTTTTCACGATAAAATGGGAAACTGGAATAAATTCTAAACTCTAGGGAAATCTGTTAAAAATATGAATTATTTACGAGGATGTAAGTTGAAAAAGGAGAAAGCTGCTTTTTGATTAACCATCCTTTTTTCTACTTATCTAAAATTCAAAAACTAATTTAAAAGATCAATCAATATTTTACATAGTTTATCACAATGAAAATTCTTAAATCACTTCTTAAATTTTAATTCCTTACTGCTCGTCGCAAAAGCTAAATTCAATTGAAAATCTTTAATATTTAGGTAAATCTTCCGATATTCAGACATAACTTTGAAAATAGAGTTGTTTACTGAAAGTAATTTCTCTTAATAAACAAATTTGATCTGCATAAATAAGTAAACAAAACTGTTTTTGGTTCTTATTGGCTTTGTTTATTTAGATTACGGACGGAGAATCGGAAAGTAGCAAGAACTTGCGTTTCATAAATTAATTTCAAACATTAGAGCGAACCAAATTTGTATTAGAAACTTTATTTACTGCTTCATTTTTCAAATAATGTTGTGCATTTGTTTATGCAGCGCATTTGTTTATACGCATTTCTGTAGACCCATGTCAAGAATTTCTTTCGGCTGATTGCGATGCCACCTTCGGAGAGTCGTTGTCATGTCAAACCGTACACTTCTGCCTTGATTGTCTTGCCTTTGGGAAGGAAATCGAACAGATTTATTCCATGTCCATCTCAAAACACCGTTCTATCTTACCAGCACTTTTTTCTCACCGGTGTTGATGTGTTTCCATACCATGCTTTCTTGTTTGGATTCAGGCTGGTAATGGGAAATCCCTTACATCCCGGACCTGGTATCAAGTGACTACCATCTTCTCACTCCGCTAAAAAAGTTCGTTAGAGGCCAGCGTTTACAGATTAACCATGAAGTGAAAACGACTGTCCGAAAAAGGCTTCCAAATCAGCCGAACTAATTTCTTGTCATGGATATAAGAAACTGGTGCACGTTGAGATCGCTGCAAAAACAAATGCGGCGATTTTGTTGAAATAAACGAAGTTTCCAAAATAAAATCTGGTTCGCTCTAAATGTTCGAAATTAATTTATGAAAAGCATATTCCCATTACTTTCCGATTCCCCCTCCCTCGCAATTTGTGTTTCATCCATGAAAACAAGATAAGGTTAAAATGTAAAGGGTTATGCCAAAATGTCTAACTTGCCTTAGTGATGTTGATTTATAAGAAATATATGCTACTTTAGCCCAGTTACATATCTTAGTTAAACAGTGTGTGTAAAAACGAAATACATTAATAAAATGTAATCTGAAATTTATTAAAACCCGCCTAGTAACATCAATTATTTTGTCGGTTGAGCATTTCTGCACATTTTGAAACATACCAATATAACTAATTAAGTTTAGTAAAACTAGAAAAAGGAATTTCATAAGAATTGTAAAATAGGTAGAAAAATTGCTTTTAAGCCACTAAATCATAGTATTAAAATTTACCATTTGTAGATTTTAATACCATTACGTAGTGCCCTAAAGCAATTATTATTCTTTTTTATGTCTTATAAAATTCCTTACCATTGTAGGTGAAACCTTATGTTTTTTCTTTTCTTAATTTATTATAACTGCAGTACATACTTCTAAACTATTCCACTGAGAAAATGCAGCGCTGCAAATTTTGTGGCAGCATCATGCTAATTTTAG
Organism: Rhysida immarginata; assembly: GCA_023313115.1. Taxonomy (NCBI): domain Eukaryota; kingdom Metazoa; phylum Arthropoda; class Chilopoda; order Scolopendromorpha; family Scolopendridae; genus Rhysida; species Rhysida immarginata. Next base: position 1,954,715 of record JAHWFO010064584.1, on the reverse strand, counting down.
AGAAAAAAGTTATACAGAATTTTGCAGTTTCCGATTAATAACGTCAAAGGAAAATGCAATAAAGAGGGCAAATAGTTTGTTAAGCTAACTTTAAGAGTTTCTCCAGGCCAGGAAAAGTGATTGTTTGTGCTGTTATTCGTGTAAGAATAAAGCTTAAGGAGTGGGTATCCCTTTAAGACGTCATCGATGACAGTTTCATCGAGCAAGATGACTTCATTCGAGATTTAATTATGGGATTAAGAACAGCCGATTAGTCTTCGCATCGTATTGAGGCAGAAACTAAACATGTTACTCGAATTTGGAGACGATTTGTCATATAATGGCTGGCGTAGTTTTGCGGGCAAAACGACTTTTGCGCGAACATTGCCCTTAAGCTTCCTGTAGTGTCGCTTAGAGCTTTGCGGCATGACGAATGGCATACAATGATGTTCAGAAACAAATTTTGTTTTTTTTCAGTATGAGACACTAGCTTGCACAGTTGTCGATAGATACGAGGATCCGTGAATTCATGTGTTTTGCGCCAAATTCTCCATCTGGCATCAACATGTCGCACCACGGACTTCGACTTATCGGACCAAGTTACCTTTTACCAGTCATCGCTGGCTCAATGATGATGTTGCTTTACACTAACTTACCCGATATGGCCGTCGGGTGTTGTACACTATCCGCAACAGTATGCATCTAATGATACGTTGTGAGATGATTATCAGAAAGTTAAATTCGGACGTCAGTTGGGCAACAGTTCCTGCACATGTCTAGCAAGAAATGCAAGTCTCATCCAATGGGCGATTGCCTTACAGGAATTTTTAGGAGAGCTAACGTCTCGGAGACGCTTCGTCCAGGATGTGCACCTACCATCGTGCCTCTTTCAAAGCCAATTAGATCTTTGCAGGGTGTCCAACAACAACAAAAAAGCGATGGAGCAGGCCAGTTCAGAATCTTGTGCTTTACTGTTTCAACAATAAATAAGCGAGCATGTCTAATCCCATGGTGTATTCCGACTTAATATTGAATAGGCAAATACCATGTATTCATGAAGCAATTCCTAGCCATCTTCCTATTTATTTGTTTAATTGAATAATTTTATTTATGATTTCCACCTGTTTAGTATTGCTGAGCGAATTAGAAACAAAAATGAAAGGGTCTTAGTAAAGCAATACGGTAGAATTTATTCATAGGCCAACGCGTTTCGGCGTTTCACCATCTTCACGGGCTTAAAGCTGTGAAGATGGGCCTAAAGCTTAACACCGAAGGCTGTTGGCATATGAAAATATTCTGCCGTAATGCTTTACTAAGACCCTTTCATTTTTATTTCTAAATTTATTTACTAATACCATTTTCAGCATATTTTATGATATGTATTTCTCCCGACGCGTTTCGATATTACATCATGCTCAAGGTATTAATTCTAAGATGTAGGTTAAAATTTAAAGTTTTACAACAATATTGCTTTTACAATGACGGTTTTTATATAATTTTTTGTTAGCAGTTTACTTGTAAGAACAGGATAACCCAATAAACAAAAATAAAAAAAAACACGTATGTACTGTTGTAAAATTTCTCTTTTATTAAAAAGGTCGACTCAGCTAGCTCTGGTTACTTGAAGAAAAAAGCATCTCATTAATTCAGTTGGCCATGTATTCAGTTTAGTCGGATAGGCTAAAAAAAGAACTAGTATTTCAGATAATACATAATCCTTCAAATATATATAAATAAAACTACGAAAGAGCGCCTCTCTTTTTTTCTCAAGGAAAAGAAAAACCTTCCTTCGCTATAGTGTTCACTATACCCTGGATATTACCTGCTAATTTAATATTCTCACGCTAAATATTGCTATTTCCAATTTATTTACTTTATGAGCGCCAGGAATTTAAGCAATTGCCCATCAAACAGAACAAATGAATTGGATAGACGCCATATTAGTCATGTGACTTTCCTGGAGGGTTCTTCCCTTTTTTTCTTCTTCTTCTCTTCCACTTTTTTTTGTTCCGTTCCTTCGGTTGCTCGGACTAGAAGCCATCGTCGTTGTGAGCTCGTGTGTTCTAACGAGCGGTAGTCGGTTCGGTGCCGCCGGGCGGAGCTCCGATGACATCGAGTGAGCGTAGGCGAGATTTAATGAGGCAGCTTTTGCTGCGCCAGCCTCGGACCGATGCGCCGTAAACGACAGCCTTCGCCGCCCCACGGCTCTCTTCCTCCGAGCGACGACATCAATCAAAATTCGGAAGGAAAATAACCGCTCCCCTTACAGCCCTTCTCCGTGCATGTGCGTGTGTGCGTATGTGTTGTGTGTGTGTGTGTGTGTGTGTGTGTGGGTGTGTGAGAGAGAGAGAGAGAGAGAGATAGAGAGAGAGAGGCTGGGGTGCATGTGCCATCCTATTATTTCCTTTGGCAGATGCCGCTCTGCCTAGCTGCTCCAAATACTTCGTTCCTCTCGCCTTTAACCTCAACCCGAGTTTCTCCTTTTTGGCCTCTTATTCTTTTTTTGAGATATTTTTCTTTGTCATTATTATTTCCCCCTCCTGTACTTTTTTCAACTCTATCCACCCTGCATTTAACTTTACTCTCGCGTTCTCGTCTTTCTTTTCTCTTTTACCGCCCTTTCAACATTATAAAAAAAACAAAATACCAATCCAACGAAATCGACAATCGGTTCCAATCATTAAAACTAATGGTTCCATCCGAATATGAAAAAAGTTAACTTCAGCTCTTCGTAAAGCTGTTATACATTGACTGTCAATGTTTTAGAGCTCAAATAATAGAAAACAAACACGAAAACAAATAAGTACAAACTGCTAGTGGAAGCTTTAAATAGTAACATCGCAGCTATTGGTTACACTGGTCAAAAGCCAAAATGCTCAGGAACCAAATTAGGTGTTTCTTGTAATATTTTTAATACTGATTTTGAATAAAAATGAAAACAAAATTTTTTTATTACGCACCAATTTTTAGAAATCGCCATATTAAGTACTTCCAATTTCTATGGTATTTCGCAAGATGCGCATGTTACGTAAACTAAATTTCAAATATGTTTTGAAATGCGGCAAACAGTTAATCGTTCAGCTTTCAGTATATTAGACCCGTTTTGCCAAAGACTTTCTTTTGTATGTGGATCTGGAAGGTCCCGAAGGACGGTCAACTGTAGTCTGCAATCAGGGGGTCTATTTTCCCTGGTTCCATGGTAGAAATATCCTAGTAGAACCTTTCTCCATGTTCATCACTAACGTCACCAAGATTGGCAAGTCCAGGTGCGAATGCAAGAAATGAATCTTTAGTGACAAATTGCATCCCAATTCATAAAATGCTTGCAGAAGCTCATCAACAAGTTCGGTGTAGATGGGTTCTTTGTTCTTTCCCAAAAACTCGGTACGCTACATCCTTCTGAACTTTCAAGGCTGTTAGTTCTACTGGGTTCAAACCCGTTATCATCCATTATTCAACCAAGTCGCATTATTTAAATCAGATTGTCAATTTATTAATTAACGCATTTCGTATCATTTGAGCACATTTTTTGCAAGAATGCATTCGTAAAATGTGTTAATATATGCAATAATAAAAGAGCATAAATTTTTTTTTCATAATGTTTATACGAATCACTTCGCCACGTTTAGTCATTTAGCTCGCATTGTTCTCCTATGTTATCGTTTCAGCTTCGCAATGACGTCTGTGGATCGCAATATATTTCCAAGGAAGAATTTATTATTTGCGTGGGTGTTCGGAATATTTTGATCAAATTATTTAAGACTAATCCTGATTGCAGAGTTATTATAAACATACGGTGACGAAAGATGTTCAAAAAACATCAGTGACATTAATAGGAATCCAATCCATAACACTTCTCTGCTTAATGAGTATTGAAAGCTTTGCTTGGTTTAATGGGTAGAAACTCGAAAATTTCACTTACATTTTGATTCGTTGTGTTTATCTAAATTATGTATAATATCCGATTAATATTCCGTTTCTTCCTCTAGTTTCATTTAAAGTTGTTGCGATTGTATTTAGATGCTTAAGGCGAAAATACCCAATTCATTTCTTTTTATTAATTTTAAAGAAATGATTCAGCCTTTTCGAGGTCAAAGCAATTAAAGCGCTTTTAATGTCAAATCAAATTGTTCTTTTTAACAAAGAACATCATAAGTCTGGGTAATATTTCTTATCCTGTATGTTCATTATGATAGACATGCCTTAAAACAGCGTAATTGTAGTGAAATTTTTCGTCTCTACTCCTCTTGCTCCTTCTTACGTTCATCTATCTTTCCCTTTACTTTTATCTTGGCCATTCTTTCTTTCTTGAAAGACATGAAAGACTCGAGCTAAGTTGACAGCATCTAATCTACGTCTTTCTAACCGACCACAGTAGATTTAAATTTGAAAAGTCTCCTGTTTCCATAAAATATGGCCGCCAGCTTGGGTAGGCCCATTGATCATGCCGTAATTAAACGAAAATCTGATAATTACGTCACTTTTATGGCGGTCGAGGGTTGCGTCATGACTCCCCTTCTATCCCACCCCACCTCCACCTCTTTCTCTCGCCTTCCTACTTTTGGCTTGATTTATTGCGATCGTTTAACAATGTTTCCTGCAGCCATTGAATAGAAGCAACTTCTCGCTCACTCGCTCACTAACACCCACGCAACGTGTTTAGGAAGAAAGAAGACTTACACAAAAGCTCTAATAGCAATTCAGGAGGTAAATGTCATAGGTAACATCACGTACAAAGTGTGCAGGTATTGTTTATTCAACGCTTAAAGTAAAGTTTAGTTTTCAGGTTAATTTAGCATTATATTGTTGACAATTCTCGAATTCACTCTCAAAGCATTGTTCAACAACCCGAAAGGAATTTAATTTAATGTTACACAATTATTACGAATCATTTATTCATTTGTCTTTTGCAAATGTTTCGCAAAATATAACATTCGTTCAATGCGTGTCTGCACTGGTTTGTTTACTGCTAGAGCATCTAGAAAGCTCGCAGTGAGATTAATCATTTTGCCATTATAAACTGGGGATCGCAATGGCCAAACTATGATGATCTTCGAATTTCGACGGCAGTGGAATTGCAGAAACCATTTGCAGAATTATGCCAGAATATGCTTATGAGCCAAAATCAATTGTCCATTTTTCGAATAAGAAACGGTTTATACGTGCGAATTTTATCCCGGAAAGCTCCAAAGGTTCGTGAATCGATTTAGAAATCAGAACACTTTATATCAATGTTTCCTATTGTTTAGATACCTCTCATAAACATTTTATACGAGGAAGATATAGTAAGTAAAGGCAAATTGCCTGGTTATTTAATAAGAGTGGACGAACATAAAGACATCTATATTGCAACTTTTAACAACGTGCAGCAGATGGTAGGACAGACGCTAGCAACAATACAAGAATATGACCTCTCTATAGAAAAATGTAAGGGGAGCAATGTGGTGAGATATTTGTCATCATATGGAGCAAAACTGAGGAAGATTCACAGAAGCACGACCCAACAGCATGGTAGTAGCTAAATGAGTGAAAGAAAAGTGTAACAGTGAGCAAAATATTTCAAAGCCAACATCTGTCGTTATCAACATTTGAGATCCTAAATCATCTTCTGTAAAGTAAAAACCTCAATCTATGAGACCTCAAAGTTTTTGGCAAGCTTAAGAAAACATTGCGAGGTTAATTTCACAAGATGCTCAAGATGGGCGTATTTCTTGTTTCAATAACAACCAAAAATATGACTTTCTACTGGAATATAGAAGCTTATCAAAAAGGTGTAAAACATGTACATGTATTTAGATCAGTATATACAGGGTGATTATAAAGTATATACTGAGGGAACAAAAAGTATCGCCAGTTTTATTAAAGAAGATAAATCACTATAACAGAAAAAGTTAGTTCTTAATCAATCATTATCTATCACGCATGCCTATCGTAAAACCTAACTTTCAATCCCGTCTTTATAAAAGGACGTTGGCTGTGGTCAAAGAAGTCCGAGAGCCTAGTTTTGATATAAACATTTTTTAATCTTTTCCCACAAAGAAAGTGCCATAGAGATCTGAACTAATAGTAATCAGATAGTGCAATGTGAGGGGAATAAAATAGATGGGGCAGAACTTCCCAGTCAAAATCTCTGATCAGTCTTGCCAATGAGAGTTTTGTTGTCAAGTGAAAGTTGGAGTAGAAATTCCTTGTCTGTTGAATTTCACCCGCTATATAAAGTGCTCTTGAACAGTAGACCACGATGCATTAATATATTTGGGAAATCTTCAATGGTTTGGCAAGGATCTGTACGCAGCAGATTGTCCAGCTCTATTGGTCTTCCTGCGCGAGGGGTATCAGAGAGATACATATTACCCGATTAGAATTAGGGCAAGCCAACGCCATCACTTGGTCCATTTAATACTCGGATTAAAGCGCAAATATTTTTGCACGATTGCAGTGTTTCCTCTAGTAAATCTATATAATATGCAATGGAGCAATTGGAAGAAAATGTGGAAGACAAAAACACTTACACAGGTTGAAGAGAATAGTTCATTCACTTGTACATATACTTAATTTACGTTGAAAGTACATAATCACCTCAAAACTGCTCCATAAACTTACCCCACAAAAATATTATCTCTCCAGGTAATGTGAAAGAATACTAAAAATACAATGTTAATATGTAATTGGGAGTAAGTAGGACAATAGTCTACAGATCGTGTACGGTCGCAGAAAAAAAAGGTTCAATGGATTTGTCCCTGGAAACGGATTGGTCGTGGCTTGTAAAAACTGGACTTTTCACCCGCCGTCACCAGACCTGATCACTTCGATTTTTTTCTTCTGAGTATTTTTTCTAAATTGTCCCAGGGGAGGACCCAGAGCAGCGTTGCCAACTAAAAAAAAATTTTCCCGCTAAAACCGAACTAAAAATCCACTAGATTCTATTTGTTTAATGTAATTTTTAGCGGATTTTTTTAGCGGATTCTAGCGGATTTATGCATGATTTAAGTGTAAGACCCGCTAAATCTAGCGGAAAATCCACTAAATTGGCAACATTGACCCAGAGCCTTAAATAATTGAAAGAACACTTGCAGACGAAGTTGTTGAAATTACACACGCTAGCTATGTTGGAAATAAGTTTTCGCCCTATGGAGGAAAGGCTGGGGACTTGCTGATTACATTGCTTGGAATCATGCATGTTAAAATAAAGTGCATTTCTACAATGCAAGTTAGTTGTAAAATTAAAACGTAGAAGTTTTCAATTAATAAATTAAATGTTTTACTATGACTTTCATTTTTAAATATTTTTCTTTGAAAAAAGGCTTTACGAAATATTCTTTTTAGATTAAAGGTTACATTGTACCTGTTTCGGGAGGGGGTGCTTAAAGGTTTAAGAATATAATGCTTTATATGATAATTCTCAATGAAAAGTTGCGAGTTATACTGAAAATCTTTTTAAATTTTTATTGCCGAATTTATAAACTCTTTACTTTGATTATAAAACGTAAACAAGAGAAAATTTTTACTTCTTTATTTGCAAATAGAAATTGCTTATGATATTTCTATTAGTAAAACCAAATTTAAGTTTTATGCTTTGAAAATACATGCTGGGGAAAGGCATAAAACCGTAGACTGTGACCAAAAACAGGATAAGGGCTGACCGATGGATGGACGGATAAAGGAATAAACGAGAGACAGAAGAAAAGAGATAGTGCGTGGGTGACCAATGAGTATGTGCGTGTGTTTGTGTGTGCGTGTCTGTGTTCGGAAGCTCTCCTTTCAAAGTGGATTGAGGTTCATTTTCTTAGGACCGATCGATGAGACCGTCACCCTAAGTAGTGTCCGGTGGGATCATCAGAACCACGGACGGCACCGACTGTCAGGCAATCGACAGAAGGGATCGACGAGAAATCGAAAAGATTGAAACATTCGTTTAAAAGAATCACGAGAAGTGGAGAAATGAAAGAGGAAATGAGCTGATGGAGAAAAACGAACGGTCGCGTGATGATCCAGGAAATGAATCAAATGACATGGAAAGAAGAATAAAAATTCGAAGATATTAATTTGAAAAGCCTTAAAAATTATTCATGCTTTGACCTACGTTAAAAATAAGAAAGCTTTTTAGTTCCATTTTGTTTTTATGTAAAGAAATCATAATCTAGCTTTATAATACTAATACTGTATTATGTCAGCTTCGACAGACAGAGAAGTCGTGTAACATAGTCTTGAGAGATTCGCGCTCATATAGTAGAAAGAATATTTTTTCTCTCAGAAAGGTAACCTTACTGTTTGCTTTACTCTCAGTCAATTCCCCATCTTTTATTCCGCATTTGAATTTAATACAGCAGCAATTAGGCTGGATTCATACGTCGACGGCAAAAATTTGCAGCCAAGAAAGTGAGGAAAAAAACAGGATAGAACCCAGTTTGAGTTGGGATATATCCCGTTTTCTGAGCAATATCCGCATTTTTCTGTCTACAGTCCCTTGCCCTCAACGAGTTCCGTCGCAGAATCCGTCATAGCGGGAATCCGCCTTAATAGGAAATTAAAGCCGTCCCTAAACAAAATGTTATTTGTGCGCTCAAGAGACACTGGTTTTCGCCATTACTATGTTAACAATTGATGTGCCCAAGTCTGGGAAATATTTACGCTATATCTCAGTATATAAAAAGGTTATATATATATTTACTTATTAGTTACAGCGAACTCTTAAACCAGATAGCATCGAAAAGGAAAAAATCATTGGTAGAAGGTACCTCTAAAATAGGGTAACTATTCGAGTTCGAATATTTTAACTGTGTGGTATTTTGGTATTTCAATAGATCTTCTAAATATCTACATATTACAAAGAGAATTTTCGTCTATAATACTACAACAGTTTTAAATTGTAGTAAATAAACTAGAGCTATGGCATCAAGAGTGTGCTTTGTTGATGAACCCGGGTTTAATGCTCTCAATTATGACGGAATACGAAAGGACGAAACACTTTTCACATAAGGGTAAAATCCTATTTAGAGTATTTCATTAGCATGTGACTCTGAAGGCAGCAGCGATGCTGAATTATAAAGTACATACATGGATATTGAAACGTCTACATTAAAGTAGAAAAATGGATTTGTCCTTTCTGTATCGGTAATAATTGTAAGTGCATGTATTCACAGTTTCTTTCTGTGTTTTATCCTTACGTCTTACATATTAAATGCTCATAATTTTTTTATTGTAAATGTAAGCAATACGGAGAGAAAGAATTGCTATAAACTGTAGCATATCACTTGCTATAAAATGGGGACACAAAACCGTTTAGATATTTTTGACCTGAAGGGACAACCGAAATAAATATGGTTCGAAAAATCAAAAACATTAATATCTATGTTGAATTTAGACAGCTGAAGCTCTGAAAATGTTAAATATAATGCGTGCAACGCAGGGAAAATCAACTAGTTTTGAATAAATACGAGCAATTACTTGCTGATCTGAGCATCTATTGTTAAAGCGGATTTCAATTTATCACTTTTCACTTATTCTATACATTATGAATACGTATTCAACAGCACCCTTTTACGTATTCATGTGCAGTCAACAGAGAAGGAAAGAATAAAAGGAAACCATCGAATACAAATTCACAATCTATAGAATGAAATATAATGAACTGAAATCTAATTTTATCAGGGATATTTAATTCCACCTTTAGATTGACAAAAATTTTAGAAAACTTTTTTGAATATAGTTTAGTTTAATGTGTTCAAAGCGAAAACGACTAAATTCCATTTTAGCAAAAAATTTGAGAAATTTTAATATTAAAAATTTCACGTTGACCCAGCGAGTTGATTAGAATCGGTACTGTGTTCATATTAGGAGCATTTTTTGAGATATCAGTCTAAATCCGATATTTTTCATAGCGGTACGAAATTATTATTAATGTTGCTTAAGTCGAATGATACCAGATGAATTATTTCTCAGGTTATGGCATCAAGTTATCTTTTAAGATTAAAAATCGAATATGTTTTCTTCTTTGTTGGTAGCGTTTTGAGAAGAAAAAGTCAAATATAAAAATCAAATGGATTCGCATGACCACCAGAATCCTTCATTGCCGTTTTTGCTTTTGCCATTTAGCGATCTTTATCAGCAATGAACAAATTGCACAAGTATCCCTTTAGAATGAATACAAATTAAATTAATTTTAATTCAAACTCTTTGATTCGTCTAAATTAATACGCTCCTTCTGTTTCTAAAATATAATCTAAATACATCAAATTTGTTTTACATGAATGCAGAGTGCTAATCGTTTGCTACAGTTGTCCGTTGTACGCAGTTGCTTAAGCCTTATCCATTAAGTTTTTGACATTTGAAAATTTAAACTTTCCAATAAGAAAGCATTATTATCATCGCCGTTGTTGGAATCGGCGTTGTCTTGATTGGGTCTCCTATTAAAAAAAAAATTAAAATGATCCGATTGATGGCGTATTGATCTTCTGGCATGAATGAGCTATTGGACAATCTTTGCAGAATCGCCCTCCAGGGTGGAAGCTCTGTGTGAGAAAGAGAGAACGCCAAATTAAAACCAAAAAACAATGCTACTACGTTTTCATTCATTTTCTGATATCTGCTGAAATATGCCGGCGAATAATCTTTAAAATCATCTTGCCATATTAAAAAATAGTATAGATTTTTCCAAATTTCTGCATTTGGAACCATAAGGGTTATGTTTATAAACGATTGCAGATATGTAATTAGCGTGCTATACTATATCGGGTTAATCAAATTTCGTTACCAATAATGCTCATTGGGCATTTCATTTTCTTCTAGTTAATACATTAGCAATAGAGAAAATCAACAAGCTCTTTAAAGTAGTCTTCGTAGAGTAAGCATATATTAGTCAGGTGACTTTTTTGACATTTTGATAAATAGTTTATTCCAACAAATTATATTACAGGCTAAATATTGGGTTATGAATAACATTTTTGGAAAATTTGAAAAATTCGTGTAAGAGATCACGTTCTTCCAATTAATTCCTATCAAAAAGGTGAATTGTATTGATGAATAAATGATTTATTTCAATTATAAGATTTCTTTTCATGGGATGGCAAGACACAATCTACTTCAGATACAATATTATGCGGGTGTTATATAGACTGTGTTTAATAATGTGATCACATGAGCCCACATGAGAATGCGATCACTTTTAATAAAATGTTGTATGACCGTAGTTTGCTATATCTCAAAAGAAGATGAATATGATGATTTGCAAATCTCGAATAAATTGTTTATCTATGTAGGGGGTCTGTAAAAATACAGTCCACCATAAAATATTTTAACGATGCCATCTCTGGACCTTTTTCGAAGTTGGATCGAATTACGGCAACAATCTGTAGTATGATATTTCTTAAATGGAATAGTGCACGTTCACCCTTTCAATGTTCGACAAAAATTTGCAAGTACACTGGATAAACGAAGAGATGCAATTGAGTTCCTTGCACATTTTTTAGACCTTTACCTATGGGAGGGATCTTAAAGGAGTCGTGTTTTGCAGAAAATCGGTTATATTGACGGCCTTTCGGGAAGAAATTTATACGGTTTGTGCAGAAATCCCGCCGGACACTTGGTCAACGTTTCCCAAGCATTGATTCATGTTAATACTGGGTGATTTCTTTCTCTCTATGTACTGCAAGGCCTCCATCAAGAGGGACAGTGCAGAGAACTCTCCATTTTATAATGGATTAATAAGTGCCTAGAAGCTAAAGCTAGACACTTTGAGCATCTCTTGTAACTGTGGAGATCAAAGGTAACCTTATAATTATATTCATCTCTTAATGTTTGAATAAGTATAGTACTAAATGTTTAAACACGTTTAATGTGGATTCTTTTTTTTTTATCCTCATCAGTATAAAACCAGAACAACAAAAGCATGTTCATTAATCAGGAAGCGCAGAATAAATATTACTTAAACGTTTTCTGCTCAATTCGAATGTCACCAAAGTAAAAGATACTTAACAATTCAAGATCAACTCCTCATATGACACAAAATGAAAAACATTCGCTCTTGTTTTCTCAGATGAACTCAGCAAATAATTAATTTGTGAAATAAACTCGCAGCGCCCCTTAATACGCCCATTTTTATTTTGCAGACAAAAGAAAATCTAGAAGTAGTCCTTTGTCTAATAGATGCTTACGGTTAAAATTCGCTGGCATTATAAACGAGCAAAACAGGCGAGGAAAGGGTGAAAGGAAATAAAAATAGGAACCTGTGTGAATACTACCTTCATGTGCGCGGAAAAACGCTCGTGCAAGCATGTTTCTTCCACTTCCGTCCGAAATTCGAGCGGTAATTAAGTCAGCGAACTCAGGCGAAGCTCTCTCTTCGACTTGTTTTGCCGTCGTCAGCGCTTTCATGTGTTCGGGGAGCAACCCTCTTCCTTCTTCTGTTGCAATGTCGTTTCCTCCCTCTCCCGCAATGAAAAATAAATCATTCAAGCGATAATAATATTCAAACATTAATTTTCACTATTTTTAATATCGCGATTAAATTTTATAATGAAAGCGGCTTTCAACATTAGATGACTATATAGAAGCCCTGACGAATGTCACTAAATGAATTAATAAACTTGTGTGCGTAATACTTTCAAGTGTAGGAGAAAAGAATCAAGGGTCTAAGTAAGATTAAAAGGCAATTATGATTTTTTAACTGTTAATATTGATTATTTTAATAAATTAAGCACAACTCTGATTCTATATTCCTATAATTCAAAAAAAAACGTAAAAGCTGCGGAAAAAATTTTTAAATCATCGTATATGAAAATTTCTCAGAAAACTATGACGAAATTAAATTTCTACCAAGTAATTTAACATTCCATAAAAAGTTCCTCAAAATATTAAAAAAATATTAGATAAAAAATGCGAGTATATACGCTTAGTTCCCTTTCCTCTTTAAATTTTCATCAGCCTTCAGCGGCTTATAAATTATTAAAATTTGTCTTGGCTCTGGAAATTAAATTATAAGCCTTGTGTAATAACCTACTAAATTATCGTGAGCAATAAAAAGGAGGAATAAAGTTTTTGAAGATAGGAAAGAGAAAGAAAAAGCTCGCAAGATCATGAAAACAGTATTAAAGAAAATAAAAAAAGACAGTGCGAAAAAATGATAACAAAAAAAATCCTAATAGACTTAAGTTTAAAAATTCGACTTAAATCACAAGTTGAATATGTATAGAAGATAAGAGATGAACGAGAAAGAGAGACGTAGAGAAAGAGAGAGCGACTACTAATTACTCTGGCGAGAGCGTCGTCGTCGGCAGTTGGCATTGCTAGTAGCCGAGGTCCAATTAGCAGATGCGGCAAGCGTTCGCGCCAGGCATTTGTTCGGATTAATTACGGAGGCACGGAAAGCTCGTGACCCCTCGAGCTCCTGAGCCACAACTAACGAAGCTCTTGGCTAATCTGATGCCATGAATCGTCTCTTCTTTCCTGCCTTCCATCTGTTCACTATCGACTTGCCTTTTCCTTTCCTCATACTTTCTGCTAGTAACGAACAATCTATCAAGTGAACGTTTCACAGATGACGAGTGATGGACAGGCATTAGAAAAGAAGATAGACACATGGAATAAAGATGGATAGACGGATTGAACAAAACAGGATTTACATAAATTTCCAAAAAAGAAATGCTTAATACAGCGCTGGACAGAATTATAAACTCACATAAATTTTGAACATAACTTTACTAAAAACAAAAAGATCTACATCAGTATTTTTACATATCATTTTTCAAACATATATTTACCACTTTGCTGATTGTCATTCGTATATTTTGAAAATTTTGTGGACAACGACAATAAACTCATAATTTCACTTGGACAAAATTATAAACTCATCCTTAAAAAAATGAGTTCGCCCGTCTATTTTTATCATATGCAAATTGCAAGAAGGTTCTATTTGCAACACTTATTGTAAGAAAGTGTTTGCTGCAGATTTATACTGTGTAAAACAATGCCACGAGGAACAGAGCTTGGTATGACATAGATTAGGACAGTGTGCTGTCAGAAGTGTATTACAACGGGGAGTTGATGGGAAAGCGAAGAAACGAACAGGAAGGAAAAAAATCTTAAGCTCACGAGATAAATCTCAAATTCGACGACTGGCAACTGGAAGCAATCTTTCTGCTGGACGCATTGTAGATGTACCTTTACTTGACCTCTCTCGGCGCATTGTTGCACGGATTCTGCAACAATCACCAAACGTTGTGAACAAAAAATTTCTACGAAACCACCTCTAAACCAAGCTCACAAAAATGCAAGATACATTCAACCTTGGGACTCACGAGTGGGACATAGGGGTGTTCTCTAAAAGAAATTCAACCTTGATGGTCCCAATGGATGGGACTATTATTGGCATAACATCAGACAAGATGAACAGCTTAAACTGAGTCGTCAAATGAGGGGTGGCTCAGTAATGGTTTGAAGGGCGTTTTCTGCTCAGGGTAAAAGTGTTATGGTAGTGGTCAATGGACGCATGGACTTTGCGAGATACAAAGTGCTGCTGGAAAGTCAACTTTCATGCTATGGTGAAATTCTTGGTGGAGATAACTGGTCTTTCCAGCAAGATAATGCTCCATGCCATCGCTCCAATCTTATGAGAAAATGGTTTTAAGAGTAGCAGATAAATGTTTTATCTTGGCCGTCACGCTCCCCAGACCTCAACCCAATTGAGAATGTATGGGTACAACTAGCACGTCATATTTATAAAGATCATCGGCAATTCCAAACTACTCAAGAGCTCACCACTCCCATCATGGAAAGATGGGAATCTATCACCATTGAGTACTTGCATAAACTTGTCGATTCGATGCCAAACAGGATGTTTGAAGTCATAAGGAACAATGGAGGACCAACAAAGTACTAACGCGTGAAAAATAATCGCCCTACTTCTGTTTTTTAAGGGTTAGTTTATAATTTTGTCCAAGTGAAATTATGAGTTTATTGTCGTTCACAAAATTTTCAAAATATGCGAATGACAATCAGCAAAGTGGTAAATTTATGTTTGAAAAATGATATGTAAAAAAGCTGATGTAGATTTTTTTGTTTTTAGTAAAGTTTGGTTCAAAATTCATGTGAGTTTATAATTCTGTCCAGCACTGTATTAACAGGACACAATTTAGACGAGTCACACGAACATAAATCAGATCTTTTGAGACCTCTTGTATCTTATCCATATTTGTACACATTGTCTTAGTGCCTTAAGAAAACAAATCGAACATGAAGATTTATTTCATTTGGCAATCATGGTTCCATAATGAATTTAAATTTTCTTTGATAAAAATAATCTAAATTTTTCATTATCTTCTCTGATGTTAATTACACATCTATCAATAATTTTACGGACATTATACCGATAAAGATCTATTGCAAACAGGCTTATTCTAATATTTAGTACGTCCGCCTTTGTCCTGGATAACCATCAGTAACACTTTGTGGAACGCTTCCACTAATTTTGGTAGATATTAGCTGGAATTTGTCTCCATTCCTCCACCAAAGCAGTACCGAGTTCAGCAACTGATTTCTGATTATTAGTCTTGACCTCAACCGTCGTTCCAGTTCGTCCCACGGATGTTCTATGGGATTGAAGTCATGGCTCTTTGTAAGCAAGGCGGTCGTTAAACATCCATCTCGTCATACCACTCCGTGACAGCTGCAACTTTGCGGCAACGGACATCTTCGTCCTGATAATAACAATCTTCCACTCCATAGAACTGGCAGAAGGTAGGAAGCATCTGATACCAAAATGTCCGATTAATCGACTTTTTATGTTTCCACGCACAACAAAAAGCGGTCTATGTGCTAACCCCGCACGAATGGCACGCCACCACTATCTAATTTCACAGTGAGAACAACGCACTTAGGTAACCGGCGTTCTCTAGGCTGCCTCCGCAACAGGTGAACTATTCATCACTCCATAGCACTTCTTCCGCTGGTCCAGTGTCCACTTCACATGCTCTTTGTTTACATCAAGCCAGACGAGTTGCCTTGTTTGCTCTTATGATGTTTGCTTGTGTGCTGCAGCTCTTCAATGGAGTTCTTTTCGGAAGTGTTAATGCTCACGGTAGTATTACTGGTGGTTTCGAACTCTTCACGGAGGATCGCCGCCCGCGCTGATTTTAGTCTGTTTGGTGTTGGGTTGACATGTTTCGTGCAAACGCATGGCCGAATTTTCATGATTCCCAACGAAAATCACCCAACTAGGAGGATTTACGTGTTTCGGGCTCACGCGTGACCCTCTTTCCAATATCGCACAGCCCTCTTTAACGCCATTCTGTCCCTCAGTTTCATTTTCGGAGGCCGTCCGGGTAATTTCCAGCACTGATAATATCGGAACATTGCTATTTGCATATTACTTTCACCAGCTGTTAATTTTAGATGGCCTAGCTAAGTAGTGGTGACACACAATGACACCGCTCCTCGAAGCCACTTCATTCCTGTCGCATTGTCTTGCTGCTTCTATTCGACTTGTATGATAAACCGGTGTGTTTTATTCATTTAAATCACAAACTCGCTCATTCCAACTAATGACAGAGCTGTCCGGACAATTATTAGTAGATAGGGTACATAAAGAGATGTGCGACATCGCACGTAATCCTCGAATGTAGGTCTTCAGGTGAAAACACCTAAACTCAATGACAGAAACCAGAATTTTATAAACCTTCTAGAAGAAATTGGCTAATAAAAGTCCTTGAAGAGGCAGAATGAGAGTATTCAGTATCTGAAGATTCACGAATCTTATTTTCCAGCAGCGTCTTCACATGCTATAAATGACTTGTAGACTTATTCTTTATTACGTTATTGGTGAAGTTTATCTTCACAGCCTCGGTTTAAGCAGCTTATGTTTTAGCATCATAGAAGATTATAAAGGTGAAAAGCCAGTTTTTCTCTCAGAATGTCTCACATAACATGAAATTACGAGATTTATGTAGCATATGCTCTACCAGTTCAAAACAAACTTTTTCTCTAAGTTAACATAAAATAAATATGAAAACAAAAAAAGCCTTTAATTTAAAAGCCACTTACTTAAAATAATCTACTAAATCTCAAACACAAAGGTTGCTCAGGAAGTAATGCTCCCTTGGAAACTGTTTATTCAAATACATGTATAAGAAAACTACTGACAATATAATTGTTGTTGCATACACAAGTATTTCCCATCTACTTGTAAGGCCTTATCTTACCTTAAGACCTTAAGCTAGCGCGTAACAAGTGTATGCATGCTTTGCCCTCTACACTCATGGAATTCCGTCTCTGCACTTCCTATCACGTTCTAAACTGAGATAGCGAGATAGCAACGGTATCTTTATCGACTGCACAATTCCATAAATAGCTCATAAAGCCTTGTGATGTTCATCACACTTTCTTTCTCCGAGACCTAAAATTAGATTTCTAGACGGCTTGCTCATAGATACCACTTTAATAAATTACAACAGCTGTACTATCTGTCGGAATCCATGCAATTCCGCGTACAAATACAGGATTCGTCAGTCAAAATTTTTTCCATGTTAAGAATTATTGGACAAGATAAAAGAATGTTGGATATTACTTTCTCAGCAACCTTTCTAAATCACTACGTTTAATAATTATTATACAGGGTGTTTCATAATTGGTGTCCCGTCTTTAGGTCCAAATAACGGCTCAAGGGGAAAAGGTGGGGGGGAAATGAATATTGATTATTTGGAAAATGAATATTTATTAATTATTTTGTTAATTGTTAATTATTATTTTATCTTTCATTTTTATTTAATAACTATTATTTATTGTATTCCAGGGTTTTTGTGTCTCGTCTTTTTCCGTATAAATATCCGTTTTAATGTCCCCTAATTCAGAATAAAAACATTTCGCGTCCCTGGGGGTGAAGGGGTAAATTTTGAAAATTTTAATTTCGTAGGGGTAGGGATTAAACCCCATGTGTTATTTAGAAAGTTGTAGAGCATCATGTAAAATGTGGGTTTAGCAAAAAACCCGGTGAAAAAATCTCATCCCCTGCCCTTTATCGAGTGGGTAAAGTGAAAGGTATGGCTAGCCGATGTGGACAAAAACCATACTTATTAGAAAACAGTAGGGCCTACATTTGGAAAAATAATGAGAACGAATGAGACCATTAGCTTTTCAGGGTAACGACTTATTCATTCTCATACATTTTCAAATGTACTGTTTTCTAATAAGTAATAAAGTTCTAATAAGTTTCTAATGAGTTTTTCTCTTTTTGTGTACATTAGCTAGCCATACCTTTCACTTTACTCACTCGATAAAGGGCAGGGGATGATATTTTTTCACCGGGTTTTTTGCTAAACCCACAGTTTACATGATGCTCTACAACTTTCTAAATAACACATGGGGTCTAACCCCTACCCCTACAAAATTAAAATTTTCAAAATTTACCCCTTCACCCCCAGGGACGCCAAATGTTTTTATTTTGAATTAGGGGACATTAAAACCAAATAATCAATATTCGTTTTCCCCCAATCTGTTCCCCTTGAGTCGTTATTTGGACCTAAAGACGAGACACCAATTATGAAACACCCTGTAAATCATATTGAAGTTGCACATCCTTGCTCTATCTTCGGAAATCATTTGCTGTTCCTACTTATATAAAAATTGAGAAAAATTCACACTGCTTATATAAAAAAAAAGTTTTTGAGAAAACTAATAAAAAAGCCTACTTAGATTATGGAACTACATAGCACAGAGGAATTTTCTCTTCATCTGTGCTACATAGCATGCCGTCGTCCAACCAGCTCAATGATTTCCAAAGCCTACTGGCACGTGGATATATGACATGTGTAAACTAAAACTGCTCAAATCAGGTCATATTGAAACTGATTAACAGTGGGTGATATTAACCGAAAGTGGAAAGGTACAAGAGTAGAAATACGATGTTATATCCTTGGGTGTCATGCAGTCTGACCGAAAGAGACCGAGGTGCCTTATTCAAGTTGGTAAGTCAAAAGCGGCGCAACTAACGGAGAATCTCCAGCCGTGGATCCGTTTTGGCATCTTCACAGTTAATCGAGAGTTCGTAGGTTACAAAAATAGGGCTGATGCATTGTCCAGCAAAGTCTTTCTTTGCTTTAAGCAAGACAATTAGAGGTGATGTGGAGGGCTGAGTCACGCTACACTCTTTATCAGTCATGTGGTCAAATTTGGGTATGGTGTAAAGCAGGAAAAATCAGCCAGAGTATACATATATATGTTATGCGCAGATTGTTAAATTGCACAATTTACGAAATACGCAAGTTTTTTCTCATTTCATGAGCTGTACAATACCATTGCACAGTTCGTGTAATGTGCAGAATTTTACACAATTCATGAAATGTGCACAACGATTTCTGCTCATTTCATGTATTGTGCAGCTACAGATAACCTATGAAGGCTGGTTCCTACTGTCACAGGGAAGCTCATTGGCGAATGGAGTTGAGCCCGAATAAGGATGGCGTCTTGCTTAATAATATCGATACTTAGGCGGTAGTGGTTACAGACCATAGTATACGGCATTAAAAAGCCGTATACCCATTAAAAATTATCAAATAATAAGGAGAACAACAGTTTTTACATTTGTCTGTAATAATTTATTTGACATTCCTAACACAAACACACAAAGGCATAAGCGTTTATCATCGCCGCGTACGATTCGATGAATCGCCCTCCCCCTTCACTGAAATATATGAGGTGTAACATGCTCTTTACACTCCTGACGTTTCAGGATAATTCGTCAAGTATTTTTCTAGATATTCGAAATAACGTTTAAAATCGAAAGTGTCCGATTACTTTTGGGTAGATAGTGTACATTGTCCCAACAGTGAAATTGGGTCTTGCTAGTGGGACATCGGGTTTTGTTTCTCATGGTTTAATCTTAGTCCACTGGTTGTAACTGACAGCAGTGGCGATTCATCCATGAAGGGTGCAGGGCTGCAATCCCTTCATTTTAAAATTAAAGTTACAGTTTTATTATCGTTATTGTTAAATTTTTATATTTTTCTTTAAAACCATTATTTTCTTGCTTGTGATATAACACTACTCGAAAGAATATTATATAATTCATTTTGTGGCAATCGTTTTATTTTGCAATATTCCATGTGCTATGCGAGCTTATAGTACTGTATTGCTAAGATACTCAACACTGGGGCTGCATTCAATTCGGCTCGAACCAAATCACACAATCCAATGAAGGAATGAACTACAGACCGCGCGAAGGTCATCGTCCATGCGTATTTGAAATATAATTCCTAGTATTAATTATATGTTTAGGGTGTTGCAAAAATATACCGGACAGTACTGCTGGGTAGCCTATCCTCTCGCTTCAGGGGCCGATTCATAAAAATGATAATTGGGAAATTTTATTTTGTTAACCCATTTACGCCTAAATTGGTAAAAATGGAAATTGAGACTTCATATCTTAAATTTATATTTTGTAACATGTAAAGACATAAAAAATAATTTACAACGGCAAAAAACTTACATCTATGGACTATGGACGACAGCATATAATTTTAAATAAAATCTAAGTTTAGAGTCGATAGGTAACGGGCCAGGAACTGACAACACTACTTAGTTTTCTTGTTAAGTGAATTAAAACTAAAAATTAAAAATTAAAATTTATTTTCATTTCATCGAAATTTTTATTGCGAACTTTTCGGACTTTTCGGACCTTAATTTTAAAATTCAAATTCTTCAAGATCTTCAAAATTCAAAATTTTTCATCGTTATCATCGTTATCATTTCATGTTGTCACCTTTTAAACAAGTGCCAAGTCAACGATGAAGTCCATTTCTACGAGGTGCGGAAATGATTGCCAGGACAGTGGACTTGAGATTACTTGGACTGTTAGAAGCTTTGTTATTTAGTAATCTTTTAAATTTTATTAGTTTTAAGTCCCTTTTTAATTATATTCTTGTAATTTTTTATGTCTTTGTAAATTATTTTTTATGTCTTTAAATTAGAATATGCTACAGAATATAAATCTAAGATAAGAAGTCTCAATTTCCATTTTTTCCCAATTTCGGCGTAAATGGTTTAAAAAATAAAATTTCCCAATTATCATTTTATGAAGCGGCCCCTACACCGATAGGATAGGCTACCCAGCAGTACTGTCCTGTATATTTTTGCAATACCCTGTACGCATTAAACGTACCCTGTTTTAAATATTTGCTTATTATTATTTATTCTTAACAATTTACAGCAAAAATACATTAATTTTAATGGCAGTGAGGATAACGCGTGAAAGCATGCATTTTGGGCTGCTATCTTCGCAGCCCCAAATACGTTACTGAGAGTGTAGGCTTTTCACTGATCAACCATATCGCGGCTGATGATGTTGACTTTTGAGTTGGGCTATTTTAGATTTTGGTGGGAAATTCAAGAGGTGGATGAGCCCTCGTTGAGATAAGACCCTTAATACCAAGTGGAGTTATTAAGTGTGCTTTACGGCCCGTTCCCTCGTGTTTGGTCGGACAAAAGATAAACACATATTTGACTTTGTGACCTTTTCGGATTGAGTGACGTCACTGAGGGATTGTTTGTCAGTAAATAATATATATAATTTTTATTTTATTACTATTATTATTATTATTATTATTATTATTATTATTATTACTTGTTGTTTGCGGCTGCTAGAAGAAACTTTAAGCGTTTATGGGCCACTGATCGGCATAAGTATTTTAAAAATTTGGAAGACCAGATTAACGTTAATCCTAGGACATTTTGGGATATTGCTAGAAAATGCTTAAAGCGTAATAAAATTAATAATGAGCCGTTGGATAGGGTTGCATTATGTGAGCTTGCTCGATCTTTCGCCTTAAATATGAGTAATGACATGGAAATTAGAGCGGATAAAGATATCCTTGCTGACTGTTGGAAGTCTATTAATAAGAATTTCGCATTTCAGTCACTTTCGGCCCAACAAATTTTGGATCGTTCTTATAAATTATCTGCCTCGAAAATTTGTACATCACCTGATATACCAGATTTTATTTTTAAGGGGTGCTTGCCGGTGTTAATAATTCCTCTTACTCATTTGTTCAATGTATCATTGAGTCTTGGACATTATCCGACTGCCTGGAAACGCGCTGTGATTCAGCCTATTCCTAAGAAGGCGGAGCCTTCGGTCAAATTATCTTATCGACCGATTACTATAATTTTATTCCAGACGCTGGTTGCTGATCAACTTTCCCAGCATGTCGACCCATATCTTTCTGATATCCAGCATGGGTTTCGTCCGGGGAGAAGTACTCAAACCAACCTAGCTATATACATGCATTATCTTACGTGTAGTCTTGACAATAGGACTCAAGTTGACTCATTATACCTTGATTTTACTAAGGCATTTGATAAAGTCAACATTCCTCTGCTTTTGGTTAAATTGAGACATATTGATTTGGCAACTTCTGCAATTGATTGGTTTAAAAACATGCTTATTGGCCGAACTTTTAATCTGAGGTTTCAGGACCAATCCTGTCCACCCCTTCCTATAAAGAGTGGCGTCCCGCAAGGGTCCCCACTGGGCCCCTTACTTTTTAATATTTTTCTCGCTGATCTTCCGCATATTTTATTGCACTTTCACTCTAGAGCGATTATTTACGCTGATGATGTAAAACTTTATTATGCTATTAAAGATTGGAATTCTTGCCTTGAGCTTCAGGAGGCGCTTTCTCGAGTTTATCAGTGGTCAAGTAACAATGGATTAGAACTAAATGCATCAAAATCCTTTGTGATGTTTTTTAGTCGCTCTACCGCTCCTTTTATATTTAATTATTATATTAAAAATAATGTCTGGGGTGCGAACCAATAGTTTGAGGGATTTGGGAGTAGTCTTGTCCGACAACTGCTCTTTTACTAATCACTTAAATCAAATTTATTTGGATATTTCGCGTTGCATTGGATTGATGAAAAGGTCTATTCATTTTTTCTCCGATATTAGAACCTTTTTTTTCTTTGTTTAAGACATTTGTGATACCGAAAATAACCTATTGTGCCTGGATTTGGCATGGTGGTAATTCTCAAGCCTTGCAAAAAATCCAACGCAAATGTTCTAGTTTTAATGTTTTTTCGGGGAAGAATTTAGGTAATCACGTGTTTTTAATACAGAATCATAATGTTTTTAATATTCAACGCATCATTAGTAAATGTTTTATGAACATTCTTTTAAGTGTATTTCATGGAAGACTGAATGTTGCACCTTTGGTGAATGATTTTAATTTTCAAAGTCTGAGGTTGACACGTAGGGGTTATGTACTTAATTCCTCTCTTATATGGAAAACTTTTATTTCGCGTATTGACCCTGTAAATAAAATTGTAACCAATTATCTTAATCATTTTAATGACATTAGCCTTTTGGCTTCTAACGGTCTTCATTTTCACTTATTTTCTTGATTGGTTTTTTTTTTTTGTTTTGTTTTCCTTACTTTTATGTGTTTTTCATCAGCCCCGGTTTGGGCCTTTGGCCTGTTGGGGGACAACATGAGGTTCATCAGTGTAGTTTTCTATGCTGGTTCCCCTCAGTTGTTGTTACATTATTATTATTATTATTATTATTATTATTATTATTATTATTATTATTATTATACAGTCTCTCCAGTATAAATTCTTACGAGCCGCCACTGGTTGACAGAATCACGAACCTACTTCTATCTAGACATCTTGGACAATTGCATGCTTTCTACACTGTAGCAGCAGTTGCGTGAAGGGCACTTTGTCTATCAACAGGATATTCTGCCTTGCGACAAATGTAGCGCCGTTATCTCGTTGTTTGATGACATGAAAGTATACCGTACAGACATCGGATTGGCCAGTTCAAAATCTTAACTTCAATTCAATAGAACATCTCTGAGTGATTTAGAACATCGAGCACATGAGAGGCATCCATGAACTTTTATTCAGCTGGTCGAGGCTTTGAAGAAGGAGTGGGCAAACATATCGCCCTTTGCAATCGAAATTGGTATGAGAGTATCCAGGCTCTTATTACGGTAACGGATAGCATCGCTAGATATTAGAAATACTGTAATTAAAAATGATTTCACCACCAAAGGTCGGATTTAAATGTCATTCAGTGTAAAAGATGTTTATTCTAATAGCTAGTTTCACTTGATTTAAAATATTTTTTATAAAACAAATTACGTTATTTATCAAGCAAATTAATTTTCATTTTTTCTAAACTGAGACGCTTTGTAATAACCCACTCGTGCCACCCATTTCTGAAAAATCCAGGAATAATCCACCTAAAAACTTACAAACATCTCCTTAATTCCCAATATGAAACTTTTAATCCGTTGCTTATCATCTTGTCAACTGGAAAATACATTAACACTTCCAAATTTGTTTTGCCTCTATAATTTCCTTCTACAATCAACGTGGAATTAAATGTTTAGCTTTGGCCCGGTCAATCGACTACGGGCACTTAAGCTCCAGTTTATTTTAGACCCCGAACAGCCTTTGTTCGTTTGCCCGTGTTAAAACGAGGGCAGCTTCAATAATTCACGGATGGCTTGTGTCGTTCAAATGAATCTCTTCAAGGTTTCAAATGGGTTTTTAAGTGTGGAAATATGAACCACGTTCTCTGATAACGATGGGAGTAATAAATGAGGATAACAAATGGAACCGGCTAGATTAACACCCTAATTAACTGATTCATGGAGAAGATATTCAAACGCCTCCTGTTTATAGCTCGATCAAACAAACCTCTAATAGAAATCCCCCTTTGTAATTACCAGACCAAAGTACATAGTTTAATAGTCGTTAAAGAGAACTCGATTAAAAACCATCTCACAGCCTTTTAGATGAATCTACCCAAACCGCACGAAAAATTCTACAGCAGCTTACATTTTTCAATTTCATGGTGGCTTTTGGAAATTATCAGAGAATCACGCGTCAAGATTTATGACTTTAATGAGATTTAATATGTTTAATAAAGTAATATGACACCAGTGCAATCACACTATTTTTTTCATTTATTTATTCAATATTTCGCTATTCTCTGTTGCGCTTGAAATTTAGATTTTGAACTCAATTTTATCGAGGAAACAAAAGAGATAGAGGATCTGTCTTATTCGACGTTTTGATGATCTTTAAAAATCCAAAGTCGGAATTTTAACAATCCAATTTTTTGCAGACACACACACACACACACACTGATTCATAGATTTTAACAGGAAAGATAAAATTTTAACTCAAAAACATTTTAAAGTTACAGAGCGCCCCCCCTCCCCCCACTATCATTTTTGCTTTTACCATTTAGCAGTTTCTTATCGTCATGGACAAATTTCTCAAAATAACTTTCAAAAATTGCGTCCAAATTAATTTTAACTTAAAATGCTTGCTTATTCCAAAATATAATTTAATTGCATCAAACTTGACTACATAAATAAGGAGCGCTAACCATTTCTACAATAATGTGACAATTATGAGCATACGCAGTAGCGACAATTCCATTAAAAATCAAATATAAGCTTATTTCCAATGGTGATTCTGTAAAATGAATATCAAATGACAGATTTTTCCCCATTACAATATCAGGCAGCTGATATACTTCTACGTATACAGTTTTTATAAGAGAAATAATAAAACATGAATATAAAGAAGACTATAAATGTTAGAAGATCCATGTTCTGCAGAAAGAGGATAAAAAAAAGTTGACAGAAAAAATGCAAAGTTTTAAGTAGCCAAAAATTTCATTTAATATTTAACTTCATTTGTGCGTGATAGTAAATTAAACAAAACAATCGTAAAAAACAGTGTTGAAATGAAAACATGACATAAACGAGTGAAATTGCCTTTCCAACTCTAAGAAAAGGCTTTGAAACAGTATTTGCCATTTTATTCCACAATAATTTCAGAAATGATTGTTAACACAAATTTAGGAAGAAAAGTTTTCAAATGTTCAGTTTGTAATTTGGCCATTCCATGTTAAATGTCCTTTTTTTCTTTCATTTCCATAAAAGTTCTTTGTCGAGTCGCTTTTGACTCGTTCTCAGCTAATGGGTGGCCGGGCTGGGTGGCAACGGGCCATTCGGCTAATTTGGAAGCTGTGTACGAAGTCGAGGATTGAGCGACGGACTTAAGCCAAAAGGCTTTTCCTTGGCGCCTGCAAGCTTTATAAACTTGTTGAGCCATTTTTCTCTCATGGTTTATTGCTGGAAGGGTCAGTGAAGGTCCTCGGCGGCCAATCCGATTAGCTTTTACACAGCGATCGCTTGTGATAGCGATGGATCCTTACACGTCTTTCTAATATAACATCACCATCAAGGGAAAAATCATTTGATCTCGGAAGGCGTCCCTGTTCGCCAGGTGCAACTCTTCCCACCACTCGATGCTCTTTTTCCTACTCACTTTTCCCCTTTTATTTGTTTTCTTATTATTTATTTGTTTGCTCACTTCTTGTTGCTGTTGATCTTATTGTCATCATCTCTCTTAAAACTTCATTCCGCCTCTTAATTTAGGGTTACTTCTTATAGTTCTTTCGCATTCTAATTTTTGGTTAAAAATTTATTTATTCTACAACTTTTCACTTATTTTTTTTGCCTCCATCTTTTTTTCAAAAAATCTTGCTTATAAGTTAATGGGATCGCTGTTGGGGGTTTCGTTTCACGTAGATACTACTAGAAGTTGCGGAGGCGTCGCAATCCTCTTCTGTCTTACGTCCCATGATATTAAAGAGTCTTGGAATGGTGTCGGCGTTTGTTTTCCCTTCTCTAAAAAAACAGCCTTAAGATAACGGTAAGAGCGCGGGAGAGAGCATCAAAGAGGCGAGAATGTCATAGCAGCAAAAGCAGATCCTCGCTAATTCTCGCTGCGCTCTCCTTTGCACTCAAGAGGGAAAAGAATAAACACCACTGGAGTTAAGACAAAAATAAAAAAGATAAAATTTTTAAGACTTCATTAAAACAATGAAAATGATAGCAAAACAGAGTTTAAAATGTCACGAACGCAGTAAAATACTGTAATCTTCTACTTATCTAAAATCAAACTGCACACCTTTTCTATTAAGAACAGTATATTAAAGCGAAAGCCTCGGATTTATCTACTTTTCACATTACTCGGTAATTGATAATACTATTGGAGATGTTATTATTGATTACTTTTCACATTACTCGTATTTATTCTCATTTTCTTACATTAATTTGATGTTTCCCTTGATGCAGTTTTAAATCATCTGATGAGTACCAAAGCCCAGTTTTAAGGAATCTTGTCTGCATCTTTAAAAATTTGTATAATAGCGCCCTTTCTGTGCGTTCAGGCATACAACAGATGTCTGCCTGATGTTTTATCACACACCAGATCGATAAATAAGTTAAATAGTGAAGGGGAGAGGAAAGCACTTATACCGTACATCGGCTGCATGTTGTCGCCTAAATTCGCCAGTTGTGCATTTGCCATATGGTAGTTTGCCCGTATCATGGAGGCATTAACAACAAAAATCATGTCCTATATCTTTTATCAATTTTAAAACCCACTAAATTTCTGCTGTCTCCCAAGCTTATATCCTTATATCTTCTTTTGTAATATTTCAGTACTTATTTTTCAACACTAGAATAAACTCGTATATTGTAGTCTTGAAGAAATCTTTCTAGATTTACGACCAATTAATTGTCACTCATGTTACGTAGTTAATGAGAGGTTAAATGCAATTAAATCTTCATTCCATTAGTAACAGCGATAGGGTGCGGATGTGTCGTTGAAACTCCGTTATGGCTGATCTCTCGAATTTTGAAAGAGGAATGATTGCCGGGCCCATCTTGCCGGAGCCTCAGTAACGAAAATGGCCATCTTTGTTGGGATCGTGAGAAGTACTGTGTCGACTGTTTTGAAATCCTGTAAGAAAAAGACATCAGCCAAGCACTGAAAGTCGAAGCTCACTGATAGAAACAAAAGGGTTTTGAAGCGGATTGGGGCCAGAAACACAAGACAACAGCATCCCAGATAACATCTGAGATGAACACACATCTACAGGAAACTGTATCAACAGCAGAGCGGGTATTCCAAAAGCAATGTGACACCATGCAATGCACTGAAACGACTAAAATTGAGCACAGAAATTGGAAACAAAAACAATGGAGAATGTCATCTGGTCAGACGAATCCTCGTTCATATTATTCCAGACAAACGGACATGTTTACGTTTGGAAAACGCCAGCAGAAGCCTCTGATGTTGACTGTCTTCCTTCTACTCTTAAGCATGGAGGAGGATCAGTGATGCTGTGGGGGGCGATGTCTTATCGTGGTCTCGGCTCATTTGTTGTCCTGCATGGGCGGGTTATAGCACAGAATTATGTGAGTATTCTGGCCGACCTTCTTCACCCAATGTTGCAAACTGTGTTCCCTAATGAACGACCTGTGTTCCAACACGATCATGCTCCCATTCACACTTCTCGACTTGTCCGAGAATGGGTTAATGATTACGATGATGAACCACAACACCTCGACTCAGTCCCCCTCATTCTCCTGATTTTATCATTGAACTTTTGTGGGGGATTGTGGAGGCCGAGCTACACCGTGAGTTTCCAATTCCAAGGACACTTTCTGAATTAGCGAACTTTTTTCCAGGAGGAGTGGCTACGTATTTCTGTGAATGTTGTGCAAGACTTATATTTGTCCATCTAAGCTGTAATTAATGCAAAAAGAGGGCCATAGCTCTATGACTAACTACAGGGTGAGTCAAAATTATGTTACCCCACAAACATGATAAATATTTATTATGTATTAAGCATGTTTTTCTTGTTTTTGTAGGTGAGATTCCACAATGATCGACCAATTAACATAGTAGAAAAGAACAGTTGTAGCAAGCTTGATGAAAGTGTATGGTTCGCCGACTTTTAATCCTTCGATTGTTTTAGCAGCGATTTGAACGTAACCCACCAAGCCGTTTAATAGTTCGCTGCATTTACTAAAACTTTGTGGAAAGTGGGCCATAGCGAACAACTATCTAGAAAATGCAGGGCGCCCAAGATCAGAAAGATGTGGATTGAACATTTCTGTTGTGTAGCAAGTCCTACTGCAGAGTCCTTCGAAGTCAATCAGACGGTGCAGCTTTAACAATGGCGTAAAATGTATTAGAGTGGAATGCTGTAAGATTTTCGGTATAATGACGAATATCCAGGAAGACATTTGAAATGTCATGGCATTCACCGATCAAGCCACTTTTCACACAAGTGGCTTGTCAACCGACATAACACAATTTTCCGGGGCACTGAAAATCCTCGTGATATTCGGAAGCATGAACGTGACTCTCCAAAGGTGAATGTTTGGTGCGCTGTGACCGCCACAGGAGTAATTGGGACCACGTTTTTGATATACCACACGTGGTAGTCCAAAGTGACTTCACGCGTGTACTTAAACATGTTGAAGTAGTTCGTCATTGATGGACTACCACTAACAATCCGACGTCCAGGCTATTTCCAACAGGACGGCCCACTACCCCATTATGCCGTTACTATTCATGCTTATCTGAATCGCACTTTTCCCGATAGATGGATTGGTCGGGTGGGCCACTGCGCTGGCCTCCACAATCCCCAGACTCGACACCAAGTGATTTCTGGTTATGGGGTATGGTCAAGGAGCTTGTGTATAGCAGGAAAGTTTGCGCCATCTACGACCTAAAGAACCGGATAGGAGATTTGATATCGATATCATTCCCCGCGAAATATGTGTACGGACTTTACATGCTACTGTTAATCGTTAGTTTTTATGTGTTGAACATGATGGCGAACAGGGTGAGACCGACATGTGAATAATTTATCACATTTGATGGCCAAGTATATTTCTACCATTTGCGTGATATCAAAATTTTGACTCGCCCTGTATTTTGTCTCATTTCACAGGTGTTCATATTATTTTCTCCAACCACTATATTAAATAATTCTAAATAAATGAAAATACGTGTTTAATAAAACAAATTACTGCAGAATTTTACTACTTATTACAGAATAACGTGCACGGTAACAATGAATAGGAAAACTCTCAAATTTGTTTATCATGTTACAAAAGAACGTCTTCGTACCATTTTTTTTTTATGGAATCAACCATAACTTAGATAACATATTGTGACACATTTTTGTAGTTCCTAATCACGCAAATAAACGAGAACTCGAGGACTACTGTTCCAACAAGATGGTGCACCACCCCATTATCACAACGTAGTTTGGCGCTACATGAATGAACATCTGATTCACCGTTGAATTATCCGAGATACTTCTAACGACTTGGCATTTCGCAGTTGGCCATCCAGATCACTTGTTCTTACTCTCTGATATTTTTTTATCTGTGAGAGTATGTAAAGAACGCTGTTTACATTCCATTTATGCCAAAAAATCATTCCATTCCACAAGTGTTTGGTAAATGTAAGAAACATCGATTTGCTTAATTTGTAATAAGCTATGGAAAATTTGGAAATTTATCCCAACATTTGATTAGCTCCTATGCATCAACGTAATTCAACGTAATTTAAATTCAACAAAATCAATTTCTTTTTTTTATAAAATTATTCACTATGGCTGCTTATCTAAAATTAACTTTAAGGCGAGGGTAACGGATGAAAATGAGTGTCAATATTTATTTCTCTAAGTATTCCCGCAGGCATTTTAAACTGTAAACATACCACCATCCTATAATAATTTAAATCTCAAACAGAGCTTACAGTTCAAGAGTTCAAAACTGTAAGTTTATACACTTACTTAGTAAAAATTTAATGCGAAATGCATTGCCAACAGACGGCTCTTTCACAAATATAGACAAGATTCATAAAAACTGTGCACGTTTAAGTTAGATGTGAGATGTATATTCCAAGAAATTCAGATCCAAGGAAACTTGATTTTAATTTGGAAGTGAATACAATTAACGTATATTTATGATCTTGTTGTGGTTTAAAGGTTTAAGCATCTCGTGAAAAGTGACTTATGTCTGCTCTAAAAAAAAAAGTCTGACCACAAAATTCGTCGTGAAAAACTGCCAGCTTTCCCCAGCCACATTTGAAACCGCGATTTCCAGCTTAGATGGACATAGCTTGTTTTTCCAGTTCTGTTTAAATATCTATCATTCTTTCAAAGATTACGACAAATATCTTAAGCATAAAATATAAAAAATGTATGATGTAGAAAAAGAAGTGGTCACTATAAAGTTAAATCATTTTATATCCACACCGTACATTTTAGTAATGTTTTAAAAGAAAATGCTTGCCTCAAAAACTTGCCTTACAAATGTCATTGAAGGTTAAAGAATATTTTAACATCCTTGTAATATAATTTTCAACATGAGTGACTTAAAATGAAGAAAAAAAGAACGAAAACGAATGAAACGAATGAAATGGTACATTTATGCTATTAAATTCCTTTGCGAGCAACAACATTTTTACCATCTGTTATTATTACGATCAACCTTTCTTAGAATTGAGAGAAGGTGGAAATTTAGCTCCTTGTCCCTTGAAACTATTATAAAAAAAACCCCATGAGTTCAATGATATTTCAAAGAATAGGTCTTTTCCAAGTGCATTCGTGAACACACACACAACACTTACCCCCACACACACACACACACACACTTAAGATTTATAAGTATTTACATCAAGAACAAACGGAATAGAATAACACAGAAGTTCAGAACCGTAGTGACATGTCGTGTAATAGCAAAGACCGGCTATGATAGCAGTTAGCTATCTCCAGTAGAAGATTGTCTAACAAGATGCATTGATCTTGGCCTGGGGTCGAATTTCAACTCCATGCAATGAAGTTATTTGATGCAAATGGATAATCTAAACTTTAAAAGTAATGTGTCCCTATTATAAACTGAGAAATCAGTACAGAGGAAACCAAAGCAAAATACAAATGCAAACATTATTACCTGTTATCTGTGTACTTTTACCCCTTGTTGAGGAAACCTAAAGGATACGATGTATCCGAGAAGATTAGCTACATTGGCGGCGTTTAGGGAAGAAATTGAAACGGCAATTTGTCCAATCTGTTTTCCGAAATCTCATGTCTGAGCAGTTATGGTAATCGTCTGTTGAGCGCCTATAGTAATTATCAAAGTCAAAGATGACTTACATGCATCCCGTGATACTTAATAAAGTTTACATAGGTGTTTTTTGTAGTTATTGTGTATGCATTTTTTGGCCCTCCTGCGTATATCAGACGAAATTATAAAAGCAAATCGGAAACCAATCTAGAATAAAATTACGAATGAGAATAATTCGAATACAGTGTGAGGCTGAAATAACAGTAACGGTACAATTTCATTTTTTCCCTCGGCAGTTGTTACCCATTCGATCTATTTTTGGTCTCTTTTCGTATGAACTACGTCTGCGTGTCAAGGAAATGGAAAAAGCACAGGGTTTAGTCTATTTAAAGGAGATTTTTCCTTGAAAAGAATTAGACTTAGTGTGAGAGAACTGCATCAAAGTCCCGCATGAGTCTATTTCAATTGCTCTTTGCATCTCTTTGGCTCTTGTTCCATCAACAGGAGGAACACGATTGTTCGGAGAAGATTTTACTTTGCGTGACTATGTAGCGGCTTGACAAAAAATTATAAAAAAAGAGAAAAAGAAAACTAAATTGTAGAGGCCAAAGTAGAACATGCGAAACGGACAATTCCCCTTCAAGGATTTTATTTTTCTTTGGGTGGTGCTTCCTTTTCATCTTCTCTGCCCAGCATCCCCCCAGGATGATCTGATTTCCCATTCAATCCACTAGGGGTCGTCAGAGAGAAGCTTTCCTTCCTTTGACGGAAATGGGATGGAAGGCAAAGAGGAAAAAGGAGGAGGGGAAAATAAAGTAAAACAGCTTCTATTGATGATAAAAATTTGTTATTCTATTCTAACGGTGGAAGATTTTATCAAGAGATTACAACGCAGAATTCAATTTTTCATACAGCTCTGTTTACAAATTACTTTTGTAAGAAATAATTTTTTTTCTTAAACGTATCGAAGATTTATTGATATATAAAATATTCATTATAATCATATATAGATATAATTAATCAACTAATCAACTGGAATGAAAAGATATGCATGAAATTCTAAAATATCAAATTCTCATAATGAACATTCTTTTAAGAAAAAATTCTGCAAATCGATTATATAAACAATTAGAAATAAATGTTTTATTGTATTTAGATAAAATCTATGCGGCGTAGGAAAACCTCCCTTTCGCGCTCATAGCGTTCCAAAATAGGTGTGCGCAGATTCGTTTTGTTGCCATTTCTGCAATTCCGTCAAATAGTGCGGAACCCATCGCGATGCCATTTTTCTCATATATTTAGACCGGTCTCTCAAATACGACACCATTCTTCGCAGCAAAGCATTTACTGTGAGGTAAGTTTCCTAACTTGTGTATAACCAAGAAACACTGGATCCGCATCCTTGTGTACTTGCAACCGTGTTGATGCTAATAAAGAAACAGCCCGCACATAAGGAATCTTTAAGTAATGCATAATTAGTTGTTCTGCTAATTGTTTGTGGGAAAATTAGCAATAAATCAAACTCAGAAATATAACGTTAACTATGAAGAACATCAGCATCATTGTATTCTTAAAAATTTAGAATATACTCAACAGAACACTGTCTTAGATCTAAACAATAAGTCATATACATTAGCATCACTTGCGTAAATCATCGAAGTGAAAA
Source organism: Rhysida immarginata (assembly GCA_023313115.1). Taxonomy (NCBI): domain Eukaryota; kingdom Metazoa; phylum Arthropoda; class Chilopoda; order Scolopendromorpha; family Scolopendridae; genus Rhysida; species Rhysida immarginata. The sequence goes on along the minus strand of JAHWFO010064584.1, from coordinate 1,921,121 downwards.
CGAAAACAGATAAGGTAGTGGAAAGAGAAAAATATCTAACAGAAGACAAAATTAGAGACAGATAACGTGATACTTGGAAGAAATGAGGAGAAGACGGATCCAAAATCAACAAATCTTAATAAAGGAATGAGTAATGAATTTTTAAAGGGGTGGTTGTCAAAGAATCAAGCACTGCGACCTCAGGCCTATTGTACTATCCCCAATGATGATGAAAGAACGATTATGAACGAGACAACCACAAACATCCATGCCCTCGGCGGGATTCGAATCCGCGACTCGCTGGTGCCGAGAGCGGAAAGACCTGTCCCTTAACCCTCTTGGCCAACGAGCCGGCCTTAAAAAAGGTAACTGTAATATGAACAACCTAATCTACGAGATGATATCAAGAAGTTCCGACACTAGGCCTGTAAACAGAGAACTTCTTAAGTTTGGCCATAATCTCTCTCAAAGTAGTCTCTTGTGCCGCCCTTTTTAAGTTTTGGAAAGTTTCATGAAGTTCTCGGTCTCAAAACATATCAAGCAACATCTTACGATTCGCGCTTCAAAAGAGCAATTCTTCATTTCATTAAGTTTTTTCAATTTAATTTATAGATTGAGTTTAAAATCCTTTAACTTACATTTAATTAAACTGTAGTAACCTTTCAACCTTATCTTCAGGAAGACCTTGATTTTCATCATCCAGAAGAGAAAGAAGCCGCAGGAAAAAATTCAGCGAGTAGAGCAAGAAAGAAGGGTGATCATGCTGTTGCGGCCTGACATGTTTATAAAGCTCTGTAGGGAATTGTACCCACTGGTGGTTGCACTCTTTGTTATTACGGAGCATTCAATTGCCTCGTACCTTCGCCGAACATCCTAACCTTATATAACCTGGATGGTTCTCGGACGATCCTCATGCTAACTCCCTAATTTTGTCTACATATTTGGAGGCTGTCCTCTTGAAAGGCCTCCCCGATCTTTATTCGTCTTCCAGTGATGTTCGCTCTTGAATCATAAGTGCTACTCAAAAAACCTGGAACAACTCATTGGCCATAAGCTTGGGCATCACTAGAAAAATATCCGCTCCAGTATTTCTAAGGTCGATTGAAAATTCGTGAAAAACGCTAGCTCTCTGCTGAAATCGCAAATGTGCCCGTTTATTTTCTTAAAATTTTCTTGCTATTTTAAGCTAACTTGTCTAACTCAAAGCTTGACCTTAGATTAACTGGATATATGCATGGCGTTCATGTTCATTTTATGTTTACATAAACTTGTTTAAAGATGAAAAATCTGGCGCAATCTTTCGTCAACAATTTCCCTGTATAAATAGCGTATGAGAGCTTTAATTTTAATACCTGCCTGCAGGCATGCCAATAAAGCGGTAGCTATCAATTTATTAATTAATGCTCTTAACTTCTTAAAGTTTAACTCGTTAACTTTCCAGTTCAGCTTTATTAAATGCATTACTATTATAATGTCTGTGGCATATCAGCCTCTCATTTTTTTTAGTCAATTTCAAATCTTTTTTTGGATTTAAAACCTTTTCCCATTGAGCAGGTGAATTCCTTTAGCACTTTTTTATTTGCATATGCCACGAAATTTTTTTCAATGTTTTATGTTAGGGGTAAAACTGATCAAATTTCACGCGAATTCAAGATGGGTTTTGCTCTTCACGATAATCGATACGTTTAATCACACGGCATAATTTATGTTTTACCTTCGATTATAGTTTTACAAAAATTACTCTTTTGCATGTTGTCAACAACATAGGCTGTTTCTACAAACATCAGAATACGAGTCTATATATTTGATGCAAACGTTTTGAATTAATATGCTAGATGTTATGATGGGTTCAATGTCATTTTATCAGATGCAAATATTTGTTCAATCGTTGAATTTAAAATTCTGAATTATATCTTCAGGGGAAAATGGTCTGAATTTAGTTTTCTCTTCTTCTAAATTCCTGCAATCAATTTATTAGAAAGGAGTTAATAAAAACCTTTCCGAAATTATTAAAAAATAGCCTAGAGTGAAAGTTTAAATAAGAGCTCATCATCCCTTCAAGTTATAAATCAGTACGTTGCTTGATCAATTTATATCGATTCTAACGAATGTTTGGGGCAATACTCCCTTTAAATCTTAGTACATGTATAAAAATGTATTCTCTCTTTGTAACCAATAATGGTTTTTAACCACAATCCTCTGCAAATATAAATCTTTACGGTAAATAACCATGGTTTTAACCGCAATCCCTTGCAAAAGTCAACTACTGTTGGCAATCAGCAATGGTTTTTAACCATAATCCTTTGCAAGAAGAAATGGCTATCATACCGCGAATTGATCTATCAAATACGGAATGCTGTTTAGCGGACAGAGTTTTCGACAGTTAACATATGTGATGACAATAATTCAAAATTAGAGACAAACATTTAATAATAACGTAATGATATGCTGGTCCCAGATGGTGGCTTCTTTTTATCAAGTTTGAGTATCACCTTAATCTCAACGGAATCCATCGAAATTTATCTATTCTAAATTTTATGTATTTATGTATCCTCAATTTAATAATTGATTTTTTTTTCAATTTAACGCAAAAGGCTATTCAAAATTGGATACACCAAAGAAAAGAAATGGCTAAAAGAAATGGCACAAATTGCAGCTTTTTCGCCAGCTGTTTCAAACGTCTCTCTGAAATACCTTGTTCCACCAGCCACATCCGTCCCATCGGAAAGAGTGTTTTCCAAAGCCGGAGCAACAATCACAAAGAAAAGAAACAGTTTGGATCCCAAATGTGTTGAAAAACTACTTGTAATGTCTTCCGTGGGTTATGAAAAATTACTGAACGCTTAAAATTTATAATAAGGGAATACCGTGTGGAAATTTAACAAATAAAGTTGTACACTTTAAATGAGCCAATGTTTCCGTATCAATTAAATATATGTCCTTATACAATATTTTTTAATAAATTAAACTAAATACTTTATATACCCTAAGAAAGGTTTACTTACTAAAAAAATTCAGCCCATTCACATTGTTTTGTAATACTTAAAAATTACTCCAAATTACTCTTTTCATTGGTGTCTCATTATGCCAAATAACTTTGGGGCAATGATAACTCATTATAACCAATAACTTGTAAATTTAGACAAAACTGGTGATTGTAATGTTAATTTGCCAGCTAACATGTCAATACCAAAAAAAACATTTTTTAATAAAATCGATTATTAATCGAGTAATTCTTATATTCGATTATCATATTCGATTATCAAAAAATGATAATCGCCCAGCACTAGAACGAAATACCACACAGAAGCGAGTTAACGGAGTTTCATCGAGTTATTGGGAGCAGTCTAGAGATTTCAAAATCGAGAGTGGCCGATTTGATTCGAAGATGGAAGACTAGTTTAGACCACTGGAAGGCCGGTTTATGGAGCGACGAATCGCGATTTAAATTTTGGAAACCAGATGGACGTGGGTGGAAGTGGCGATTACCTGAGCACGATTCCTATCCAGACTGCATTGCACAAAGGGTGAAGTTTGGAGGAGGATCTGTAATGATTTGGAGCTACTTTTTATGGTTTGGACTTGGGCCATTGGTTGTATTGAGAAAAGGCATGAAGCCTACGAACTACCTCAACATTCTGGCAGGACAACGCTCCGTGCCACACTACAAATGTTGTAACAGAATGGCTAGGTCGGAATGATATCGAACATTTGGACTGGTCAGCCCAAAGCCCAGACCTCAACCCGATAGAGAACAAGGACGAATTGGAGCGTAGCATTAGAAGTTTGGAAAATAGACCATCTTCGTTGCCTACTCTAGGGTTTGTTTTACAGGAAGAGTGGAATAGAATTCCGCAAGCAGTTTTCGAGAATTTTGTAGAAAGCATGCCAGGAAAGATAGCTGCAGTCATCAAAGCAAAAGATGGCCCCACCGTGTATTAATTTAATATACGAGGATGGATCCAAAAAAAAGGTTACGAGGGTAATAAAATTATTTATTAACAAAAGACAGAAAATACAAAAGGGAATTAAGAGGTATACTTGCTGATCACTTTTCCACATAATCACCAAATCTATTTAGGCATTTATCTGAACGCAGGGCCAACTTTTTTAACCCAGCTTGGTAGAAACCACGCCTCTACCCATTGAGCCAGTTTTCGGCAGTTTTTTTACATCATTATCTGTAAAGAATCTTGTTCCAGATAAGTGTTCCTTTAGTTTCAATAACGCGTACCGTATTGATTTCTGTCATTGAAAAACTTGGACAGTCGCTCGTTGCCCTATTGCGGTTTTCCACATTCTCTCTGCCCGATTGAAAAGAGCGACACCATTTCGCTACATGTTGTCTGCTCATTGCTTCTTCACCATAAAGTTTCACGATTTGACTGTGAATTTCAGATGCGGATACATCCTTTGCTCATAAGAAACGAATCACGGCTCGCACCTCCAAGCAAGACCACTTTTCTAAACCGTCTTGCCATTTCAATCGTTCTGACGCGTCTGCGAACTGACACTACCTACCCGCACAACCGCTGTAAGACAACTAGCGCCATCTGTCTCCACTCTGGGGGGAAATATTCTCTCTACAATAATTACTTTTCAAATGCTGCTGCTTGTAATCTTTTTTTTATCCATCCTCATAAATAAAAGTATGTGTCCGAATACTTTTTCCCATACAGAAAATAACGTAACCACAAAAAGAAAAACTTCCCCACCAGATTTATATTCAATATACATCTAAAATAAATGATGAAACAATAGGGGTTTCTCAAGTTTTATCCAACATATGGAGAAGTCGGTAATATGTAAATCGTTCACTACGATCCCTATTGGTCAGACTTTTCGGTCGCCGGGAATGTTCAGCATTCTTGCAATGTTCCTCCATCTACCAATTACGCAGGAAGAATGCCACAGTTGATTTTGGCCTGTTTAATAGCAATTTCTTTACTGGACAATCTACCAAAGCGCTGTTATCAAAGCATGTTATGTGATGCGTTTGTAAAAACAGCATCCATAATTATTGTCCAGCGACATTTCTAGATTAAGTTTGGAAAAAACACACCACAAGTTGTATCTATCATTCGGCAAATAAAGCAAAATGAGTTGGAAATGAGGACGGAAAAAGCACTGGCCAAACATCGGCTTCCGCAGTAACTGTTCAAAATAGTTGAGCAGCATTCCTGTAAAGCCCATACATGTACACTGTCATATCACTGAATTATGACCACCCGCTTAGTAATGGGAGTAACCACCCTTTGCGTCGTGGCATGGAAGCAAGAAGCGCGCAGTATGTGTCCGATGGTATGGCAGTTCATTCCGCTTGAAGAGCTTCAAGAGTCATAGGTGGAGGGTCCAGCTGACGTACATGGCGATCAATGTGCTCCCACAGATGTTCGATTGGATTGATGTCCGACGAATTAGCGGGCCAAGGGAGCACTCGAAAGTCAGTAATGTTCCTCGAACCAATCCAGAAGGAGACGCGCCTTGTAGCAGGTGCATTATCCTGCTGGAACACACCATCACATTGGATGAACATCGTGAGCATGTACGGGTGCACCGGGTCCGCTACGATTGACAAATAGCCACAGCCATTCAAATTGCCCTCTAGACGAATCAGTGGACCTAACTGCTCCCAACAGAAGATCCCCCACACATGCACATTATCCCCACCAGCCTGTTTCCGGCCTACAATAGCCTCCTGCAGTCTCTTTTTATGGCGTTCACGACGCACTCGCCATCGCCCGTCAATCTTATGAAGCAAAAACCTTGACTCATCGGAGAAGGCGACCTTAGCCCACTCGTCTGTGGTCCTTTGGCGGTGCTCACGTGCAAAGTATAGGCGTCGTTGACGATGACCCCTGGTCAACATGGGTGCAGCAACCATGCGTCGACTGTTCAGGCCCATCCGTAGCAGGGTGCGTTCGACGGTAATGTCGGATACATGTCTGTTGGCACCGCTGTTGAATCTGGTGATCAGTTGATGGACTGTGGCTCTCCTGTCACCTTTTACGAGTCGTCGTAGGCGCAGCTCACCCCGTTGGTCGATGGATCGTGACCCTTTACAGTTATGACGTTGGGACGCGATTTCTGTCCCTGCTGTCCACTCTTTGTACACCTTCACTACAGCGGACCGTGAACAATTCACAAATTGCGCCGTTTCGGAGATGGTGCCACGCTTGCTGCGATAGCCTACTATCATCCCTTTTTGGATGTTCATTAAGTCCGGACGTTTACCCATCTTGAGGCTCGTGCACCTGCCGTTTGATGCACCAGCTTTTAAGCTTTCTCAGCCTGTTATGCAAATTTTGCAATGTGTAATCGTTGTTGGGGCGAATCATGCGTATGCCTTGAAGGGGTGCTGGTCATAATTCATTGATATGACAGTGTATATCATGGAAATCAGAAAGAGGTATGAAGCAGCGTATTCGAAACTCGATAGTGTCTATTATGCCAGATAAACCGCAACTTGTGTGGGACAAAATGTACATTAAAATAGAAAAATCTTGACAGGAGGCCATGTTAATTTTCTTATTTTCTCATTTTAAAAATATTACCTGTACGTCGAATTAAACAATATGCATTAACATTAAATCATTAAATCTTCTATGGATGTATGGGGGCTGAACTAGCATTAAATAGAAATATATTTTAATCAGTTCAAAATTTATTATTGTTAATTATATACGTGCTGAAGTGTAGTTGAGGTTTCATAAATGAAGAACCTTGATGGCGTTCCTTACTTTTCGCTCAAGATAATAGACGCTCAGAAGGAAAGAATATATAAATCTCATATTTACGATAAATTTCTCACGATTAATAGCAAATATTAAAATATCAACATTAGCTTAACATTACAGCATATTAAAGCATAAAACTTACTTTTGCTTTCCATGTTTGAACGGCTATATGACCTGATTCCTGAGAAAGAAATTTCTCAGAGGTTAAACAAATAAATTTTTGGGTAAAAATATCTTATAGACATGCGAGCTGTTAATTTATTCCTTATTTTTGGTTTACATCATATTTTTAAGAAGCACAAAATCGAAGAAATACGTTGCCATATAAAATTGAGAAGAGCACCCTATTCTGTAGTGCACCTCTTGTTAAATATTGCTAAAATCTAAAAAAAAAAAAAAAAAAGGAAAGTGGATCTTTTTTTAGCCTTTCACTTAAGCTTTTTATTGTTAAAAATTCTTTAAGTGATTTGCTTCTAAAACTTTCTTATTTCATAGGAACATGATATTTCCTAAGTTTTACTTCCCACCCTAGTTGCAGTTTTTCCCCACTAAATTATGTTAGCATCAGCTTTTCGCTAAGTAGATGATCATGTTTCTTTTGTAGCGCCTTTATGAACTCTGAGATTAATGGAACAGGCCTCTTGATTCACATCGATGAATAATTCACCATAGCAAAGGAAAGTTTGAGCAAATAAAAGCCCCCTGAAAAATCTGTTAATTCTCCGCAACTTAACGAACGCAAAGACGCCATTGTAATTGACAAAAGGTAGCTGACAAGTCTTCGATGCCACCTGCCAGGCCCCTGGTAGCCCCCGAGAAAACGGGCCAGGGCTATTCGTTGTCGGGTCGTCCGCCGGCGTCAATGAATAGGGACGAGAGGGGGGTGGATGAGGTGGAAGAACGAACGCCAAAGAAGAATGCATAATGCCGAACAGGAGACGATTGTTAGGGGGTTTAAGCAAGATGAATTACGTGGAAATCTGTGAGGATTCCACGCTGGTCGCTACTTTCACTGCCACCAACATGGGGAATTGAGAAAAATTAATTCTCCCGGGCGTCCGAGATTTGCGAACCATTGTCTCGGACTCTGATTAAATTAAAACACTGGACGCCAAGGAATAGCGTTCCCCCTCCCCTTCCGCTTATTCTCCTCGTCTTTAGACTGGATTCTCTTGAACAGAGAATAGGGTTCCCCCTCCCCCACCATACAAAAATCGTGCGCCATTGAAAATGAACTCATTCCAAAAGAGAAGCTGAATGGCAGGATAAATGATAAAGAATAGGAAATTTAATTTCTAAAGAAAAAATTATTTTATGAAAATTTTGTTGCTATGTACTTTTAGGAGCAAAATCGATTAAACGGCTAAAAGGTTGTTGCTGTGAACTTATGAAACAGAACAATACTTTGAAAGGTATAAGGAATTCTTCATAATATTCATTAAATCGGTATATTCTCTTAATAAAGATTTTGAAAAATAAATTTAAAAAAGAACTATGAAAATAACTAAACATAAAACATTAAAAATAAAAAATTCTCTTACGAAGCGACTTCCTGACATTGATCTATTAAGCTCCTTTGAGATAAAATTCCTTTTGAAGTTGAAAAATAAAAATTAAAAATTTATCATCGAAAAATTCCAAAGAAGAACAAAAAGTTAATAAAGATAATTAAAAGAACTTTGCAATTAAAAACAACTATTTGCATGTTGATAAAATGCAAATATTATTTATGGACATTGTAATATCGGACTCATTTTGATTTTCAAGATTTCATTTAAAATATTGCCTTTTAGGATTATTAAAAATTAAATTTTTAAGCTGTGGCTTAAAATTAAAATTCATTTTAGAGAAAATAGGATAAAAAATTCGAATTCATTAAAACTGATTAAAAGTCAGTACGGCATAATAACTATTTTTTCCTGAATATTAGAACATCAGGAATGTGTTTTCGTTCTGCGATATTATCTTTCGCTCTGCTTTACCCCCACCAAACGGATGAAAAAGTCATTAAATAACAGAAATTTTAGTATAACCTTTTTACAAGGATACACACTGAAATTTTTTATGCCTTATTTTTCGACATAGTCACGCTATTTTGCAAAACACTTGGTCCACCGCATCGTCGTCATCTGCAAACTTCTGATCCCGCAAATGTTCTTTCAAATATCTAAACAAGTGAAAGTCCGGACTGTACGGTGGATATTTCAACACCTAAAATTTCAGAGCACATATTGTATCCGTAGTATGCACGGCCATATGGGGGCGGGCGTTTTCGTGTAGCACCAATACTCCTTGTGAGAAATGTCCCCGACATTTTGATCGCGTATGGCAAGCTTCCACTTGCTTACAAACATGTCACTGTATCGAGCACTAGTCACAATACGATCAGAACGACTGGTCTCCCATTCTGGTGTTCATCACTGACATTTTGTCTTCTATTTTTGATATTTTTCCTCCTATTCATACAATTGTCTCCATGCTGAACCTCCAATCTACTGTAAATTTCAGAAGGTTTCAATCTCTCTAACCACTAAAACCGAATAACGTTTCGTTGCTTTTCTATGGTGCAAGCCGAGAGCAGAGTGGCCAGGTTGTACGAACTACTGCGCAGGCGCAAACTATCGTCACAACACCTGTATTGCTAAGGAACCGATTTGTTTCCAGTAATACAGTTTTTCGTTGTGCATGAAAATTATAATAAAAAATTCCTGTTGTTTAATGGCTTTCCCATGTATTTGCTACAAGATTAACCATGAGTAGAAGATAAGAACAAATAGCAGAAAATAGGCTATAGGAAACAAAAGAAATGCAATGGACATACATTTTACAACAAAAAAGCTAAGAACAACAGTGTGATCTTTGTTTTTCAATAATAAAATAAGCCTATTGAAATGAATGCAGAACATATGGTTCTTGTTATTTCTCATGAAAGTAAAGAAAAGAGCGCCTATTGATGCGAGAGAAATCAGGAATTGTACGACATTTCTTCTCTTAATATTAAATGATCTCCTGTACATACATGTAAAATAAAGATTTTTTTTTGGCGATCTTGTACATCTATAGATTTAAGTTGCGAAGAAGTATTAAAGGCGATACCATAGAGCGAGAAATGTCTTTAAAACTTATTATTAACGCGTTTCGATCGGCATCATCGTTATTATTAACCTCGGTTTTGATCCAAACGCGTCCTTAATAAACAAAGTTTAAAGACATTTGTTGTCCAAGTGAATCATTGGAAACAGTGGAAACATTAAAAACGCTTCATACATAAACTTCTTATGGGGTTTATCATCAAACATTATTATTCCCTATTTTCTCTTTTCTTGCCTCTTCTCTGATTCTTTCTTAAGCTATTTGGATTTACAATCTCATATAATTGTGCCGGATGTAAAGGACGGGCCCTATTGATATCTCTCAGCAAAATTATATTTATTGTTGGGCATTTTCTTGATCGTGAAACAACGATATTCTTCGCTTCTAATAAGGACTTTAAGCAAACGATTCACTGTTTGTAATAAAATATCTCTTATGTATCTTTCATCTTTTGAACTCGATGACCATTCTATCTTCATGTATTAATAATACTTTAATACCGTACATCTCGACTATCTTTCAGGCATTTTCTTTTAATTTTTACAAGCATAAATATAATACTCCGTTATCTATTATTTTTAACTTCAGTTTTGTTGTTGTTGTTTTTGGTTAAATGTACACTAGATATACCATACAGATTTGATTTATTAAATATTCTATCACCTGCAACTATATTCCAATGCTTGGGGTTCATTGTGAAATTAAAAGAAAGCTACAGCAATTTTCTTTGGGTGACAGATACTTTGAAAAAGTTGGAAACGGAAGATTCCATAACTCAAGGTAAACCATTGCATTAGCATTTAAAGAAAACGTAGATAACTGGAACCCGTGAAACATGAATGTATAACTAAACCTAAAACTGGTCATTTGATTATGCACTGGTGAAGACCAGACACTAGACAGGCAGGTCAAACCTTACGAACAGAAAGACACTCTCAAGAAATAGGGTAACTACACTTATCCCGAAAGTAGCCTGTCTTCTAACGATAATAAAATTGCATGCATGGAAAAATTTTAAAGCTAGATAACATGATTCAAGCTCTCTTCTTCCGGATCCTTAATTTATTTGAAAAATTCCGTAACCTAGCAGTCGTTCTTGAGATCTTCCAAACGAATATTTTTGACAAAGGCATTTTTATCTCAGAATCACGGTTGGTAGACATTTTTGTCCAGGAACATATCATATCATGTAAACTTTTTATAAATGATATTCATATACTTAATATTAAGTCAATGAAAACATTATTTTATGTCAAAGTTCTCAATAGTTCCAGGATTATTTGAGAGACCCATCTTCATTTTTTAAACATTATATACTATAAATCAAAATCCTCAGAACTTGAAAGGAAAGTAAGTTAACTTTCGATCTGATCAACTTTTGGAGACTTTAGGCTGACAGATTGGAAGTAAAGAGAAACTGTCAGGAACTGGAAAATTTAAAATATCTAAAAATGTTCTAAACAATACAAACATTATATGCTTAAACAGGTTGTTAAATAATGAAATTTAAAAACATATAAATATTGATTCTTATTTCATAATCTTCTTATATTTAAATCCTACGTAGTATCTCAGTTTAATTCAAAATTTGCTATCAATGTTTTAATACTCGTTAAAAAATTTTTGATACTGACATGATTAATTAGATTTAACCACGGGGATTAAATTTAGATTTAAGAATATCCAATCATAAAAAATGCAAAAATCTAAATATAATCCGATTATAATCCAATTAGTAACCTCCTCAATAATTTTATTGGCCCAAATCAATGAAACGTAAAAAGCAAAGTACTTTCTATTAAGTAATTAATGTCATATGTAATATGTTTTTTTTCTAGATATACAGAGTTCGTTCTTCGAAGAACAAACATTCCATATTTAAAAGGCTAAAGTTTCAATTTGAAGTTAGCATAACGGGAGCTAAAGGAATTCTGTAATTATACCTAATTAAAAATTCAGTAACATACTTAAGCTCGTTAAGCTTAAAAGAATTATCTAGTCTTTAATATATTTCGAAACTTAATTGAATGAATCCAAAATTTAATCTTTCAGAAATCGACACTCTGTGTTAGAACTTCAAAAAATAAATATAAAAGTAGGGAGAAAGAGAGAGGGGGGGGGGGAAGCTCGAAAGGGAATAGAAAGAAACAATTAAAGGGATAGAAAAAATAAAATGCAGCTGTAAGAGGAGAAATAGAAGATGGCCTTCTGTTCGTTTTTCTTTCTTTCTCTCTCTCTTTTTTTTGTCATAAGGGCCGAATGTGATACAAGAGTGAAATTGAAGTGGGGAGAGCGACCATCAACACCAATGCCGCATTACTTGGCGTCAGTCAGCAATTTACGCGAAGCAGCGCTGGAAAAACCTTCCTTTTCTCCACAGCCCAACTCTCAACATCGGACTCAAGAACACGGGGTGTGGCGGGGAGGTTGGTTGAAATCCTTTCCGTTTTCCCATCCACCCTCCCCTCCTAGCTCCCACATCGGCCAACTGCTCCTTCTCCTTCCAACTTGGCGTAACCCTTTTAACTCTTCCTCGCGGTTTGTAAACGAATCGTTTCCAGAGACGACGCCTTGAATCCTCCTCTTTATCCATCACTTCCTCTTGCCGTTCTTCAAGTCAGAGGAGGCATTGCAAAATGGATTATTAGAAGTGCGAAAGAAATGGCCTGATTTTTCTTTTTTTCATTTCTGATGTGCTCTGGTTCGGTTTCCGTTTTTTTATTGCGTTATTTTTCTTTTTTATTTCTAGAACTTAAAATAACGGAACGCGTTTAAATTAAAGCCTAAGTTTTATTTGAGAAACAAGTTTAAACAAAAAAGATAAAATGAAGTAAGAAAAATATCTCATATAATGAAGTTTTATTCTTAGTGGATCATTTCAGCTTATTAGCATACCTGAATGTATGTAGAATACCAAGGCTTTATAATCCGAAAATTCAACAGGTATAATGCTATCATATAAACGGTAAACATTATTTTTACAGCGCGTTTTGACATTAGGACAACTTAACATTTCTTTCATATTTCTCTTACAGGATGACCCATATTTACTGACTTATATTTTGTAAGACCATAGCTTTTAAACAAAATTGATTTTTTAACAATACTGAAATTCAACTGACAGTGTAATAACATAGAAACTTAATAATACAGTATTCCTTATCGACGACTCATGCGAAATTTCTACATCATAACGCCAGAAGAACTTTTGTCTTCAGAATAAACGCGTACAATGTGTCAAGTTATTTTCACTAACCAACTACTTTACTAAGTGTGTCAACAAATATTAGCAAAGTTAGACGAATTCGCTGTTTAACTGGATTGAAAGTCCCTCAAAGAGAAGATAAAGAAACTGAAGAAATTTTTCCAAGCATTTAATAATTACAATGTAGAACAGGGAAGGAAAAATTCCGCGACCTGGAGTCAAACCAGGGACCATGACTTCGCTCTCGCTGCTCCAACCAAACGAGCTATCGCGGAGAGTGAATTACCAAACTGTTACAAAAGGCCATGAAGTCACAAATAGCTCAAGGCCCGCGACTCGCAAATCAGGAATCCTCCTTACTCTTAAGTTGGATATCGTGTCATAGATCCGCCAAGTCCCACGATAAATCGTAGCTATTAATCAATACAAGACATCATTCTCCACGAGTTCTCCTCGCTTCCATGTTGTGGAAATTCGCTTCTCCTGAGAACTTGTATCGATATGGATGGGAGGTTTTAAAAAATCAGTTGGCCTCTCATTTGCAGGTTGGTTTGTTCAAATATGTTAATGTGTGTGAAAGCAAAATGTTAGTACTGAACTCCGGACCACCCTTTACAATTATATAAGCAGACTGCTGTTTTAAGGAACAATGACACGATTCCTGGTCTATGACTCCTGATATGTAGAGTTAATATTTTCTTGCTCGAGACATCTTTTTCTTGTTAATAATCTTTGCATTTTGTTATTTGTCAACGATATTAATATGTCCTACTAATGAAACTTTTAGTTATAAGTACATCAATTTCTTAATGTTAAAATATCATAAATATGGTTTCCATAAGCTGCTAAATTTTTCACTTCAGAACTTTTCACTTCGAACTGAAGGAAATGGCCAATCACTTTGCCATAATTTCTGACACGAACTTAACAATCATAGCATTTTTGCTCGAAACACAATTTTAACAAGCAATTATCTTGAAGAAAAACTTTTGACTTAAAAATAAGGTAAGTGGATATAAAATTTGAAGCATTCGCGTCCGTTAGTGATCTATCTTATTGTGATCTATGCTTAGAGGTGATTAAAGAAGCCCCGCTGCCGTTGCCACGCCATTAATCACAGCCTAACCTTCTGTTGACTATTGCCGTGTATGTAATCTTGCTGCATTGTCATCAAGCAGTGTCAAAAAGAAATATGACTGAAGAATCCGATTATGATCGCACTCACTTCGTCAGCTAAGAAGGTGATAATCGTTTAAAGAGGACTATCCATGAGTCCCTGATCTTACAGTTAAAGATTCTGTTAAGGAGATGAAGGGACATTTCTTGGAAAAGATTTTGATTCTGAGATTTTTTTTCAAGAAGACGATGCTTTCCAGCTGATAATAACTTTCTACAAAGCGCATGCGTTGCTAAGTATCAATGTATGAGGTCGTTCTCCGTAATCTCAATCGCTGTATTTAATCCTTTTGTAAAATCAAGTTCGAAAGAAATCGAAGTTGCCCTTGTGGAAAAAATTCTCCGACAAACAACTTACAAAACAACTTTGAACTGCAAATGTTACCAGCAATCGGCAGATTTATTAGGAGATTCCTAAAGTGTTACCAGCAACAAATATTTTTTACTAATTCTTTTTGCTATTTTTTGACGTCATAGTTCAGTATTCAACATTCCCATTATACAGAAGCTAGACTTTAGGCAGACTTTAGAAGAGAAATAACGTCGCTGTTGTCAATTCCTATGTTCCAAAAAAGAAATCCCAGGCGTTTTAAAAAGATCTTCCGTATGCATGGTGAAAATTTTCAAGTCAGTACAGTCTATGATAGGAAGAGGCCAACAGGATTAAAACTTGACGCGGCAAATATAACTCGGGGAGGAGGATTTACTCTTGAACCCTTCTCATTAAGGAGTTCTTAAGTTCAAAAACGATGAATAAATTGTCAACTGCTGCGCATGCGTCTTTTGTTTTGCAATCCTCCGCCAAGGACGAGAAGATTATTCATCGTCAAAGCGACAACAGAGAGCGGCCTGGGTAACACTCTTCTCTCGGTCGCCGTGGCGACAGTAACCAAGGACAACGCCTTGCCAAGGGCCATCGTAACAAGAGCGGTAATAGTATGAATTGCCATGGCAACACTGGATGGTTTTAGAGAGATGAAAGGATGGCTTCAAGACAGTAGATATTAATCAAGGGGGGAAGAGAGAAAAATAGAGCATCATTATTTCTAATTGGGTTTGTTGTTAGCTTCTTCCCACGTATTATGCAAAAATAATCTGCGTCAAAGCGGGAGGAGAAAAAAAAAAAACTCCTCCGACTTCTGTCATTTGAGCAACTCCTTGCTCAATGGAGGGATTTCGACAAATATATAGGCAAAATATATCATAAGGGGGGGGGGGTTCTTTTAATATATCATAAGAGGTAACGAAGATATGTTTTGACTTCTTGAAATCCCAAATTCCGAGATGATAAATATAGGGATCTTAATATTCTCTTTCTTTAAATTTCATTCTTTGGAACAATGTTGTCACAAGACTTTGAAATGCTAGGAAATGTTAATCATCTGACGAAACTCTTAAAACCCTAAGCCAAAACGAAATGTTCATCCGTAGCAAATATTTGTTCTTAAATTAAGCCTCTTGGAACAATTTATTATCGCTAAACTCTGCAATGTAGCTCGGCGTAGCAGCACTTAATTTATTTTTGAATTTCACTTGATAGCAAACGAAACCTAAAGTAAATAAAATCTTTCATAATCAGGAAACTTTACTACAATCTCTTAAGACCTACGCACCATAATCACTATCGCAAGCTCTTTAAATAATGAGATCCAGAAATATGTGTTTGCATGCTGCACTGCTATTTAATGGTGAACCTGAAGAATCTTTAAATTACTAAATCGTTTATTCGATGCAGCGATTCTCAGACCATATAACTAAGCTCTTTTATTAAAGCTATTCTTGCTTTAAAATGTATTGCGATATCAAGGTGGATTTTGCCTCTTTTTAGAAGATTTCCACCTTGTAACTGAAGAGATTAAAAAAATCGGGGTAGAAGAACGAACTTCGAATACAATGGACAGGAGAGAAAGAGAGAGAGAGAGAGAGAGAGAGAGAGAGAGAGAGAGAGAGCGAGGAAAGGAATCCATGCACGGGACATTGAACCGGTTTCTGTCATTTTGTTGGACGCGGCAGCTTCCGCTCTGACGATGAGACATTCCACACACGCAAAATGGAATGGTTTTCCAATGGGGGCATTCGGAAGCCCACGAGAATCAACGCCAGTCCAACGATCCACATTACACAGGTGGAAGAAATGAATGGAGAAGAAAACCCAGTGGGAGGAAGAAAAAAAAAGAGAGGGATGAAAAGCGAAAGTAATGTCACCTAAGACCGTCCATCGCCAGATACATGGTCGCAGTCAGTGTGACGCAAAGACCGGAGACCGATACGTTCGGGGTGACAAAAGATTCCGACAGGGAAGATTCGTGAAGAATTGCGAACATTCGTACGCTCCATTGCCTCCACGTGAGCGAAGAGACTTGTCGTCGAACGAATAGCTTCTATTTCTTGCCGTTTCCTTTCCACTTCTCCATTTATTCTCCTCCGCCATTTATTCCGCGCTGAAACCCACCATTTACCAGTAGCCGTGAACGGTACTGCTGCTTCGGCACTCAACATCTCAAGCCCCCTCCTCACTTTCTTTTATTTTTATTTTTCTTTCTTTTTTTTATGCAGAGCTCGTACTTCAACTTCAGTTTTCATTATAAATAAAAGGAGCCTGCAGAAAGAAATCTAGGACGATTTATTAAAAGAATCACAAACTAAGATCGACGAAACGATATTGTTTTGTTATTCTCTCAACGCTCTAATCCTCGTATAGGATTTATTAGAGCACAAAACATATTTTATCCTTAATGGAAATACTGCGGTTTTGATTAAAGGAAGAGCAATAAAAATAAGAATATGCTGCGAAAAAATACCTTCTGAGAGGTAAACATTTTTTGTTATTTCTAGTTACTCACTAGTGATCAGTCATATGCATTCGTTATAAAATCTGCTTTGAATTTGCTCGTCACAGAAGTTATCTTTGTGGTGTAGTGGTTAGCATCACTAAATAGATAGGAATCACTTGCATACAAAATAAAACCCTTTGGGAGTCAACAAAGTCGATACTGTTTCTATATATATGTCATCTTGTTTTGTTTATCTACAAAAGTGATACCTGGTCTGCTATTCCAAATATTATAGTATGGTGTGTTTACGTAAATGTTTACAATTAAACCATGTCTTTTAAGAAGCAGTGGAAAGATTTCTAAATGTAACTTTCTATCCAACTAAGGTTGAATTTGCAATTCCGAAATCGATTATACAAGGTGCTTATATAGTTGTCACGCAAAGAAATATCAGTTAAAGCTGTTACATCTAAAGGAGATGTTTAGAATTGACCCCCACGGTCTTGAAATACGGCTGCCCACGTCGTCGCATATTTGGAACACATTCCGCAGGGTTTGCGGTGGAATTTCTGCAATGGAGACTGATATGTTTAGCTCCTGCAAGTATCAGGGTAGAAATCATACTCCCTTCAATGCACCCAAAGGTAGGAATCGGAAGGCCGACCTAAGCAAAAACGTCAAAAGGTCGTGCAAGACCTATTCTACGTGAGATAATGCGATCCACAAGAATGTCGCGCAGGTAGGCGAGTGATACATAAGCCTTCTGCACCGTAAGTGTCTTGCTGAAACCATGCCTGTTCAATTCCCCTCTCATTCAATTAGGATATAGTGGTTCCAGAATGCGTGTGTCACAAAACAAAGTATCCCGATTTGTAATGCATTTCATAATTTACAAATTGGTATACTTTGTTTTGTGACACAGGCATTCTTGAACCACTACATCCCAAATGATTGAGAGAGGGGTTGAACAGGTATGATTCCAGCAAGACAGCTTCCTATAAGGCATGATTTAATTGTAAACACATACGTAAACATACCATACCATAAATACGTCTCAGACACTTCCGAGAAAATGCTACACATAAATTATATAATATTTGACAAGTCTATTTCTCATAACAGACCAGACATCACTCTTGTAGAGAAACAAAACAAGGTGACAAATGTAAATGACTTGTGTATTTCCATTCTCAATCGACGTAACTTGCAAAAGACACAAACAAGATCACTTGCATACAAATAAAACGCCTTTGGGAGCCAACAAAGTAGACACTGGGATTCCATACTCACTACACCAAAGCCTGAAAACATTGAATCTAAAGTAGTCACAAAGCCCTTCAGCAAGTCCCATATTATAAGAAAATTCTTACACATAGATATTAATGGTTCCAATCCATTAACTACTCCTCTATCTTTCCAACTCAACAACAACAATAATAAAGCGCATACTAGGGAGATTAAAAAATCAAAGGAGCAGTTTATCAATTCAATACATGTAATAGGAGGGGTGTGGTCTGCATACAATTTCCAGTTAATTAAATACTTTTAAGAATTGCTCATTTCAACGTTTTTTAGAGGGTAAAAATTAATTTTACATTTCTAAAGCGCCCTTGGCAATTCATTAACATTAAACCAAGTTTTCTTTTCTAATTAAAACTGAAAATTTGGTCTTCAGTACCAAGACTTTCTCTCCTTGGAAATAAAGGAACTATTGCAAAAATCTCCTTATAAAGGTTACATGGTTAGGTTAGGTTAGGTGAGATTGCCGCAAGATTAACTCCAAGATTGTTTACTCGGTAAATATAGTTGAGATAAAATTCTTCGCCTTTCAGACAATTGGTTCGTTCCTAAAATAAGTCATACATTTTTTTTTATAAAACTGTAATGTATAATAACCACGATTTTCAGATAAACAGTCTTCGATGCGAGTCAACATTTGGTTTACAATGTCAATTTTTATTTTACAATTAAATAAAAAAAATTGGAAAAAGTTTTAAAGCCACCAAAATACGTATATAATTATCTGAAACAACTACGAAAAATATTATTAAATTGTAATAATTATTTAAGTCAATTATTATTCGGTTTGCTTCCATCTTTTTGCCCATTTTATTTCTCTTAAAAAAAAGAGGGAGAATCTATGTTTAAAATAGAGTGCATGGAAATCTGCCAAAAGCTATTCCACAGATTTGACGACAAGTTTTTTTCCCATTTGGAGAATTTTTCTCTCACATTTCTTCTGCAGATCTGAAATGCGATGACCGATTATCTTTGAAAAGATCAAATGTCTTCTTCTGGAAGCTATGTTATGGTCATTCGTTTTTTTTAAATAAGGGTAACTGCCTTGATTTCTAATTTAATAAAAAATATGAATGTCAAAAATTTACACACAGGGGTTCTAGCCATTGTTCCTTCTCCACATCATTAGCTGGAATACTTTCCAAGTTAATGCACAGACATAAGCCAAGCTGGATTTTTATGTAAATTGTAACATTAATTCCGATTGCGTGAAAATATTTCAAATATTATGTTCTACCGCATCGAAATTAACAAAAAGAAATCAATGTCACAAATTTACAAAAATTCTAGGTAACGTATTTAATTTCTGTAAGTAATCTAATACAGTATTTTGAAATTATTTTCCTCTGCATTTTCCAAACCAGCTATTAATTCAGATTATATAAGGTACTTGTATATTGAAAAATTCAAAAATTATTAACTGAAAGGCAACACCGTACTTAAATCCACACTTCTTTACAGTTTCTATTTAATTGCGCGATGCGTTAAGTATTAAAAAAATAAAAAAATATCAAAATCCATTATCATAATCAGCTTTTGCCTTCATTTAATTCCGAGACCCTTGACCGTTAATTGCTGTCTTGCCCACACGCTCTCTGTTTCCAGCTCTTAACCCTTAAACTAATTTTTTTTAAAAGTGTGAACTCCAAATTATGTTGGGTTTAGAAGAATTAAGTACTGAGAACAGAACGGGTTACCATCATCATCACCACCTTATCATTATCGTCGTCCTCATCATTACAAAACCCTCATCTTACGTTATCACCAACGAGATCATCTTCCTTTTTTTTCCCCCTTTCCTTCGCTTCATTTTTTACAAGGAAAGGTGCTTTCGGTAAGAGATTAAGAGAAAAGAGAAGCGTGGGTCGGAAAGAAAAGAGGAGTGAGGAAGAAGGGTCGCCCACCGCTAACAATGTCGAGGTGGGCAACCAATTTAAAGCTGATCGACTTCAGAGTTGTTGAGAGCTTTTTCAACTTACAAAGAAAAATGCCAAAGAGCTTCGAAATGGAGTCTTTGATAACTGCTTGTTTATTCTTAATTAACTTCTAATTTTACATAGGAAAAAAATATGAATGAAACGTGTAAACATGATTATCCTATTTTCTAAGAGCTCGTAACGACATGATAACACCACTCCATAACTGAGTAACTTAAACAATTAAAAAGATATTAATTAAAAAATAAGAACGCCATTTAATTAAAAGAAATAGAAATAGAAATAAAAATAAATAATAAAAAAAACAATTGAATAAAAGTCACCCAGTGGAGAAATACAAAGGTTGAAGTGGACAAAACACTGAAGAAACAAAGGTCTTGTGGAGATACTTAATTTTTTTAAATAATTTATAGCCAA
The DNA here is from genome assembly GCA_023313115.1 of Rhysida immarginata. Classification (NCBI taxonomy): domain Eukaryota; kingdom Metazoa; phylum Arthropoda; class Chilopoda; order Scolopendromorpha; family Scolopendridae; genus Rhysida; species Rhysida immarginata. The sequence continues at coordinate 1,900,504 of JAHWFO010064584.1, read as the reverse complement.
AACTATGTAGGGCTGCAGATCAGGTGTCTGTAAGTTAAGTGAGACTCATATATATTTATCAGCTCGGATATTCGCGAGGTTAGGTTCCAGAACCCATCACGAATGAGGAGGATTCGCGGATGTTTGGAAGAGTCACTAAAAATGGTAATATATGCTTACTTCTATACGCCTAACAGGTATTGTTCACACTAGCAAAGCATGGAAAGCTTAAAAAGCATGACACTTATAAATTACTACGAAAATAAAACAAACACTTCTGTAGGGTTTTTCGAGGAATACGCGGATGCAAATAAGTTCAGTTCCAATGAAATTTTCGCGGATTTGTGAATTCGCGAATAACGAAGCGCGAATGTCTAAGATCTGACTATATACTGTTCGAATTAAATGAGCTGGGTTATCCTAACACAAATAAGCGATATAAATCATCATTCTAAAATTTTAAAAAAATACATTTCTCTCAAAGAGATATTTTTTTACTTGGTGCGATAACCTGTGGTATCCTCATGAGCCCGCGGGCTATTCATTACAGGTTTAACGCTTGCTAATAAAATGCATTTTATTCATTACATATGCTGCCTAACCTCCCAGGAGGATTAAGGCGTGATATTGCTGTTGTTGCTGTTATACAATGCATGAATTTTGAAATCGTTAAAATTATTTAATGCATAGAAGCTATCAAGATATGAAGATCAAACTACCTTTTTTTTTAACCAGAAAAAAGGGAGAAAGAACTTCAACCTGTCCAAATGTGCATTTCAGTTGCAAAGCAACCATCACATTTTTGTTACCATTTTTGTTTACTTAAGTCTAATTTTAAAAAAAAAAACTTCAGTCAAGTATTTCAACTAAACTTTACAACTTTACTTTTTAAATTTATAACTTTAATTTCCATCAACGTCATTTATTAACACCGTGTAAAAGGCTGATCAGACTCATAAAAGGTGAACCAGATTATTAGTGAACTTAATATCTGTTTTAGGCTTTATAGCTCCATAGTATTAAATAAAATGTCATACGCCTCCCTAATTTAGTTATTCAAAAATTTATCTATTTTTTAAAATTAATTCGGTACATAATTCTTGTATTTAAGGATATTTTAAAAATCTGATTCTGACGAGCTCTTTGGCAATGTCTTAAAAATATTGACAGTTATTTTTTAAATAACAATAAAACTTTCTTAATTAAATTGTTCGCCGGCGATATTTACTCCCCGAAATTGCTCTCCTTAATTGGTTTTAGAAAGCTTTACAATACTCGTAGAAATAATTTGATGTTACAACTACAAGATTTCATTCGAATACTGATCTTTATAATCTGGATGTTAAACATTGTAATATTCTTATTATTTTTATTAAATCAGATCCTTTTTTTAGCTCATTTTTAAGCTTATAATTCTCGCTTTGTTGGATCTTCTAATGACTTCTGTTGGGCGAGGCACGACGGCTAATTTCTGCTAGGGTTATCTTCCTTATCAGGCTTACCCTTGTGTCACAAACCTATCTAATTTATAAAAGAGAGTATAAACGTCAGCTCTTTATTTGATTTTTTAGTTTTATTTTTATTATACTTATATATTTATTATTTTGTTATTTGTTAATTATTATTTTATTTTTCAGTTGTATTTATTAACTATTTATAAAAGAGAGTACCAAGACTTGCTGATCATCCTGCCATACAGTGAAGAAAACACAACCGTTAAAATAACAAATATCAAATCACGGTTAAAAATTCGAAATAAGATTAAAATTCATATTACGTAACATCTTTAATTTACAAATTAAAATTTGTAAGCAAAAATATATGGAACAAAATAAAAACCACACAGATAACGGAGAGAGAGAGTGAGAAAAGGCGAGGGATGTAATGGAAGGTTAAGTTGAGAAACTCTTAAAAACATTTCCATCCCTTAAAACGTCGCTAGAAAGAGAGGTGTTCCCGTCTCTCCTCTTCTAAGCTGGTGGATTTTAGAAGGTCATCGAGGAGAGGATCTTTCGTTTGCTCTTAATACTTCCAGTTGCACAGCTCGAGAGCGCAGCGGCCTCGCCCCAATCTCGGTCCTAGGGGCTTTTGGGAGACCCGCGTCATCCTCGCCTAATCCTCGACAAAAGAACGGCGACAGGCACAACGGCCGCCATCAGGACAAGCCAGGCTCTTGCTTGTCGACAAACGACGAAGCAAAAGTCCTCTATTCCCATCTCCCTCTATCCCAGCGTACAGATAGTCCTTGTGATAAACGAAGGATAGGCTCTTCTCCCCTCTCTCTCCTCGTTTCCTAAATCTCTTCGTTCTCCCTGTCTCTTTCTAAGGGTGAACTGAAAGCTGCTCCTTCGGTAAAAAATTCATTAGTTAATGAAGTCGATTAGGAGTCGAAGACTTAAAGAGCATCCCTTTCTCCCCCTCTAGTTACGCCTGCTTTCGATCAATTTAGTTTCTTATGCATATTATAAAGAGCTTTCCTTTATTCAAGGTCTGTAGTTATATCTTTAAGAAAAAAAAAGATATTCTTACTCTGTTATGTTTTTTAAGCTATAGAAGATAGGTTAACCTGAAGGTTTCCTTAAGCTCGATATCACAGTTTCAGGACAGATAACTAGAAAGCGATGAAGATGGATCAAACAAGAATACTTCCAGATGGAGTATGCTAGCTCTGCCAGACATCTCAGCCAAGCATGCTAGCTTATACACAAAAACGCAAAAAAGAATTTTAAAATACTTCAGGAAAAACAGGATTGTTTTTTAGAAAAAATCCTGTATTTACCTAAGATAATACAGTTTCTGAAAATCCTAAAATTTTTCCTTAAAGTTCAAAGTACAAATGTAACATAAAAGTCATAATAACGATATATTTTAATATATAAGCTGTTTCAGTGCACTTGTATCAGTCATTATTTTTGAAAGATATTGATTCTAGATATTTGAAAAAATTGAATTTTATTGACAAAACGTATGATAAAGAATTCATTTTTGGTAGTTTCATTATCCAGAACTAAAGTCGACTTTGAAAATTCAAATGAGAACATACTGTATACTCCGCGGGGTATACAGTTTTTACATCCCGAAGAGGGGGATTTAGATGGGTGTGGGTTTTATTATTTTTTTTTTTTTACAATGACGGCGAATTCTGAACTTTCCCGACCGCTCTAGCCGCCATGATCGAATACACTAAGCAAATTTGTCACCAGAGGGAGTCCAAGAGACTAGTAAAATGCGCCATTTCCGAGATCGACATTCCGAGGCGCCTGGTCATCACGATTTGTCCTTTGTCGAAGTCTGATAAATCATCTGCTTTTACCATGCTGCAGCCGAACACTCTAAATTCAGAAACTCAGTTCACGGTATGAGCCGCGTTTGCACCGTACATTTGTCTCAGGGCGAGCTCATAATTCTAAGTTGGAGGTGGTCATAATGTAATGGCTCATCAGTGTACGTTCTCATTTGAATTTCAAAGTTGACTCCAGTTCCCCCAATTACTGTTTGTTCTGGAAAAGGAAACTACCAGAAATAAATTCTTTTTCATAGATTTTGTCCATAAAATTCTTTTTTCAAAGATCTAGAATCGATATATTAAAAATAAATGGCTGATAGGGTGCTCTGAAACACCCTGTATATAATAAAAATATAATTTAGTGTTATGTTGACACGAGATTCCATATTATCATAGATTACTCATGTAGAGCTTTTTGTGTTTTAGTAATCTCTATGTACTAAAAGGCCGACTCGGTGGCCGAGAGGGTTAAGGCGCAGGTCTTTCCGCTCTTGAAACCAGCGAGTCGCGGGTTCGAATCCCGCCGAGGGCATGGATGTTTGTGTTTGTCCCTATCATTATCATCCTTTCATCATGCGCAAGACAACGGGAAACCACCGCATTATCACTCTTCCCTAGAAAACTGTAAATGGATAGCATATGTCCACACAGTTACCAGAAGTCGATTTCGACTTGATGGAACTCAACAACAACAAATAATGTACTAAAAGAGGAACTACGAGGAACTCGTATATTAAGCATAATATGAAATCAAACGTAAATATAGAATACGTAATCGAATATTAAAAAAATAGAGAAAATAATCAATCACATTCGAAAATTTGCAGATGAGAGAAACCATCTCATTTTACAGCACTGCATTAACATAAATGATTTGTAAATAATGATTTCCCTCAAGAAACGAATTTTCTCGTGTACCATACAGCTAGACAACTAGTTATTCTGTTACAGAAAACTTTCTAAAGTCAAAAGTGCGAGCGCTTCTCGGATTGGCAGCAGGTGAATGCAAATGAAGTCCATAAAATTGCCTCTGAGGTTTAATAAGATTTCACTAAAATCCGCTTACTGGTTGAACATTATTACCCAACATACTTTATGTACAGAGACTACATGTGCTCCCCTTTCTTTTTAGGAAATTTAAGATAAAGATGATTACAATTCACTTTGTACGTCGTGGAGTAAATTAAAATGGCCCGGTGTTAAGAGGAGCAACAAACAGTTGGAATTAATTCAGTCTTCGTCTTTGTTTATTCTGAAATATGTTACATTTAACGTCCAAATAGCTTGAGGTATATATACACAGCGCTCCAAAACCTGCAATAGGTGGAATGACTGAGTAAATTTGACAACTCTTAGGACACCATCGTACTTGAATTCATTATAAAAACTGGTAGTTTTAGTCTTAACTTTAGAATGTGCTTCAGAATATTTAAAAATTTCTTCGCTTTTTAAATTATTTGATAAACCTAAAAAGCTTCAGAAAGCTCGTTTATTTTTCATATAAATTTTTAATTTCAATATTTAAAAAAAAGAAATCATTGAATCATGCAGCTCAACATATGCGCACGGGTTTCTTCACAATCTTTCTCTTTCTCACAGACACAAAGACACATTCTTGTTCGAAGATCTAACCCCTTCCATATTCCTTTGCAATTTTCCACCGTAAAGTTGGGGAAACTAATGCGATGAACTTCCCATCGTCTTCCGCATACTTGGTCTTCTTTGGGAGGCACTGGGGCGACAGAAGAGGTGGGATTTCAAGTATTCTGCCGATGATGAAAGCAAAGACCACCGTGTGAAGAAGAAAAAAAAACCGAAGAAGTCTTTCTGCACAAGTGACCGGATTCTCGCTCGATGGAACCGTCGATGCGAGACGGAAAACGAAATCGCTTCGGACACCGCAGATTCGCGCAGAATTACGTTGGCATCGTAGAGAATTACGGGAAAAGCCAGAATCGCTATTAAAAACTTGCCAGCTCACAAATTAGGCGTAATTACAAACAGCTCCTTAAAGAACAATTTTAATGTTGCACATCATCGTAATAAAGTTAGAACGTACCACTAAAAATAACTATTCAGTAATCGTAAAACTAGCCCAATGTTTTGCATTCGTAAAACTTTATTTTAGAGATTGGAAGCACACGTAAATAGAAAAATTAAAACCGTCGAGGTCTATTTATTTTAACTTAAGTGTACATGTATTTAAAAAGTGTTTGAAACTTTTTAATCTTTATCCTAGGATACGGGGTATAACTAAAGGAATATAATAATTAAACAGCAGCTATTCGTAATCCAGATATTGTCATTACAATTGTTTTAGACCTATAAAATTACAATTACCTGATGTTGCGTACTAGAAATAAAGTCTGTTCGCATTCTAAAGCGCAGTTGGTGCACAGATATTGTGGAAAAAAGTGCACTGAAAACCAATTCTGTTAGGGACATTCAAAAGTCATTCAAAAGGGTCATTCAATTCTGATGATAAAATAATTTGAATGCTTTTTTTATAAGGCCTAATAACTAGTCAAACCCCTTTAAATTATTTATATTATATATTGTTAACGGTCTTTTACTAAAATGCCCAGTTTTAAAACGTTTTCAGCGTTTCATTATATTTTTCTATTACCGACTTGAAAATAACCTAAGATCAGCGAAGCGGTCGTCAGTCATATTATTAAAATCAGTTTTCCTAAAATGGCTCAAATCTTGTTGTAATGCAACACTCATATTTCATTGTAAGATATTTTTGATATTAGTTTGCCCAAATATAAAATTCCATCTTATGCGGAGTAATTTTAGTAAATACAATTTAAAAACTCTGTGGATTATGATTGTCTTATTAAAAAAGATTGATTTTCACACTGTAAAAAATGTAAATTTGTAAAGTAGAAGATAATAAAAGACATATCTCTACAAAATTAATTTATTTAAATACAAGCAAATCAGCTAATTTTGTGGAGTTGTGCTTTCTTATTATCTTGCACTTTAAGTAATCTTCCACAGTTTTCATTAAGGCTTAGTTAACGTTTGGTTACATTGTAGATGTAAGACCATGTTAAAAAACATGGTCTCAGTTAAAAAAAAATATTAAACAAAATGTATTAATTTCATTCAAAGCACACTGAGATTAATTAACACTAAATTAACCCAATCAAATGAATGGTACAAAAACGTCTCACTAAGGCTGCACTCAAATAAAATCAGAATGATAGGAAAATAACTTTTATCCAACAAATGGAAAAGCCCGTCATAAACGTATTGCTTACTACAGGCACTGTTGAGGGAATAGCAAAGAACAAACATATTGTATGACGGAATTTTCAAAAATAGCATCCATAATCATTGTCCAGCGACATTCTCACACAAATATCTGCAGCTACCTCAATAAACACCTGACAGACGCTAATACGTTCTTCTGGGAATAATAATGTGAAATTGATGCTGTGAGCTCACGGGCACCAGAACTTACAATGATATATGCGAAAGACTTGGTATTTGTTTTCCTATGCCGCAGCACTTGATAGACTTAAAGCAGCGTATGCGATACACAATGGCCGCAATTATGCCATGATTATGTAACGGGCTAGACTATCGCCTTACATTTTCCGTGTCATAAGAGTCGCTCATATCGAACATCTGTGAAGGTTGATACAAATTTGTAGGATAATCTATTATTCAGTCAATTAATTTAGCAATATATTAAATATATTGGTTGGGTAGTTTTCTTTTTCTTTGTTTGTATTTTTTTTCAATTTGACTGATCCTGCATAAAATTAATAATATAATTACCTAGATTTCTTAATGACATTGTAAAATCTGAGTTTGAACTTTAATAAACCACAACACAATACAAAATAAAAAGAAACGGGTAACAAGAATTAAATAAACAAAATATTAAAGAAATCTGCAAGTTACTTGAAATGATTTACTAACAACGAAAACACAGAACATAAAAACTTTTACATTTTTATTTTTATGAATTTTACTGAGTGGTTATCCGATATTTAAATAAAAAAACATGCTTCTTTCAATTTTTTTCACGTTGTTATATTTCTTTGTTCCGTCATTACTAACGAGCAACCTCCTAGCAGCATTATAACAATCTCAGCCTGAACTTTTCTTTAAGATATCAGCATGACATCATTATTTTTAACAAAGTTATATTCCCGAGTTATGTAACGAAATGGCGCCCACGTAATTTTAATAGAATTAGATCGAGAACAATTCTCCCTATTCAATAAAGAGACCTAGGTAGGCTAGAGAAGATCAAGAAAGTGACCGACAGAGATGACCTCAACTTCCGTATACATATTCCACAATGTGAGGAAAAAAAGAAGAATAAAACGGGAACCGTTTGTCGAACAACAACGTTTCTCGAGGGTTTACTCTCATCCCTTCCCAGGATGCATTTCTCAGTCCCCATGACGTCATTGCTCTCAACTTTTCCACTCGGAGCTTATGAAATAATAAGATCGACAATGGCGCTACTTTTGATGCACAGCTAAACTTAAGGGTCGGCCGAACACCATCGGTGCATTACAGCCTCCGTCTTTACGCAGGGGAAGGTGGGGGAAGGTGCAAGGGGAGGGGGGAGGATCCGTGATGAGGAACAGCGGCAGAACAAAGGTCTCGGGCAGCGTGCGCATGAGCGCTTTTCGGAGGTGGGAGGAACTCCTCCTTCCACGAGACTTGACGAGGAAGAGAAGAAAACAATTTGGAAGAGTCGACTCGGTGAGGGAGGAGAGATAAAAGCGAACTCTAGTGGCAAGCGAGAGGTTCCTTCAATTTCTGTCGCACTCCTTAATGCCAATTCTCGTGCGACTGAAAGACAAGGCCACGAGGAGGACAAAGGAGCCACCGCCCACGTGTGCACCCCCACAGACGAAGGCGCATCACGAAAAATGAGTGGAAAAAGGATAAAGGCTGGAAAGAGAGAAATGTGAAAAGACAATTTGACAAAGGAGGAAAAAGGAAAAGAAACCGCACAAACAAAAGGAGGAAAAGAAAGAAAGAGAGGAGATATAGAAGGAAAAAAAGGATCCATAAAATTGAATTAAAAATGAAGCCAATCCTCTCTTCATAATCAGCTACAGTGTTCATGAATAATATAATAAAGCTAATTAAAATCAAAACAGAAATAACAGATCAAACAAAGGATGGACTAAATAGTGCCAAATCTCTATTATCAAGATATCGAAACATAATGTTCGAGAGCTCATAAATGAAATACATGTACACCCTATTCCAAAAGCGTTTGCACTTAGGTGAATGATGTTCAGCGTCCTTGCAATACATTAAACCAGTGAAATTAATCCGTTCAGGCAAGAAGTCGAGTTCGAATCAAAGAAACGCTATAGTTGAATTCACCTCTACAGAAACCATACATGGATTGTGCTTTTGGCTGGAAAGTTAGTGAAAAATACAGCGTAATCTAAATGCACCAACTTCTAGCATTAACTATTTATTACAGAACAATGTCTCAGATAGCAATGCATGGGAAATCTCTTAGTGTTCACCTGTATCATAATGAATGGCATATGACAGATTTTGTATCATAGGTGGAAGAACAAAAACAGCGCCCTTTACGTGTTGAAAAAAAAATCACATGGAATAAAATTAGGTGGCCAATTGAAAAATGTCAAGTTGTTCGCAATTAAGTGTCTCAGACCAAGCATAACAAGCATGCGCGTGCGCATTAAGCATAACTATAGACTTTGAGTTTTCCTATTCATTGTTACCTTACAAATTATTCTGTAATAAATAGTCACGAACTAAACACGTAAAATAATTTCATTCAAAAAAAAATTACTTTGTACTTCTGTTTACATAAACTAAATAATAAGAAGCATTATACTCATTTTAAAATAACTGTGTATAGCTACAGGGTGTCGAATAAACACACGGCAAAAATTCAAGGGGTGATTCTTTGAGTAATTTTAAGAATCTTTTGTCCTTTGATGATATTTGGAGTGCCGCTTTGTTTCGAAGAAACAGGGCGATAAAGGCTTTTCGACAGAAACATGCTGAAAATGACTACCACCAACATGAATCCCATTTTCTCCTCATTGACTGCCGAACTCTTTCAAAAACACCAGGGTTGTTTCTTATTGTATTACACTCATGAACTATCCAATCTCTCAAACCTTCTACATTTTCCACTGATATAGTGTAAACTCAAGACTTCAGATGCCCCATAGAAAAAAAATCCAAAGGATCAAAGTCCGGGGATCCACCTCGACCAATCCAGCGATCTTGAAGTGTTGCATTTATAAACTCTCGAGCAACCACACGAAATTGCGCTACTGCACCATGTTGCCAGTGGTATATCCTCTAGAAAGATAGGTAGCGAGTGTTGCAAAAAATTTCGATATACCTCACCGGTAAGTCTTCCTGTTAAAAAAAAAACAAAAAAACAAAATAAAAACAAAAACGGTCCAATTGTCGAAAAACTTTTATCGCCTTGTATCTTCGAAAGAAAGCGGCATTCCGAAAACATCAAAGAACAAAAGATTCTTAAAAAGACCCCAAAAAATCACTCCTTGAATATTTACGGTATGGAAAATGCCCTGTATATGCAAATAGTTTTACAGAAATAATTCGAATGATAAACGCGGTAGCTAAGACTTTACCTAAACTGGAAAGTGCTCTAAACGCGTTTAAGTTTACCTACAGAGTCAAAAATTCGAATAAGCTTCCTTTGGAGATGGAAAAAATTCTCCAACAATTTAAATTGTTTTCTAAAGAAAGTAACTCAAATTTTTCAGATAGCCATAGCTTTTCAAGGTATCCTTCCTTCATTCGTGTTTTTATCCAATTTTAAATAAATTAAAATAAAGATGGCCGCTATTCTCTCGAGAGCGCGTTCAACCTAAAATCTTATCTTTTTTATCCTAAAATTAAAAAGGCCATCGAATACTCTGTACCCATAAATTAAAAATAAAATATAACTACCTATCCCAGTCTTCTTATGGATTTAATACAGTGAAGAACTTAAGAAAGGTAGTTTGTGGGTTTATTCTGTCATTAATCAAGCGGGATGATGTAGCTCATATTGGAAAAAAATTAATTAAAAATTACATACCCGCTAGCGGAGAAAGGATTTTCGCTTAAAGTTTTAGGGTATCCTGGGAGGCGAGTAACGTCGAAGATGAACAAGCATTCTCCCTTTCTAAAAACAAGCATTATTTTCATACAACCCTTATCAAACCTTATGTAATAATTGCACACGCCAAGGACACAATGAATTGATGAAATTTAATTAAGTTCGTAGAGCTAAGAAGGAGGAGGACGAAAAACATGGAGGGGGGGGGGGAAGGGAATAGGTGATGGTGAAGGAGCGGTGGTAGTACACCAACCGCCAGTGGTTCGTCGATAAATCATCTTGTGACGTAAATAACGATCGACCAATTTTTAACTGTCGTTCTTATTAATTTAGACCTTTAATAAACTGGGTAAACCAATTACAAGGGCGGGATGAACAAGGCCGACGTACAGAGTGATTGCTTTTACAGCTCCCTACAACCCTCTTTCGACCGTTTTTAAATTTTTTTTTCCTCACTCAGAAAATACACCCTTTTTTTCCTCTTTCTTTTTTCCTTCCGTTTGAAAACTGAATTTTAATCGAGTCAATAAACGTTTAAGGAAGCCAAGCCTGGAGAAAGTAATTAAAAACTCCCAACGTGTTTGTTGAAGGTTAATGATTTGAGAAAATTCATTAATTGATGAAACAGAATGGACAAGCGCTTAAAATTACACTCATAAATAATAGGGAAAATTACGCGCCTAAAAATACCATTTCTCCCCTTACCCTCGTCCACCCACTTTAGCGAATGTATATACATCATTTTAATCGCTGCGGTCATCTGGAAAAGCGTAGGCGTCAACGGAAGTGAGAGATTCATATATTAATAATTATTACACCTCCCCCCTCCAATGCATGGGTGGTTAGGCATAGAAAATTGAGAAGTCTCTTTATACAGTTTTCTTAAATTATTCTATTAGTAATAATTATTAATGTAAAAGGGAAAAAATATTTTATCTTAATACTAAAAAAAGTTTACAGACATTTACTGCTGCTATTTCTATAAAAAATGTTTATAATTTTTAACTGTAACTTAGTTTTTAAATAACAGGGTGCCCGAAAAGTCACTATCTATTTTGGTCAAATAGAGTGGTTTCAAAAATTTATTATACATGAATTTCTGTACGCGTAATTTCATCCAACATGTAAGTTAATTTCAAAAATAATTTAATAATTTCAAATATTTCATTTTATTTTCAGGCTAATTACTGAAAGCAGATTCACAAGAAAGAATTTTTATAGTGACTTACTACTTTAAGAAATAATACTAGAACACAAAATAATTCCGACCGGTCTCGACTTTTACGAGGGTAGTTTGTTAAATAAGGTAAATGCTTAAATATATGTTTTGAAAAATTCTTTTTTTAATTTTCAACATATTCTCCATTAGGGCTATCCACTTAGTTTGGCCAGTTTCCAATTTTTTTTCATCCCTTCTGAAAAGTATATAATTCGTCAAATTCTGCAAAATATTCGTTAACGACGGTCATGGCGTCATCATTCGTTTTCCCACTGATCCAAATTTTTAAGTTTGGAGATAAGAAGAATTCACATGGCGCGAAGTCCTGAGAATAGGGGGATGAGGAATTACCTGAAATCCTAATTCGCACAGATTAAGTAATGCGATGCTTGATCTGTATGAAAGTGCGTTGTCTTAGTGGAACAACAATGTTTTTTTGTGGTAGCTGCTACAATGCTTGTTTCAAACGAATGAAGCACGTGATCCATCATGGATTCTGGCTGAAAATTGGCACGAGCTGGTTTGAAAAGTGGCATGTACCATCCATCACGTGAGGAAAAAAGACAAGACTCCAACGACTCATAGAAATTTACCAAGCGTATCAAACAACCCTCGTATCGGAATTATTTTGTGCATTCTTATTTAGGTACTGTAAAGCCTCTGGCAACTTCCGCTAGAAGGACACTGCAAAGAATTCTTCATTTGTTAATGTTAAAAAACAAAGTCTAATCAAATTTGAGAGAGGTTTGAGAAAAACAAAATCATTTCTGTAATTGGATGGTCGTTGAAAACATGAAGTTTCCTGATTTAAGACCCTTATACGAGGGCGGTCCGATATTAAAGTACAGGTGGTTTGCGCAGACAATTTTTTTAACGCACACCTTCGTTCTCGGGTGTTATGACGTTGTCCCGTGAGCTGTGCTAATAGCAAGCTGCGTATCATTATTCTCCGTGCGCGGTCAAATGAGCAATTTCATAGAAAATTATTCCAAAATTGAGGTGCATGCGGTTATCGGACTTTTTTTTTCAGGCAGAGAAAGCGAATCAGATTAAAATTCATCGCAGATTAATGAATGTTTATGGAGAGAAAGTTTAGAGACGAAATGAGGTGTCTGTTTGGTGTAGGAAATTCACAGACGAACTGAACTGATGATCCAGAGAAACGAACAGAAAAACCGAAATCTGTGCACACACCAGAAAATTGTGAAGCGGTGGAAGGTTTGGTAAGGGAATTTTAGGAATTTCTTATCCGAAAAGAAATTTCAGGATCAAGCTGCTTTAGAAGCCACACTTCAGCTTTACAGATTAAGGTAAGGACGGATATCGTGACGTCATGATAAAACATGTCCAACGCTGGGATAAATACCTGAATGCAAAGATAGTGACGTTGAAAAATGAACATTATCATGTATTTTTTGTAGCTTGATTTTCAATATTTTCCAAATAAATGTTCTCCCTTAACTTTCATGCGTATACCTTTATTATCGGACCACCCTCGTATTTCTTTGATTGGAGTTTCATTGTCAACTATGCAAAACTTCGTCAAGTAATAATTAATTGCAAAGCACAATTATATAAATTCATTACTTTATATCAGTATATACATGTATTTTCATTCATGGGAGAACTTTTTAAATTTTTCGAAATAGATAGTGACTTTCGGGATACCTTATTTTGTGTTTGTTTTTTTCGTGGTCTCTGTGTATTGCAGGATAGTTGAACTTATTTAAAACTCCCTACCTTGAATAGAAAGCGTAAAACTTCTTTTCTTAAGAAACAAAAAAACGTGGAAGCCATTAAAAACGGTTTCTTACCTGAAATTAAAAGAAAATGCAATACATTAATATTAGAAATGAAATGTAATAAATTCTAAAAATTATTTACAAAAAATCTATTTGATAACGAGTTAAATTTTAAAAATTAAAAAACTTGACTTGATGTTTCGTAAAAAAAAAAAAAATTATTTTCGACAGTTTATCTTAAATGCATGCAACTTTTTGAACAGTTTGAATGATTTGTTAAATAATTCCTCCGAATGTGATTAAATATCCAAGAGATTGCATTTAACAAATCTGTGGTCAAATTTTTTTAAATTGCTGTCGACTAATGGATTTAGCAATCAAGAACATATTTTTATTCCTTCAGAACTCCCGACAAAGATAATTTACTCAATAACCTTATTTGACTTTCAACTATTAACGGTGGTTAAACGGCTCCAGCTAATGAGGATCAGAGTTACCTACGGGCTGTAGTTAATGAAGAGAGAAGAAGAGAAGTACCGAAGCAGTTCGTGATTTGTCGTTAGTGACAAATTTGATTACATCTATGTAGCCTACTACAGAATTATTGGCCAAAAGTTTCTTAATATTCTCAGATGTTAAATCGCTTGGTACTTTATTCACAGTGAATCTATCATCTGATACTCGAATAACAAGATCCAGTTCCAGATTTCAATATTGAATTACTGAAGCTATATCGTAATGTCCTTAAAATCTTAACTAGATTTCGGTAACATTTTTAACTTAATAAAGCGAAAGGATTCCTAAAGCATTTGTCCTCTTAAGTTTTATGCAAACTTTGATCTTAATCATGTCAATATGTTTACCACCGTTAAGATCCATGGAAACCATAAGTAAGTCCAATGTAAATAATGTAAAGGGTTAAATAAATTTTTAGAATTAAATATTAACATGTTCAAACTGTAAATGAACAAGGAAATACAACTTTATGCTTGTGATAGTTAAATAGATAAAAATTTGTACTCTTTAAGCAGCTGTGCGAAATTTTTTCTGGCTCAGTGCCAATTAATGGAGAAATAGCCCAATATGCATATAACTTTCACTCAATCTATATTGCATACAATATAACAGTCAATTAGCAATATCATCTTTGGTATTATGCAATTAATTTTTATTAATGTCTAATTTATATTTTTATGTTTATTTTCGAATAACCAAAATAAGAATTACCGGTATTACTATCATTAAGTACACCAGAAGACTGTTTACGAACTGACAAACCTACAACGTATTTTAATAGCAATGATCTGTTAAAGTGCGTCCCAAAAATAAGTAATCTAACAAGGGAACTACCTGGGCTTACTCAGAGCTTTTTGTCTGAAATTTTTTTTTATAAATTCTTACCAGCGCAAATAGTAAAACCCCAAAACTTCGATTGTCACCTTTACTGTGTTGTTATTTATCCATTTTAACCAAAATAGCAATCACAAATTACCAAAATAATAACAAAATGTTCGATTTTCAACTATCGAAAAATCGAACTTCCCGATTAATGCCAAGCAAAAGCACTTGGGGTTTTACTATTGGCACTGGTAAGAATTTATAAAAAAATTTTCAGACAAAAAGCTCTGAGTGAGCCCAGGTAGTTCCCTTGTAAGTAATCAGTCAGAAAAAATCTATTAATTTATAATTTGCTTAATCAATTTTTTATCAAAGCTATTAAAAAAACTTTCTTAAACATTCAATCACAATGTCGGTTGATGTTATGAAGGAATTCTATAAAAATTTTCTTGATTTTCCTCAAAGACAGACAAAATTTCTGTCACAAAAATATAAATAACTGCACAACTCGGCGGTTCTGATTACAAAAAATTAACATCCTATGCATTTCAGGTTGTTTCAAATTTATTAAAAAAAATTTTCCTACTGCCTACCAAAAATGCGACATTCAAAACAGATAACTGATATTGAGGCAGCAGAAATTTGGAAATGCAAAAATGAAGGACTAAGTGTTGTAGAAATTGCAAAAAAAAACTAGGAGAAGTGTTGCTGTCATCTATTCAATCTTAAGAAAAAATCCTTCTGAGCCTAAAGAAACGACGTTCTAACCGACCGAAATCTACACGTTCATGAGATGATAAGCAGATCTTCTAATTAGCTGCTTGATCAAAGAACACTAAGTTTAAGGAATTCAACGACAATTAAGCATCAACATCTCTAAAAACCACCGTTCACAGAAGACTGACTTATATTCATTTGCAATAATCAGGAAGCCACCGCTGACTGTGATACACAAGATTGCACGACTGCAATGTGCAAAAAAAAAATGTCATCGACTGACGAATTGATATTATGCCTTTTCAGTGACGAAAAGAGGTTTAATTTGGACGGTCCTGACGGGTGGAAGTATTACTGGCATGATTTGCGGACTTAAGAATGAAACTTCTTCGGTAGACAACAAGGAGGAGGAGAGGTTATGGTATGGGTATGTTTTAACTTCAAAGGAATCTCAAACATTGCCTACTTAAGTGATCTCAAAAATGCAGAAGAATATCAACAAACTAAAGGAATTGCTGGTAAAGACTGGATTTTGCAACAAGATAACGCTTCCTTATTTGTGTGCAGATCAATTATGAGCCGTTTACAAGCACACAATATGAATGTTCTGGAGTGGCTAGCAAGATTTCCCGGACTAAATCTCAGTGAGAACTTATGGAAGATTCTAGCAAGAGATGTTTCTGCCCACCAGAGATAGTTTATTAGCTGTGAAGACTTAATAAACAAATCATTGACTGTTGGTATTAACATAGATCCTATCGTAATTAAAAGTATGACAAATCGTGTTTTTGTTGTGATTAAAATCTAATTGTACGAAGGGAGTTCAATAAGTAATGCAACACATTTTTTTCGACCAATTTTGGTTGAACAAACTGGACATTTCTTGTGGAACATTTTCAAACATTTCCGCTTCGTCTCGTAAAGTTTTCATTGACGTCCGATATGTGACAGCGCTATAGTGAGCTGTTAAAGTGGCGTCTACAATGGAGGTGAGTTCCAAACAACGGGCAGTGATTGAGTTTCTTTTGGCGGAAAACCAGGGCATCTCAGATATTCATAGCGCTTGCAGAATGTCTACGGTGATCTGACAGTGGACAAAAGCACGGTGAGTCGTTGGGCAAAGCGTGTGTCATCATCGCCGCAATGTCAAGCAAAACTGTCTGATCTCCCGCGAGCTGGCCGGCCGTGCACAGCTCTGACTCCTGCAATGTCGGAACATGCGAACACTCTCATTCGAGCAGATCGACGGATTTTCATCTGTTTGGCCCAATGCAGAACGCAATCCGTGGGACGCACTACGCGGATGATGAAGCAGTTATTGATGCAGTACGACGTTGGCTCCGACTTCAACCAGTGGAATGGTACCGTGCAGTTGTACAGGCCCTCACTTCAAGGTGGCGTAAAGCCGTAGCATTGAATGGAGATTACGTTGAAAAATAGTGTTGTGTAGCTAAAAGATTGGGGAATAACATGGTGTATTTGAATGCTGAATAAAACAACCCCCTTTTTCAGAAAAGGGGGTGTTGCATTACTTATTGAACTCCCCTCGTAGTTAATGAGTAATGAATTTTAAAGAGGTGGTTGTCAAAGAACCAAGCACTGCGACCTGAAATCTGTTATACTAGACCCAATGATGATGGAAGAACGATTATGAACGGGACAAACACAAACATCCATGCCCTCGACGGGATTCGAACCCGCGACTCGGTGGTGTCGAGAGCGGAAAGACCTGTGTCTTAACCCTCTCGACCATCTAGCAGGCTAATGGTGGTTAAGAAATAAAAGATAATCAATATTCATTTTTTTTCTGAAAATATTTTGCTTATTTATATTTATAACACAGAAATTCTATCTGCCTTTGAAAAAATCAATAATATTTTACAGAATTTCTTCATAAAATCAAGGGACATTTTGGTGGAACGTTTATACGAATGTTATAGCTTTGATAAAAATTTAAAGCAATTATATATTAGTAAAGTTTTTCTGAATGATTACTTAGATTAATTATACTTTTATAACGTTACGTAGTGAATATCTCCGGAATGAGCTACTTTCTTGTTGTGTTACTAAAGGAAGCCAAAAAAAAAAGCTACAGAGGTAGAGCTCGTCCTTATCCGATTCTAGCAAATCGGACCCCAAACGAAATTTCAACTTCGAATGGTTAAGCAGACTCCCAGCCATCGAATGACTTTAAGGAAAATGAGCGCCCATAATCTCGTAAAGTGTTTGAATTCTTAACAATAAATCAGAGTTTAATAGGCCTCGTGTAAGGAGAAGGAGGGGGTAGGGTTGAGAGAGTTGGTAGGATCGTATATTTGATTTTGCCTGTAGACGGTGATAGGAAAGGAAAGCGTCGGGGTCTGACGTCACCGCTTCCATTCTTCTTCATAAAGGACGACGTTCGTTAAGCCTCGCGTAGAAAGTGCGGCGAATGAAGAAGGATTGGCGCACGGGGGTCTCCAAGCGATCTCGGATAGCTAAAGCCAAATGAAATTGCTGTTAGCGGCAGGAGGCGGCGCGGCGCGAGGAGCTTGATCCGCCACGGCCCCCGCGCGCTCCCAACACGCGGACGATGCGCGTGAAATTCGATCTTTTGAGCAAGAAGTAATGAGGTCCCTGGAGGTTCCTCCACCTGTCACGTGGGCTTAAGGGAAGCGACTGCACTGAAACAACCTCTATCTCCTCCTCCTATCACCTGGGCAGTAGGGAAAAAAAAAAAAGATGAGAGGAAAAACGTCGGGGAAGAAATGACAAGAGAAGATTGTACGGAGGCAAGGAGACAGGATGAAACATGCCAAACTCATAAATAACTTTAAAAATCGATTGTGAAAATATCATGGTAAATATGGATTAAGCTTCAAAGAGAAAAAAAAAGCTAACAGGCATGCGTTAGACCGGTGGCTGCATAAATAGAGGATGCACGCTCATTCTTTCTTTTCACGTTTATTTATTTTTTTATTCTTTACAGCTTTTTTCTCTTTTATTAATGCAATTTTATAAATCTACATAGATTTAATTTGTTAAAATAACCGTAAGAGTATCGATTGCATTATTTTAAAAATAAAGTAATTTATTTAAATTTAAAGCCATAATATCCTCGGTATAAACCCTGAAATCAAATGAACATATGAAGGGATTAGTTAGATGTAACTCGGTCGCGACCTATAACACTGCACCTGAATTCATAGCGAACTTTAAAGTTCACGAAAAGGATAACGCTAACCATCCTACTGAAATCCGAGTTTCATTACGCTCAATTTAGTTTCGCAGGGAATCACTGATCATCTTACGGGGACGTTTCGAATCGTGTAAGCGCATTGCAAAACCGGATTAATGACTTCGAGAGAGCATAATAAAAAAAGATGACTATGCGCAAAATTTTATTTGCGATGAGCCATAGATATTTAATTTCAAAAACTTTCATGATTGGCATTATTATTTAGTAATGCATCGACGTAGTGATCGAACCAATTGACTGGAAAATTTCAAACTTCACTGCTGTAACCCTTTATCGCTCCCTTATCTTACGCCACACCCACAACCATTGACTGGAAAATGGATCGCCACGCCTCATTCTCCCTATTGCTATAGTTTTTCCTTGGACCAAGTAGAAGCAAAAAAAAGAAAAAAAAAAACCCTGATCTTCGCGCTCGTAACATAGTGAGTACGAACTATATGGTCTGATTGCTAGTAATTCTGTCTGGATCTCAGTGAGACCATGCGTAACCTAACGAAATGCGAGTTTTCTCATTCCCAGGCGTTCCTTCACAATGTGTAGCACAGTTGTAAGTAGTTTATCTAAATAGTTAACGGATGAATTGTATTGCACCGGCGTGGAAAGAGCACTCAATTTGATCTAGTCGAGACCATCTTTCATACTTTGGCACAACTCATTTTACCTGTCTTCTTATTATTCTGCATGATAATTCAGATTTCCCATAAGGCTCTAGAAATACTTGATGACACTTTGGTGCTGTAGGACCTTGGGCATTTGAATTTTTATCCAACATCACTGCTCCAATTTTGAAAAAATCTTGACTAGACCGCCGGTAACGACAGCTCACTTTCTTCTGCACATACGCAGGCAGTGGGAAAAAGTCCAAATCTCTCTAAAGTATGCTAGGTATCCAAGTGATGTATGTCGTAAGTTGCATAATGTTGTTATGCTTTCCTGCTGTTTAAGAGATGTGTTGCCACTATTAAAATTTCAACCTTCGTAGAATAAGTTAAAGTTACTTAATAATAACATACGACATTCATTGCTTCTATTATATATCCAGAAAGTATCCTAACTCCTAAAATTAAGATAGTACTTAAGTCATATATTGCTATCCAACTTTTAGCAAAGTATTTAGCACTCAAAGTTAAATTTACACAATTTCCTAAATCCTTACAACAATCACTTTACAAAAGAACAAGAAATTGACGCAAAATAACCACGAAAAGTATACCGAAAACCTTTAAAGACGTAAAGCAACTCCTCAGAACCACATAAAATTCTAAAAAAAACCAAAGTCTTAAAACGACAAAAAAGAGAAAAAGGAGCAAACTTTTTTTTACGACGATGGCATTGAAAGGGACAATCGGCTTCAGGAGCATGCATCTAATTGCAACACGGTTGGTGTTGTCCAGAGGTTCCTCCACAGAGCAGCGTAGATATTATCATCCCCCAGTGTGTCATCAGGCTATGGCGGTTGTGCCAACTTCCCTTCTGCTTCTTCCTATCTTAACACCAGTCATCTTACAATGCCCTCGGGGACAGCTTTGTAACTAATGTGACGAAGCCTAATCAGAGACATTAGCACACCAAGGAGGCTAACATGACGACACCTTGCCTTCACCTTTTCCTTTTCTCACTCTCTCTCTTTTTAAATTAAGACGGTGGAGGGGGAGGAAGGAAAGAGGAAAAACAATACAAAAAGGAGATAACGCGCTAAAGAAGGAAGCCTGCATCTATTCGACTTCTTTCGCACCCTTTCACCTTTTAAAACTCCTACAGCGCTGTTGCTTTAGCTTTCACTTAAGAAAGAAAGTTAACTTGAAATTATGAAGCCTTTTGAACCAGAGTATTACACAGGATTTTTGAATTTTTTTGCTTTATTTTGAGATCCGGGATTAAAAACGAGTTCAAGTTTATGCACAGTGTTTTATGACATTTAACACGCAGCTTTATCAGAATAAAACATTCTGATATGCAAATGAAATTAATTTGGTACGATTGAACTTGGATTTTATACTTTTATTTCAACGATTCCTGAGTTAACTCTGAACAAAGTTTTCCAGCATATGAATTTCAACAGTGTAATACAGTACTACTTGCCCATGCCTCCACAACAACGTTCAGCAATTACTGTATACTTCTTAAATTTTATTAGAAACGGCTAGTGGCTTTGTTAGACTATGCCCACCTCGTTCACTAATGTTATTAGGTTTGTTTCTCTTGTCTTTTTCAAAAACATGTATGCGTTTCTATTTGTTTCATTCTTCTATCGATCTCCGTTTCCGAAATATTTTCTCCTAAGCCACCATCTAAGACATCGAAGTTGTCCATAAAATAGAAACCGGCAACTATGGAACTTTCGAGGATGGCAAGAATTCAATACGAAGTCGGGAGTATTGAGTCACCTACTGGACAACAGATGGCGTAACGTTACACAACAGAAACGAGTTGCACCGAATTTTGCCCACGAGTTACCATGCTCAGATCGGCAGTGGGAGCATTCTACGGAATTCGGATGATAACAACGAGAACAACCGAATTCTCCCAATAAGGCTTATATTATAAGCAATGCAAAAATATTTAAGAACCATAGGATATTTATGGTCAGATCGTAATCTAAGTGAGAAATTTTGATCCTAATGTTTCATAGGTTAATCGTTTCTTGGAGAGGGGGTGGGGGCTCTTTGTATCGGATTTTTGAATTCTAAATTGGTTATATTTGCAAAGGTTTATTGTAATTAGCATAACTGTTGTGAGGTTTTGGTCCAGGGCTATCTCTGTCCGTGTAAACTCTTGATCCTTTAGTTTCTTTGGCAATAGTGAATCTAATAGTGAATAATTAATCCTCTTTATCATTCTCCTATTTTCAGTTGCCGCCGACGAGCTACAGCCTTACAATATTCTTTTCTAAAAGATCAAAGAAAACTTTGTTTTTTGTTACTCTTTCTTTCCATCAGAATAATGCAGATGATTTAATTTTTGGAGGTAATTGTAATATTGTAATATAACCATCGCCCGGAGCATATTACAGTGGGTGATAGTCGCATCCGAAATGACCACTCAAATTCATCCCAGTTATGCTCGTTGAAGATCTGGATTCTATACGGGTCTTTGAGTCTTTGACAAACTCTTAAATCATGCTCCTGGAACAACTCGGACACGAACATATGACATCGTGCTGAAAAAGACCATTATGTTGCAGTGAAGACTATGGCAACGAGGAAGTGAACGTTGTCGGTAACACTCTTCCAATACGATGCAACGTTCACAGAGTTGTCTATATGTATCAGGGATCTAATAGGCCTCATGTAAACGTTCCTTACACCATGACAGAATCTCTCACGTCTGACACAGGACGAGTTTATCGCTTCATGATGTTTACGTCATATCTACACTTAGCCATCATTGTGAAGAAGGAACCGTGAAATCTCTCGCAGTTCCAGTCGAGGAAATGGGAACACTTAGGTATATCCCTGTGGACAAAATTCTGAAAGGTGTCACCAGCTTAAAGGTGTCACCTCTTTATGGTGACTGGTTTCTGATGGAGATGCCTGCCATCAGCAAGGCAATGCTCCATGTCATTTCCGTTAGGAAGATTTTCAGCTATTACCATGGCATCTAAATTCCCTTGACACGAATTCAATGGAGTATTTATGGTTTCAGCAAGGGAAACGAGCTCGTGGTGCATTACTTCAACCACGCAATTTGCAAGAGTTGAATGACAGCTATCACAGCAGACCTTTTTGTTTAGCGATAAAGGAAACCGAACAAAAATGAAGCTAAATATTATTCCTCCGCAACAATCTTGAATTTGTATTAATTTTGCAAACTCATAATTTAAGACCACTCATAGCACGTTTTCCTATATAGCTGGTAGGTCTCGTAAAGAAGCCATTGACAGTTTTCTGATATAAGAAATGGAGCAGATAAGAGAAGTAAATTTTTTTCATCTGTAACTTCAAAAAATACCACTCTTTCGTAATCGATTCTGGTTTTTAGTGCGAGCTATGAGCCCGGAAGTTTCCACCGCAATAAACAGCACTTTAAAGTGCAGGGAATTTCGCTCCACACATCTTGAAAGACTCTCAGTCCTTCAACACTTTGCTGTCCGAAGCCCCTTTTCAACAATCTAATTCCAAAAAAATCCATAGGTGGCGTCATGGGAAGATTTCATGGAAATGAATGAAAATGGGAGGATTCTTTGCCAGTTCCATGTGTCTTCCTTAGTGAAGATCTTGTGGTATGCCTGCATGCTTTATTTATACCTTCTAACTGAGTTCGTAATTACGAGAGATATTTTCAGCATACAATAGGTTCTATGATCGTGTCCTGAACGCTAAGTAACTTTAGTAGATTCTCAGCTGACCGCGGGAACAATATCTACACACCACCAGAAAACTTTTGATTTCATTGTCGTCCCTGAGTAAGTAGAAATGGCGCATGGTATTCTAGTGTCATTCAGATACGCTCACGCTTCATGACAAGGAAGGAACCCATTGTATTGATCACCTTTCAGGCACCTATCCAATAGTTTCCAGGAATGATACGTCCATCCCGTACATTCTTTACTTTTGGTAGACTTCGCTGCACTGGTAGATTTTCTTTTACAACTTCTGCTCGAACAGAATGCATCAACAGTTCTGCTTTCGCTGGGTGGCCACAGTTTCCGCTTTCGCTGCCATTTTCCCTTATCTGGGCGGCCACTGTTTGGTTGCTTTCAGATGATCTTACTGATGCCTTATAATCTTATTTATGGTTCAGTTTTTGCATCGGAAAATCCATACATGTAGCCTAGTCCAGTTTCGATCATATCCGAAATCCACAACAATGCCTATTCTGCTCGTGCCAGTGGAAGCCGTCTATGCATTGTTATGCATCTTGTAAAACAAAATATCGTTACCGACTATAGATATCTGCCTTAACCTCTGCATTAGAAAAGACAAGGAATGTGTTTAGCTTACTATGCAGATTGAACTGTTGAGCGCTCCTTTCATCTCAGAATCTTAGATAAATATCACATTATTGCAACTTTCTGTCATAAACATTACGGACATCGCATTCTTATTAAACTTTGCATACTTATTTCGCATTTCTTTATATTAACGACAGATCACCCAGATTCACTCGTTCTTGTCGCTGATCTTAAAATTCAAGTTGGTTTTCTCGTCCATATATTTTGTCAACTTAACAACAGATTTTTCCAAGCAATGCTCTTGGTTTCAAATTACGAACTAGAAAACATGTGATTTCTGAGCAAGACGTTGATTTTCTTTTCCGTCTGTGGCTGAGAGAAACAGATAGGACCATCATCTATTAAAAGCAAGGCTCCTGTATCAAGGATGTGCCGCTTGAAAGATCTAAATTATTAATGAAATTACAATGAATTAAAAATGGCGAGATGTTTTGAATCTAAATTTGAATAATACTATTTTTACTGGTGACTTTTTTTCTTTTCAACGTATCCTCAATAAGATAAAATGCCGACATAATAATGTTGTTGAATAATTTAACATCCTCTTTCACTTTAAACAAATAGGACAGCTCTGAAGAAGAAACACCCACTAGTTTCCTCTTTATTCTTCTGAGGTTTCATCTTTTCCTCCCACTCTTTAAGTTGCACTCTTGACTTCCCATGTTAGCTGAGGACATATTGTGCATCAACGTCACTTCCGCCTCCCCTTCATTCCTTCTGTTAAAGAGCCCCGTTGACTTGCAATGGATGTGCGGCGACCACGGCACATCGACTGTGTCATCTGCGGCCTCTATTAAATTAGCGAGGGAAACGGAAGGATGGCTATAAATCCAGGGACGCAAAGGGGGCGCCGCGGATACACAGGTGTCGCGATGAGTGCTAAACGCAGAAAGGAAATTATAGCCAAAGGGTTTGGAATTGTTAAGTAGCTCCGGGTTCAGAGGCCAAGCGAGGAAAACAGAAATAATGTTCCTTATTCGTTTAGCGAAGGTTTTAATTCCGTCGACTTGGTTGAGAGAAACGATTTTCAAAAGGACAGCTTCGGTTTAGGGATATTTACCAAAATGGGCGATGTTTAAATCCCAGCAAAAGTTAATTCCATAATACCAGTCAACCTAGATATTGTCGCTTGCTTAACTCGGTTGAGCAAACGTCCCTTCCCTGCAGCACTGCGCATCAGTAGAGCGCTCCGTTCATCTCAGAATCTTAGATAAATATCACATTATTGCAACTTTCTGTCATAAACATTACGGACATCGCATTCTTATTAAACTTTGCATACTTATTTCCGCATTTCTTTATATTAGTGACAGAGCACCCAGATTCACTCGTTCTTGTCGCTGATCTTAAAATTCAAGTTGGTTTTCTCGTCCATATATTTTGTCAACTTAACAACAGATTTTTCCAAGCAAAAATACATCTTGAAACACTATAGACGAACTATACAGAGACCCTTTAGGATTAGATATAGCCTCTTACATCCCGTAAATTATACAATCCAGTCAAATTGTATAATTTTTTTTTAATGAAGCTCAGCATCATATTAGAGGTCGTAATGTCTTAAAAATCAACAAAACGACGCCGCACGACTATCGGCGATGCAAATTAATTACATTATAAATTTTTACAGTTCTTCTTTAATCATAGAATGGTGCTTGCTCCGTGTGTCATCGGCCTTAATTACGCTAAATATCATTCCTCGAATTTTCATTTTGACTATCAAAAGCTGATGCTGTCATCTCCAGCCCCATTTCAATTAAAAACTATATTAAATCCGTTGGAGCATTAACCGTAATATATCCATGTTTTTTTAAACTTACTGTTCGTTTGATTTAATTTCTTGTGTGTTTTTTCGAATTAATTCGTTTAAGAATATTTAATAAACGAACTTGGAGGCCGGCTTTCAGAATTCCTAAATAGAAGATTGCTAGTCAGAATTTTTAAATAATGACACGTCCAAAAACAAAAGAACGTTTAATTAAAGTAAATAGGTTACTTATAGGCTAATCTATACAATTAAGCCGCAGTTCTGCTTGAATCCTCCATGTTGAAGTCGCATTATACAATGCATATGCTCCGAGCATGAGAACAGTTAACAACTTATTGTATATAATAAAAATTGGGTATAAATTATAACTCTGATGACACCATTAATAATAATTTAGATCCACAAAATTTGAAAGAACTGTATAAACATGATCTGGTTTTTCGTAATTTAGCCTCCAAATATAATGTCATTTATAAAATTCCTTGTGCAAACTGCGATGTAAATTATATAGGTCAATCTGGTCGCTCACTTTTTTCTCGTTTGGAAGAGCATGAGAGAGCGATCAGACTGAATTATTGTGAAAACGCTTTAGCTAGACATTGCTGGTGTACTGGCCATAAAATTGATTGGAAGGAAGTTAAAATTTTGGGGAGGGAGAAAAATTGGAAAAAGAGAATTATTAAAGAGGCCTTTTATATTAATAAAACAAATAATACTCTAGCTAAAGCGTCACATGACATGCATAGAGATTGGGATGTCATGTGATAGTTGGTTGTCGTGTGACTTCCTTTCTTTTTCATTTTTTATTATTTTCTTTTGCTGTATCATTCTCCATTGTAAGTGCTCTTGAAGATGAACGGCTGGTTCCGTTCGAAAACGTTCAATGTTATGTATCAACCATAAACATTTGTAATTTTTTCTTCTATTTCTGCACCTTCTTACGTTCTTCAGAATTATATTTCAAAATTTGCGTCTTCAAAATTTATTTCCAAGATCGTCTTCATCAATTTTTCATCATTTTTTATTGTGGAAGAATTCTTTGTAGCACCTACATACATCCACCTTCTTCTTATGCTCCAAGATTGTATTTGCACGTTGTATTTTATCAACTGGTCTCAGCATATGTAAGAATGCCTCAATTTGTATATTAAGGTTTTTTTATATTGTACGTGCATAATTTTTTGTATACTGAGTTTATCGAAGTTTTAATAATTTTAATCTGGAGTTTTACAATTTTTACGAGGGGAGGGGAGGTTTTTGGAATTTTTTTTAGAATAAACCTGTCCATTAATATTATTTTTTGTTATCTTGTTTTTTATTGAGTTTTACCGTATCTATTTTTGCGGAATTAAAGGAAAAAGTATTAATTCAGTTAACAACTTACTTTGATCTTAGGTTTGCTTTAATTATTATCGTTAAACTTAGAAACATATTTTCATCACAATTTAAAACAAAGATAATTTCAACCGTTTCAAATTTCCTGGAAAATTCTTAACGGGTGTATATTAAACAACATTATCTAGTTTTTTAATAGTGCATATATTTAATCTTTCTATCTGCCGTTGTTTTTTTGTTTTTTACAAATTTATCTGTTTTGATAAAAGAAGGCTAAATTGCGACAGTCTCTAGCAAAAATCGCATCAAATTATGCTAAATAAAATATCTCTAAAGATAAAACGTTCATATCTTTTAAATCGTATATTTTTACTGTACCTAATAAGCATATTGGACATGCATTTTTTTGACCCTTGTGTTCATTTCTAGTTAAAATTCATGTGTCATGTGTTTTTTCGGAGACATGTCAAGCTTTTTACATAATTCAGATAAAAGCTGTTATACCTGGAGGATTTGAAACAGAAGCTTAAAGTCTCGAAACTTTCTCAAACGTTTCAACAGTTTTATCATTTATAATAGTGTTTTTACTCCATGTTCAAAAGAAAACCGCTGAACCTTAATAAATGAAATAACAGGAGAACACGATTTTAAAAGCCTCTCACAGGATTAATCTAACAGATATTAGAAAATTGAAAATTGCAGCAACAAT
This sequence comes from Rhysida immarginata, assembly GCA_023313115.1. Lineage (NCBI taxonomy): Eukaryota > Metazoa > Arthropoda > Chilopoda > Scolopendromorpha > Scolopendridae > Rhysida > Rhysida immarginata. The sequence goes on along the minus strand of JAHWFO010064584.1, from coordinate 1,873,117 downwards.
TGTGGCCCCTTTTCCAACGAATTTATCCATCATATCAGTATGATTTAAAACCTATTTTTGAAGAGGTATATAAATGTTTTTCGTACATTGTTCTACACTATTAGCGAAAGGAATTTCTTTCTCTCCAATAACAACGTAGCTCCAAATAAAACATTCTCAGTAAAAAAAATTTGGTCATCTTTTAATGAATAAAAGTCATCTTTTGACGGATTCAAAACAAGTTAACTTTAATTTTCAATAGTATTGGCGCTGTTGCGACTGCTGAGAACCGGCTAATTAAACAAACGATGAGTGCTCCGCATTTATGCAGCCCAGTTTGACGTATTTAAATTAGATTTTGAAGAATACATGAAGCGTATAAAAATTAGATGAAACAAGCATTTTAAATTAAAATTAATTTGCACTCATTCCTAAGTGATACATGAAAACTTGTCCATTATGAATAGAAACGGTAAAAAAAAAATGAAAAATTTGAAGAACTGATTCAGGCAATGCGCGAATTTCTACGTATCTAGGTGTTAGCTAGACCTTACTAAGATTTCAATAGTTTAAATACCACAACTTCTGGAAATGTGTTGAAGAGTGTATATGAGTTTTAATGTAGTACGTACGAGACAAGCAATGAGATAAAAAAAAGTTGAAATACGAAATGAACTCCCCGAAAATATTTCCTTGGTGAAAAGTGTAATTGCAGTGTTTTTCTAAAAGAGAGAAAGTAATTTGAATTTTTATAATATTTAGAAAATGTTTAATTTCAATATGAGAAGCGTGGAAATCGTAAGTACGCTCCAATTTCTCTCTAATTGCTTATTAATCGTTTTCCCACACATCCGCGACTTTGCCGTATTCTTTTAAAACGAACCTATTGAGTAGCAGGCAGGTTATTAGGGGGCTTCAACTTTTAAGGTGTGTGCTCGCTTTCATCTTCTCACTAAACGAGTTGTGTTGCATTAACATTTTTTTTCTGAAGTCCATCACCCCTTTTTCTACCGTCTCCTCCGAACCCCTCTCCGCATCTTTTAATTTTCAAATGATTATGTAAAATTAATTCTATTAAAAACGGCGAAGTATTTCTGAATGCATCCGACCCGCTGTGAAATTTGTTTTTCATTCACTCCGAGCTGAAACTCAATTCCGCCGCCGTTTACATCGAACGAAGAACAACATCAACAAAACAGTAATTGAATTATGGGCTCCCTTAATTGCGCATGCAGGAATGCACGAGGAGGAGACACCGGCTGCTGATTGAATGACGGCTCTTACCGCCACTCTGTATTTCTTAATTAGCGTCACCGATGCTCAGAAATAAATTATGACAAATGGTTTTCCCTTCTGCAAGTTCTCGAGGTTTCGCAAAGACGAAAGGAAAGAAGAAGAAGAAGAAGAAGAAGAAGAAGAAGAAGAAGAAAATGACAAAAACACGAGACGGAAATATCACCCGACCCTAGGATCGCTCTCGTGTTCTTCCTTTTTCTCCTTTCTAAATGAAATTGGCAATTAAGAAGCCGTACATTTCAGTTAAAAAAATATTTATGAATTGCTTCGCAAAGTATAAAAAAATTAACGTGTCTTACGTAAATAAATGAAACGATGATTTGCGATGGATCATATGCCAAAAATGAGATATTCAACGACGAATGAATAATTGATTGCTTTTATAATTAATGAAATTTTGCTGAATGCACATGACGATCTTAAAAGAATTATTTATGCGAAAATAAACACTAATTTTTCAGGTTACGGAGGCAAATAAAAAAATAAAAATAGGTTTTGCTTGATTTGTATTCGAAAGATATTTAATTACGCCAGTATATGGTAATTCAATATGGGGTTTTATTTTGTTTCTCGACCTTACGAATTGTAAGAATACAGTAAAACCACGTTACAACGTAATTCAAGGGACCTGGAAATTTGTACGTTATTCTGAGGTGTACGTTATACTGAAACTGGGGGGGGGGGGGGCTTGTGAAAAATGCATATATTAATAGAAAAACATAAGAATACATGAATGCATTTTATTTTATTCAATACAAATACACTATAGCATATACAATATGTAGTATTACATTAATTTAAAAAAAAAAATCTGGAATGGCCGTCTGCTTTCTTTCTACAACTTGCCTCCCCAAAAAGTCCTCCATATCTGACATTGTGAAGTTAAATGTTTCTGGTGCACCGCTATGCTGTGCAAAATAGTTTCGTAAGCTTTTTATAGCCTCCATTGCTACCAAAGTTGAGACAGGCGTTACCTCTGGTTCTAAATGGCCATTTTCATCTTTGTCTTCCTGATCGCTATGAATTTCATTTTGCTTTTGTCCCATCATTGGATCCCGACTGAGTAGCATGCAACAATCGACAATCGAACATGCTACACTGAGTAGCATGCGACAATCAATCGAACAGTGCAGGTAAAACGAAACGAGTGGTCCGAAAGCAACGCTTTCACTGCCATACTCGTCCAGAAAGTAACCACGGGAAGTACACTGAACTAGGCAAGAAGCCAGATGAAACCTAGTTAAGTCATCCAGAGGATAAGATGGAGTCCTTTCCTATCAGGACGATAGTGTTGATTGTTGATTGACGAGGGACAAGGGACACGAGGAGCTAGGAGATCCAATATTCGGGAAATATCGCCTTTTGGATGTCGTCGAAATTGATGTCCAGGAGGTGACGTGGCCTGCGATGTCTAAGAAGGCTTCTGAAGGTAAGTGGGTGCTCAAGAATACCTGCAACCAGAGGATTGGGATGGTCCTTCATCTTCGGAAGCTCTGAGTAGCATGCAGAGATTTCCGGGTTTATATATGCTATACTGACCAATCAATGAAATGAACTCGATTTAATTAGCCCATTGGCCCATTTGCAACTTTCACATGGGCTCCATTGACCAATCAGTGCAAGACATGTGAACGATGTACGTTGTACTGAAGGGATAATTTAACCAAGGGGATGTAAAATTAGTACGTTATTCTGAAATGTACGTTAAAGTGAGGTACGTTATTCTGAAACTTTTTAGCATTAAAATACCTATGTTTGGGACGGGGATTTGAAATTTGTACGTTATTCTGAAATGTACGTTAAAGTGAGGTACGTTGTAACGGGGTTTTACTGTATCTCATTTTAGTAATATTAATCAACATATCTTAACATGAAATACTTAGATACAGCTTAAAGATATAAATTCGCTTTCATGATGACTCTCTTGCTTTTCTTACTCTTCTCACACTTATTGTAACAGTCCTAACTGTACTAAGCAATCATAATATGCAGTAAACAGAAGCATCAAAAGCATTCCTCGATTAATAAGATCGATTCAAAGTGCGCGTAAACAAAAACAAATCCTCTATGCCAAGAATTACCGGATGACTTTCGTCAGTGCACGTTTCTCCTGATAATTCTCTTACCATATACTTTGTCATTCAATGCCGCCTGGTGGTAGACTTTGTCAGAAATAACCTTTCGACACTGACTACTCTATAAGAAACTGCTTGTACAACGGCACTCACAAGGGAACCATACGAATCTGTTTGGTTGCGCGCGAGCATACCTTGTAAGCGATGACGTTGCGCATAGTGAAAGTGAGGAGCAAAGAAAAAAAGAACATGGCGGCAAGCTGGAGCAAAATCGTTAACGGTGGTCGCAGTTACAGCAGCCTTATTAAGAACAAAACTTTAATTTTTCTGTACAGATTATTCGTCTCGAAATAATTTATAAGATGAGGTAAGCATCCATGAATATTTATTTTATTTAAAATTATAAAACACCGAGATAAGATACCCCCCCCCCCCGGCTTTGAGTGATGGAGGAAGGAAGTTCCGTCAAACGCATTAAACCTAACAATAGAGTCTTTGTATGGGCTATATGCGCTCAATTATTTTCGTTTTCACGTTTTATTTTGAAGGAAACAAAATTTCGCTATTTCTAATGTTGCAGGCATCAGTAGTTAGCTTTAGGTGAATAACATGTTTCAATTTGGTGTGAATCTGTGAGGTACAGGTTCGTATGATTCCCTTGTCAGTTAGCAAGTTTTATTGAGTTTAAGCAATAGACTGGCAACAAATCACACGATAGACACAGTATATTTTCAGCAAATTTCCATATGACTAAGTGTTTAGACATAAACATTAGCTGTCTTCCTGGCCCGAAATACTATCTGTAGCATAGGCATAGACGGATTCCCATACGCCTTTTAAATTACAACTAGCGTAATTTCAGCAATTGCGGCTATAATGGATTGTATCAATTTTTTAATGCTATGGTTCATCACCTGGAAAACCTTAGATAAACTTCTAGACAAAACGATGGTGACCAGGGACAGTTCAAAGTTTTCGCGAGAAAATCAATCCATCTACTGGGAAAGCGTGATTCTGCTATCGATTGCGGCAATACGGGTGGTGCGTCATCCTGTTAGAACACAAGAGTATCCATTATTCCATCGCATTCCATTCCAAAAGTTGTTCAACAGACGGAGATATATGTTTCTGGTAGCTGTTTATTGTGTGAACCTAAAGGAACCTGAAGGGATAACCGTTGTCCTCGTTATCCCTAACCACACATTATTGCATTGTTAGTATTCTTTCATATTTACCTGCAAAGAAAAGGATTTTGTTACGAAGCTCATATCTGTTTATAAAAGTACGTATATGAACTTTAGAATCGCCCTATATTAATGAGAATCTAGATTTCTTCGAAGAAATATTTATAATGATAACAAGAGGAATCATCTCCGTCGTTTGGAACTACCTGGTACCCAAATGACAAGCGCGGTCAACTTAAAATTTTACTTATATAATGTACAAATTCTCAAATCTCAAATTTTACAAGGTTGGTTACAAAAGACAAGCTTCGGATTCAAATTACAATATCCGACACAAGTTGATACAATCAATATTTGGTCATGCTTAGAGCAGCTTCGACGCAAAAGGAGGTGAGGCGAAATCAGAGCTATAACCGACATCAGGAAACTAAAATTATGATCAACCAACTAGATACAACAATCAAAAACGACTACAGTTTGAGTCTAATTGCCTGAAGGGACCACACAAGCACAGTTTTTACTACTCTCGTACTCTTATTGAAAATTAAAATTTAATGAAAATAGGAAAGAAAATTCCATTGACTGGATTCGAACCAGGAACCATCAGCTCATCGTGCTGATGCGCTAACCAATTGAATATTACGGCATTAGGAAAGATAGCCCCATCGCGCAAACAAGGTAACTTCTCTAACCGGCCCAAAGGAGATGTAGATAGCGTAATGCTTCCATGTCCACGGTGGTTCAATTTTTCTTTATTAAAAATTAAGATTTCCTCATACTTATTATGAGCCTTTTTTCGCACATTGTATTGCCTTTTTTCCTCATGTTACAATATGATACAGATAAAATGGAATGAGATTATGCTCTGTTCACCGAAGAAAATAGAATTTAAAGAATAACTCAAGAATGTTCTATGAGGATTGATTACACGCCATACCTTAGATGTTTAAATTAAATAGAATTTGCTTAGAATCTGATAAACAGCGCAAAGAATATTGAAAGTCGTCTCAATGCCCATCGACTGCGGGACATTGGGCCATGCGCCCATCTCGAAGTCAAGTCTATCTTGTCTTGGGCAAGCATTATTTTGAAATACTCCATGAAGAGGTCATCAAGAGATTGCTTCTGCAAGAAGACGATGCAGCTCTTTGGTTAAAAGAAGACGATGGTTTTCGAGCATGGTCTTTGGTTAAAAGTTTCTGTAAGAAGCTCTTTATTTCGTAAATATATCACTGCTTTGATTTCTATGTTGTGAATTTCGAGATTTTGATAGAAAAAATTGCAATTTCTAGATTGTGGAGCCAATATCTGTAATAATGTTTTCCATCTAGCGTGAAAATGTATCTCGTTTAAAATATATTACATACGTATACCTAGTATATTAATTCAAAAATTCAGGAGTAAAGAAAATACAAATATACAAAAATAAACCAAGTTAAAAACGATAAGCGAAGTTGTACTATATTTATCTAAGCATTGTTCTTTAAAAGTTCAGAATTCTATGTCATGTGTGCCACTTTCTGGCTTTAAACCCTACATTTTTTGGCATTAGGCCAAGGATAGGCTACGCACTTTGCTCTAGATCAAGTTTATCTGGAAAAACGGAAGTTTTTAAATTGCACATAGACAGCAAGTTCATATACAAGGGCTTCATTATTTTATGAGAGCTATGCGCTCTAAGAAATTTTTTAGGTGTATAACAGCCAATACTTCAGAATGCTCTTTTTTCACTATAAGCATTGTTTCTAAATCATCTCGGAGGCTTTTCATAAAATTAATATCCCACTATTTTCTGGAAGTGTATTTCACCATAACAGAACAGCTACGTGTAATTGGCATAGATCATATAAACATTTTTTTCTTTCATGCGAATTATTCCCTTGAAGGTAGCGAAGCGAAACAATACAGATGAGCAAGTGCAAAAACAGAAAGTTGGCCTCTTTAGAGAGCAACGTCCTCGTAATTGTCACGAAAGAAAGTGAAAAAAAAATTGCTACGAGCGAACAGCCAATAAATGGACAACCTTCCAAAAAATGTGTGCAACCAACTGAATTAATGAAAGGCTTGCTTCGCTCGTCTAATAATACCGTTGAATTCGCAATTGTTAACACAGGCTATGTTGACGTCACTGCTATTGGAATTGACGTCATTGCTGTTTAAAAGGTGGAAATTTTGCTCTCTTAACTAGTCAAATTGCTATAAACGGCTAATCCAGTGCTGTTCTTTGTTGCAAAGTGAAATGGATATGTAACAAAACTTATATCAAGCAAATTTCCAGGTGAAGATTTTTTTTTTTGGTTTATTACAAGAGATGCATTTGTTGGGGATCATTTACCTTAGACCCTTTATTAGTTTCTTTAGAATGCTGTGCTTCTTAAGCATTTACGATTCCGGTTATTGCTTTGGTGAAGATACCAAAAAGAGACACGAGAATATCTCAGTTAATACCTGAACAATGATTTCAATATTGAACTAAAGCTAACACATAAGAAAAAAATGTTGTTTGTTTCAAACAAAAGGCTCTCTCAAATTGCAGGCACAAGAAGTACCAAAATAGAAGGATTTGTAATTACCCACTGCTGTCTGTCACTGCCGTCGGCGAAAAAAAAACAAGAAAGCACGCTTCTTTGGAGTCAATGAAGATCTTCATTAGATCCTTGATGATTGGAAACTATCATGGTCTGTCCCACCAATTCTGAAGGACCAAGACTTGGCAAAACAACAGAGGGTAGGTACTCGTCGTGCCATATGATAACTGATAATAGGAGTACTATAATTTTTTCAGCGCACGAGTTAGGTACCGTAATATCTAAAGATCGACTCCTCAACTATAGAGCATATCTTAATAGGCCCATCCATTCACGACTACAGTTAAAATGAGATGACCTAGGAAAGGTTTTTCTTAACATTTTTTCATGAGAACTTGTGGAGTCATGGCCAAGACACATTCAAGCTATATTGGTTGCAAAAGGAACTGTTGTTAGTAAGCGGGACGTTCCTTATTAAACTGATTATTCAGGGTATATTAAGCTTAGAAAGTGAATAAAATTTTTCAACTTAGAATTTTTGATTAGAGGAATAGGATATGATCATGCTTAGGATATGATCTAAGATTTACAGATTTACCTTTACAGATTCTTCGTTTTAAAAATGTGTATGCCTTGTTTATTATTAAGTCAATGCAAATCTATCTACCAGAAATCATAATATTAGAAACATTCTTGAAGTCAGGAATCCACATATCAATAGTTGCTTTGATTCTAATTGATTTACCTCATCAAATATACGAACAACATTAAAAAATGTTTGCGTAGGTTTTTAAAGCTTCATTTCAAATGGGAAAAAATTATGACCACCTTAGGCGAGCGATTATAATAATATTATCTAATATGCGTATAAAAGTAACCATAAATTACGGCTTTTACATTTTTATTGGCCATTTCAAGGCATGTTTTAATTATAAAGCGGCTCGGATTTTACGATTCATTTCTCCCATTGCCTTAGTACAAATGACAGGAGGGGGGCGGACGGAATTACGAATTATGAACACCCAACAGAAACAATAAAAGAACCGACATCAGAAAGTTCCACGAATAAAAGTTAATAAAATAAAATAAAAATGACACAGGGAACTCAGCATTTTTCAATGAGACGAGTTTAATGGAAATCGTACAAGACGAAGAAAAAAAGCAGCAAGCAATGAACAAATAAACAAAAAAAGATTTTTTAATTCATTTTATTATACTATTCTGGGAAGTTATCTGAATTTTAATGATTAAATTCAGGTTCTCTATTTACATAGGAATAGTGGGGGAGGGAGAAGGTCGAAATTATTTTTGACTTTCGTTCTTGAATCTAAACATTAAATTTCATTCTAATACACGGAAAACAGCATTGACTAGAAAAGATTGTGCATATTGGGAAATAAATTTAAAACCGTATATTTATTTCTAATATAATTCTGGCTATTGATATATATTGAGTATCTGCATCATAAGTTTATAAAAGCGTCCTTTAATAATATGCGGAAAATTAAAAATTCACGTTCGGCAGAAAACAGCTGTAATCATCTTATGCATTCAGAGAGAAATTAGTTTACATTCAAAACCCTAGATAGTTTATTATTAATTTGTCATTTCATCTATATATTTAAAAGAAGAAACTGACTAAGTGAGTGAGTGATCAACGCACAGCCCAAACCATAAGGCCTAGAAACTTGAAATTTTGTACAGAGGTTCTTTACAAATTGTAAGTGAGCACTAGGAAGGGTTTTTTCGAAATTCAACCCCTAAGGGGGGGGGGAGGGGGGTTGAAAGTTTGTTAACACATTAACTGGTGTTGCACTGTATACTTAACACATTAACTTGTGTGGCACTACATAATTAACCATATTAACCTCTTTTAGGGAGGGGAGTAACGAATTATTAACAACGAGCATAAATATGACTATGCAATGACAGGACATGGATAAGGCAGTGTTTATCGAGGAGGCTAAGGAATCACACGGGTCTCCCTTGAGCTCCCTAAAAACGTTCAGACGACTGGCGAAAATTTGTATATTTGGCAAAAAAAGAGAAAGAACGAGTATTGATCAGTGAAATTTGCAACAGAAAGATAAGAAGCTATCCGGGCATTGGAAACATCTGAACACAGAGCAGGAGGGTATTAGAGCTTCTACGTCAAGGACAAAGGAAAATTTAAAAGATAGGTCTAAAGTACCCACTGATGCTCCCTGGGGGTGAAGATGGATAACATTTTAATCTGAGACAGAACAACAAGAGGGTAAGTAAAGCCCCGGACAAAGTGTGCAATATAAGTAGGTTCATTAAGAATGATGGTTCCATCCTACTTCTGAGAATTATAAAACAAAATTGAATTTGTAACAATACGTAGAATTCCTGTTGTTCGGGCTTTTCTTAGAAGTTAACCTTTTCTTGGAAATATTTAATAATGATCAGTAACTGGAGATAATGGAGAGTTAGCAGACTATTCAGAAAGAATGAAAGATGACAGAGGAGGCAGTCCCTTCATTCGAGCTACAGTTGACGACAAAACATACATTAACTCAACTCTTCAAACCAACAACCATATGGTGTTATGTCCTATAATAATCTTTCGAATGATTATAACAATAGTTCATATCTATCGAAATGCCAGCGAAGAAATGAATGAGTACTGGGCAGCGATGACAAAAAATTATCCGGGCATCGGAAACATCTGAACAACAACTTCGTCTATAGACGGAAATTTGAGGGCAAGAGGAAGGCAATCCTATACTGCTACTCATCGAAGTGCGCCGTTTTTGCCCGACTTGTTATTGTATAACAATGGGATAAGTTCAGAGCCATGGCAGCCATCGGTCTCGATGCCCTCAAAAGATGGCGGATATTCAATGTTTATGTTTTGATATTTCTCCCTATTCGATCTTCAATAAGTATTTTTAAACATATAAATAAAAAATTACGTCTAGACTTAAGTTCACTATACACTGGATCGATATGCAATAATTGAAAGGAGATACTCCAAATAAGATTCACATATAGGTAGTGAAAAGAAGAGAGTCAATATCAAAATATAATAACCCGAGTCAATTTTTTTCTATGAATGCCTTGTTGGTTTACGAGGACATTGTGTAGACGCAATAAATTGAGGCCTTGTGATGTTCCATGTGTTCTCTACTGGAAAGAAATTGGGAGATCATGATTAATTTCTTGTTAAAACAGGGATTTTCCAAAGCCATCGGTGTGGAAATTTAAAATCCGCTAGGAATTCAAAGTTCTGTAATAAGGAAACGAAATACTGCAGAACGACATGCTTGGTATCAATACGTAGGGCACTATATTCTCTTATTGGTGAAAATTTTAGGATGTTTTAATCTTCCAATTTGAGGAGGTTTTATTCTTTCATAAGTGGTATGAACTTATCCTCCAGCTCTTTAGAAGGTTTTCAATCAAAACTGAAGAACCACAATGATGCACAATAAATTGGAAACTGAAGCTTTGTTTCAATTTAAATTATGAAACAATATTTTTTTTTGTTACTATGCTTCAACTTTAGGAATTAAATTAAGATGGAAAATGAAAGGAAAAATTTCGCTACCTGGACGATTTGGGGATAACCAAATGTATGGCAATAAAACACGTTGCAGCACTTCGTATTAATGTGCCCACTATGCTTACCGGATATGACCAGCTGTCGGAACGTTCCTTCACACAATATCTATGGACTTATTAGACGCTTACGGATGGCAGCAGGGTAAACGTATTTATACATCCTCAATCGTGGATCACAAGTGCCAAGATAAAAAGGAGGTTCATCGTGAACATGATAGGCGTGCTGTATTGGCACCGCTCCATCCTGAACAACATGCGCCTTAGTCAGAGTTAGTCTTCGCATTGTGTTTACTTCGCAATTGCAACTGTCTACTGTAACTGTTAAATATCCTCCAATATGCAAAGAGCTTTAATATATCTTCCTATGGTAATGAAACTGTATAGGGGATGGGTAAAATAATACGAGCACCTGTGAAACACCCCAAAATCATCTTTAGTAAAGATATGGTCCAACTTTAGACTGGGTCATAATGTTCAAGGAAATACGCATCTGTTCTTCGTGGCTCTCTAGTTCATAGATTTGGATGAAGGTGAAACAAAATACGCATTTTTCCTCCAAAATACTCTACAAAAAGTCCAATATTATTAAGATCAGAAGACTGAGAAGGTCAGACAAGACGCTACACTTCATCCTCGTGCTCATATTATTTGAGCACGGGTCGTTATACACAGTTCAGTCACGTTAATGTGACCACCCCTACGTTCAACATCAGCGGAAAATGGTTACGTCCAGAAGGTACGTACCAGTATCAGAGGTAGGGGGTATAGGAAGGGTGTCAAAGGAAAGCAGAAAACATTGCAATTGTTGGAGTCACGGCGAAACGTAGGGAGCATGATCATCGGCTTCCGAGCCAAGGGCTAGTTCTGTGAACTGTTCGCGTGCCGCCGTGGTGAAAGTGTACCGTGCAGGGCAGAATGGCAATACCCAAAATCAGCGATGTGCCAAGTGTGGGGCACCACGGGCCATGGATGACAGAGGTGAACGACGGCTACGGAGATGTGTGCAAGCCAACAGACGTGCAACCGTAGACCAAATGACTTCCCAGATGAACCAGGAGACTACCAAACGTGTATCCTCAACGACAGTTCAGCGAACGTTGCTGCGTATGGGGCTCCGCATCAGACGGCTGGTTCGTGCACCAATGCTGACAGCTGTTCACTGGCTACAAAGACTGACATTTGCACGCCAGTACCGCAACTGAGTGGCGAAAGATGGCTTTTTTCGATGAATCACGGTTTATGCTCCATAGGACAGATAGGCGATGGCGTGTACGGCGCTCAGCGTCAGAAAACAAGCACCCTGCAAAACGTGCCGCAAGGGTCAAGGCCGGAGGAGGCAGTCTTATGGTCTGGGAAATGTTTCATGGCATTCCCTGAGTGCACTCATCATTGTGGATGGCATCAATGGAAGTACGGATCTGTTCTTTCGGACTATGTCCATCCCTATATGCAGATTGTTTCCTCAGCACGATGGCATCTGCCAGCAGGAAAATGCGAAGTGCCATACAGCGCGGAGTGTCCGTGCGTGGTTCGAAGAGCACGAGGATGAGTCTACGATACTCCCCTGGCCCCTAAACTTCCCAGATTTAAACCCCATAGAGCATCTGTTGTTCGCGTTGTGGATGCTCCATCGCGCAACCTACGGCAGCTCGCCACAGAACTGGAGTCGGCACGGCTTCACATCCCTGTCAATATCTTCCAGAACCTTATTGGCTCTCTTCCTGCCCGTCTCGCAGCTGTCCGCGCCACGAAAGGTGGTTATTATGGTTACTGACAGGTGGTTACATTAATGTGATTGGACTGTGTATAAGTTAGTGCGGTATGAATGCTCCCTTATTCTAAGAGGAACCATGCGTAAGGCAGTATGAATGAGGGAGATGTTGTCCTGGAATACGGGTCGTTCGCCAAGCAACACATTTTCAAGCATAGGATGAAGATGATCATCCAGAATGCTGATATATTGCCAGGCTTATGCTATAGGCCCACAGTCCACTTCAAGACCAATGTATCCTTGCGTTGAGCTTTAACTCCGCTCACTGTTCTGTTTAGAAAATAGCTTCTTATCAGGCTTAGTGTAGTCTTCCATAACAGTCAATGCAGTGTTCCTTGTAAACCCACAAGTTCGTTGCTTGTGGTTGAGGCTCCAGCAAGTATTACTGCAATGATCACTTTGAACGTCTGAGGCTTCGGACATAACAGCGTTTGACTGATAGCGGATTCTTTGCTTACAATACATACGATCGCTGCTGACAGACAAATATTTCTGCTTTCACAACCAGTAGATGGTAGATTTCTGTACTAGATGGCCGGCTGTCTGCAAGGATGAATTACAGTGCTTGTGAAGATCTAGAAGCGAATTCTGTAATGTTGAAAGGGTGGAAAATTTGAAGCATTCTCTGATCACAGAATTAAAGAGAAAAATTTAATTATTTTTCAAGCTAAAATTAAATTTTGTATCCCCTTATCCCCTTTTGAATTAAAGACTTACAAATTGTCCCCTAAACGTTTATTGTATCCCAAAGTTTAAAGCAATATTTTTATATATTTTTTTCACTTTATTTTTATAATTTTTTTCCTTTTTAATTTGAGGTTACATTAACTTTTTCTTCTTTAAAAATTATTACCAATCCTTCAAATATTTTATGTTCGTTGATAATTTTATCCTGTTATTTTCTTAAACCTGACATCAGGCCAAATCGTCTTTTCCAACAAGCAAAGAATCGAGTCTCTCAGAAATGAAGGATTGATTTTATTTTCCAATTTAAAGAAACAAACACTCAAATTGCATTTATTCGGCCTGGACAGTGTTCATCCGTTTCGTGCTGGGTTGCAATCTTCCGATCTTGAAACTCGGATCAACTCAGGATCAAGCAATTTGGCTGGAGTTCTGATCACCCGGAAAAACAAGGTTAACTCTATATTGCTTGTTATAAACTATTGGATTTGCCTCCATTCTCTGCAGGAACTCTGAAAAGTTGACTTCGAAGCGGCCAGTGGAGAAATAGCCGCAAACAACGATTGCTAAGTCCGCACTCGTCGGCCCAATTTGATTGCAACCGCTGCTGCATCCGGAGAGCGCGGGATCCTTCTAGTGGCCAGCTTTGGATTCCCTCTCGGCTCGCCATTCAAAATTACGGATGAAATAACGGTGGAATCACTCACTTGTTCAAAAGAGAAATAAAACAGTTGGCATCATGAAACGAGTTTCCCGTTGAAAGCCAAAGATGCCATGGTAAAGTAAACTTCCGGCTACTACCGATCGTCAACGATGTAACGCACCAAGGGAAATTTCGAAAGTTATTCATCAACTAAATAAATACCAACAAAAAAATCTTTCAGGTAGAAGCAGACTCCTATCCTTTATAAGATTAAATATTTAATATTATTGTTCTATTTAAGGGTATCTTTTAGATGTGTCTTTCATTTCAGGAACAAATGAATTTTAGAATGAAATTTGAATTCTTATTTTATAAAATCTTTAATGTGTAGACTTCTGTGTCCACTAAAGCGAACATGGCAAAACAAAATAATAAAAACAAAAATGGCGTTACAGGACTCTGGTGATCATTTCATTAACTGAGTCCTTTCTGGGGGTTTTTTTTCTGAACAAGAAATGGTATTAAATTTTTAACTTGATAGGCCATTCTTCAGATGTCTCTTGACTTGAATACTTCGAATTGTTTTGGACAAACTTCAAGAATAAATGTTTAAAAAGGACAGACATTTCAATTAAGCATCATCTAATTCAAATGCTAAAGTCAAATAAGAATTCTGAACCCTGCAATAAATAATGCTTCGTGTGAGAATGTCAAGTTACTTTCAAGTAGAATCCTTTGATGTATTGAAGAAAATATTCTTAAGGAGATCCAAATCAATGACAATTCGTTTGTAATTTTTAAATTATTAATAAGAAGTCTCTTTTATCATGGAAGATGAACAGGAACTTCTTAAACATTAATCCATCCATGGTATTCTTATAAAGGAATCTGAAAAGAGGTTTACATTTGTTCTTGAGCAGTCTATGATAAAAGGATTTTAATTATCTAGAATGTCAGTGCAGAAATAATTAAAGTTAATTATTCGAAGGCAGATCCGCTAAATAACTGGCAAGGAGAACCTCTTGCCTGAAGTAGAATTTAGAGTAATGGCCACATTCGCTGAACAGCTTCATAAATACTAAATCCGTCGCAAACGAACAAACCCATTAAAAAGGACTTTAAGAGTCAAAGAAGTTTCTGAAGTTAAATTTTCTCTCCATCCATGCTTTGTATAGTGTTATTAAAGTAACAAGATTTGTTCAGGGCGACAAATGATAGGGTTCCAGAAAAGGCTCTATAGAAAACGAATAAAAATAAAGAAAATTTAAAATAATACAAGGAAGTAGTGAAGAGGATAAAAAGGTAGAAGGGGAAAAAAACACCGCAAGATGGAGAGTTTGTTCAAGTCATTTTGGATCATAAATAAAGAAGATGCGCTACTGCCTCTCTTATATCGGGTTTCGGTGATGCAGTTATTTACATAGATTTCGATCTAATAATTTCGCCTCTATCCTCTCTAACCGTTCGCTTACGATCCCTCCCAGAGGGCGTCTTCGTTTCCCCTCTATCTCTCTCTCTCTCTCTCTCTCCTCTCTCGCCCTCTTCCTTTTCTATCGCTGCAACTCCAACCAACGATTCCCTCACCTACGCATGCACGCTCCCCTCCCTCCACCCACCCGCTCACTTGCATCTGCAACAGCGCCGCCGACGGCAAGTGGTAAAAGTTCAGATGGCGGAAGGGACGGAGGAACTAATGGAATTCCAACTCGTTTTTCTATTCACCAATCTGCTCGGAATACGAATGCAAGCAAAGTCATTGGCGTCACAGATCGCGTGATGGTACTTCGCCGACTTCTCTTTTCTATTCTTCCTCTCCCCCGTCAGACACCCCACTCACTGTTCTCTTAACCTCCGCCTTTTCTCGGCTTTATGCCTTCGTACCTTTACTATTTGCCAATAAGAAATTCTTTCAAAATTATTTTGGGACACGTACTTTTAATAAGATTCTAAAGATGTTAAGCTTCATTTCTTTTTCTTTGTATAGGGGCAGTAACATGAAAAGTGTTGTTTAATGAAAAAAAGTTAAGAATCCAACGCTATGCATTAGAGAATGTTTGTGGGTAGTTTAGAATCATTAATAGATACGAAATGTTTTGTGATTATTTTGTATCTATATGCATAAACGAAAGAATTATAATAACAAACCAGGCGGAATATAATTTACATGATTTTAAAAGAGATTATAACTTGTAAGATATAGTGTTACTTTATACGCGGACATGACCGTCATTCTACTTAGAATTTACATCTACAATATTAATAAAAAGAAATGTAAAACGTTTTCTCTCTTATTTTAAAAATTTCACTATAGGTGTTCAATATGATTGGAATTGATTCTGTAAATCGGACACCGGACGTCCTGGGAGAAAAGGATGTCAATATTTCGTGTGGGTAGCCTATAAAATGAGTTATAGCAAGTCAAAAAGTTGATATACATCTATAGTTTCCTATCATCGTTATCCTATCTTAAAATTTGCATCCTAAAAGGGATATCTATACGTATAATGGCGAATTAGATAAATTCGATCTGTTGTTGAAATACATAATTGAAAATAAGCTTATTTATATGCATACGATGATTAGTACAAGTTGGTATCTGTCAATTTAACATCTTGCTCCTGAGATTATAGGATAGATGGTTCCAGTCGTCAAAAATGTTATATGGAAAAGATTTACCAAGAAAAGTGCTTATTATATCTGGAGGTTGAATTTTGGCTAACTGGGCAATTCTCGTGTTTATCGACGTCGTCAGCCATTAGAGATGAAATGGGCAAGGATGGTCAATATCGGTTAGGGCCAAATGAAGCTGTTTGAGTTTGGCATATTTAACAATATTCGGAACAGTTAACAGTGCACATTATTACCAAGTTTGGTTATTGATCAATATTTTGAAAAGGCGGTACGAATTACGTCGTTATAAGCCATTTGTATTTTTGTACTAAGCAGTGGACCACAATATTATGCCATATTCTCGCTTAGGAATTACAAGGTTTTTAATGATGGTAATAATTTCTTTCTTAACAAGAGTTTTTTAAATCATTTTTCTATGTTTTAACCTGCTTAGTTGACTAATAAGGTTGTCAATATAATTTATAAACGTCAGCCTATTATCAAATTCTAGCCCAAGAATTTTATAAGCTGTTGTCAGAATCTGTTTATCCAAAAATATTTTTAAATAGAGGTTTTGGTTTCATTTACGGCCATACTATGTGCTGTATACCATTTTTTGAAGTTTGAATATCTTCTTGAATCATCATTGCAACCCGACATTGATCAGTGAAACGGAAGGATTTGTATAGGAATTCTCGTCAAGAAAAGAAATATCAGGTTGTTGCAAAAGTTTTTTCCGGATTTTTATTCCAACACAAAAACCTCATTTTATTGAATGACAGATTCAGCTCATGCAGATGCCGGGCAATAGTTGAAAAGTGAACCTTGAACTATTCTGCGAGTTCCATCGTTGTTACATTGTGATCTTCATCAATTGCTTGGCGTAGATCACCATCTGAAATCATGATTGGCCGACCAGAGGAGGTGCATCTTGAAGAGTGCTATCTCCGCGTCTGAACCGCCGATACCATTCTTCTATTGTACGTAAACTAACAGTGCCATCACCTAAACGTTGGCAAATGTTTCGGTGACATTGCGCAGCACTAATCTTTCTAGAATACTCGTAAAAGATTATTGTTCGAATATGCTCGCGTGAAAGGTCCATTTCAGACCGTTGATGGCACTCACAGATGTATAGCCAGAAAGTTGATTCTTGAATGTAATATAGCAAAGATATTCAGGAATCGAATGCAATAATTTGTTTGAAAACATGAACACCCCCCCCCCTCGGAAAATGAGCCCTTCTTGGGCAGAGGTTCTAGAACCGGAAGAAACTTTTGCAACAACCTGATAATTTAAAAACTTAATGGCGGCTGCATACAACACTGTACCAGTTGCATTACCCCTCGATCAGATGAAAGCACGACAGTTTCATGAGCAGTATTGATGTAATTCATACGGTCGATGAGAAAATATTCAAATAAAGACAAGACAAGATAATCATTGCCCAATGCGCGCAATTCAACCAGAAGACGTTGCTGTGGAATGGTATTAAAAGCTTTAGCTATGTCGATAATACTATATGAAATGTATTTTTACTTTCAATGGCTTGAACGGCCTTCAAATATATCCTTAATAGGGCCTAGGTTATAGGCGTTTTAAGTCTTCTACCATACGGATAGTTTGGAAAGACTGTCCGTAAATAATTAATGGCTTTATCAAATATTATCTTTTCAACAAGTTTAGCCAGAGTTGAAGTAGGACATATTAGCCTATACTTAACCATTTGATCCACAGCATCTGCTAAGTGCAATAAGCTCGTCTGGTGTATTTACTGTAGTTTTATAAACCTCACATTTTAACCAACCCCACAAGCAGACATCCAAGCAAGATAGTTGGCCACCAAGATCACTCGACCTAACTGTTCTACCGCGACCAATCTAGCGATTAGGAAAAATTGCATTTAGGCATATCTTAACCAACAGCTGTATCTCAGAAACCATTAATAAAAGACTAAATGTAAACTTTTTGATTTACAATAACTCCTTCTAAACCCACACGAAATATCGACCTATCCTCCCGGGACATCCTGGCGCCAACACGAAGAGGTTTTGAAGTACTTCACACAAATATTCTAGGAAGAAAAAATGCTAAGACAGAGCATTTGAAAAGATAAGTCTGAATCAATAAGCCTCTATTAAGAGATAGATAAATTGGCTTACAAGCAATAATCGTCTATGCTAAAAGTGAAAATAGAGAGCTTCTTATGATGCTACGGGAGGAACAGAAAAAATATCTTTAATTAATTTGTTACTTGCATAAAGTCGGGCACAAAATGAAATCGCGCATACCATTACAAATTCCACATTCCTCTCTACAACTCCCGTTACCTCTTGCACAATCGGAAATTCCGGTTTATAATATAGGTAACAGTTTAGGAAAAGCTAAAGTGTTATCAAATGTGCAAAGTTGTGAAGAGTGTAACATGGTGCATAAGAAAATGCACTTGAAGCTCTTCATCATACAATCAAAAAACGTAAGAGGAAATAATGGACGGAACTGTATCTTGTCAGTTTGGCTGACCACTTTTATCACACATTCCCGTTTTTCAACGCTTGACACTTGCCGATAAACTTAACGCATGGGTCGATGCATCTTTGGACATTTTCAAAATCGGACATTGACAGCTAATATCGAGTTCCTTCACTAGGAGCTGCTCATGAGCTCGCAAGAAAAAGCAAATTTTCTCTGATCCAGTTACTGGCCTTAAATTTTTCCCTAAGCATCTTTCGAAATGGCTCCATTCGTTCAGAACATTGTTGACAAAGTTTTATTGGACATTGTTAATAACGTAAAAAAACCTTCATTGGTCTTGTGAAACTTCATTCTAGCGCCTATGAATTAGAGCGTGAATAATATTAATATTCAGACATCCCAGCTATAAATCTATTGACTCCGTGAATGAGATAATGAGTAAGCTGCGGTTTATTCCACGGAGTTCCTGAATTCTTTGGAATCCCTCTATGCCACTACATTTCAATTTCAACTCGGAATACTGGTCTACCCAAATCGTGCAACGGAACTTGGTGATGAGTGAGGAACCATATGGTGAATGTCACAAAAAAAAATATTAAAAATTCAACAAGAACAAAAACAAACTGTCAAGGGATACAGCAATTAAGACAGAAAAAATATCACAAGAAAGATAAATATAGTCAATGAGCGAAGCAATGGGTAACAGCTCCTAATAATGATGTGTAGGGATCATGATTTTAAAAATTTCTTTAAATCAGAGAAAAACTGCTCGTCTAGAAAAGTTTTTTTAATAAAAAAAAGAGCTTTCTAATATCTCAATTAGATATGTCCAGTACAGTATTACAGCAGTATTATGTTCACTTCTAATGGTTTGAATTGCGTCTATTTGCAGCTTTTAGAAAAAAATTGCATACCAATTATCTTAATTATATATGTTTAGAGTTTTAATTACCTCCCAGCAAGGCCCGATTATTATACGGGTGCGATCAAAAGACGCTGCGAGCAGTGGAGAGTGGTCAGCTTCCTTGCTAGTCTTGCGCCGCCTGAACGTCCTTATGCGATTTCACTGATTCTCTTTGTGTATCTACAAGTATGTTCAGAGATGCAGAGAAAGTTTCAACATCACTTAAAAAGGCGAGAAAATGAGCTTTGTCAGCTCGAGGCTCAGGAGAAACGTAGTTTTAATTTTCAGTACCGCCTTAGGCAAACCAACAGAGACCACGCTTGTGGTAGCAGTTCTGTAGTGTTATTTCCACAATAATATCAGTTCGATTCCTAAAAGCAATTTCTTGAGTCTTTAATGTTACAGTAGTATTGTACGAAATATCGCCTGTTAGAGAAGGACAGATATAAACTACATTTGTTTTCTATGATCCAAGCTAAAGAAAGCGATCTGTAGAAGAAAAACTTTGTTTCAGACTTGTCGGCAATATTGATGTTCAAAATATCAGCTCTTTGCAGTATTTCCATGGAAAAACTGATGAAAAGTAATTTGTTACGAGTAATCTTTTTTTGTCAACCTGCATAGAGTCGCTTAGCTTGGTCCATTTTGCTTAGATCAATGTATCTTTGTTTCAAGTCAATATTTCTTATGAGCTATGTTGGGAGCGTAAATTTTCTTATGCTTTTATGTCCAAATAAGATTTCACAAAACAAAACTGAAAGTTAGTGGATATTCTTTCAAATGCAATTTCAGGTTCAGATTTAAAGCAAACTAAAATAAAAATTTAAATCAGAAGAAAATGTATTCATAAAATTTATCTATGCAGGGTTTTTTTTTTGAAATTTAACAATGACGGCGATCTTTGTTTCCATGTTGGACAGTTAAAACATTCATGTTTGGCAGAAGATATGTTGAAAGCTTTTGTTAAAATCATATTAAATGTAATCCCTATATAAAGAAGAGGAGAAAAGAAATATTTGGCATTTGAACATTCCGACAATTTTCTGTAATTCTACCACCAAAAGAATCCATACGAAATAAGAAGATTGAAGAACAGCTTAAATAACAAGACCCATTCCCAATGCAATCATTTGAGTTAATAAAGACTTAAGTCAACAATGTTGCTTCGAAATATGATAAAAGAGACAGAACAACACGAATGCTCCCGAAAAACACTTTTCTCCTCTCTTTCTCTCACTCTTACGTTCTTCTTTTCTATCTATCGTTTCGCTTAGTTTATTTGTTCCTTTGTAGGAGTTAACAGCTGCCTATTTCACACAGAAATAAATGGAACCTTCATGTTTCCTCTCTCCCTTTATTTATTCTTCCTTTGATCATCTTTGTCACTGTCATCGCTCTCTCTCTC
Source organism: Rhysida immarginata (assembly GCA_023313115.1). Classification (NCBI taxonomy): domain Eukaryota; kingdom Metazoa; phylum Arthropoda; class Chilopoda; order Scolopendromorpha; family Scolopendridae; genus Rhysida; species Rhysida immarginata. The sequence continues at coordinate 1,851,978 of JAHWFO010064584.1, read as the reverse complement.
TCTTTCTTCTCTTCCTTCTCTTCTTTACAAGTGTATTCTAACACGTGGCTAACAGCTCGAACATTTCTTTTCGATTTTCGTTGTAAAAGCAAGACACAAATGGCCACTTAAATTTGACAGAAAATAGGAAAAACGACCCAATATTTTATTTATTAAAAAAAGACAAATGAAATTGTTGACATTGCCTAAGTTAAAATTATATTTTTTTGTGAAAAAAGTAAGAAAAAAACTTAAAGTTGATGAATAGAATTTTATAAAAATATTAATATAATTAAATTAGCAAATAAAATATTTATGGCGATTAATTAATTTTTGAGACTTAATACTTCTACATTATTTATTTTAGGCGATTGCCTGCTTTAAAAAAAACAAATCATTATAAAAAAAGAGTAGCGATGTTTTAGTACTCTACCAGTGGGCATCGCTCTAAAACCTAAAGCTACATAAGGCAGTGAAATTATTTCTTTAGAGTTGGTGGAGAAGACATTGCCTCCAGTGCCGCCTCATACAAATTGATATTGCTCCTAGTCTGCTTGTTCGATGCGTTAATTGGTATATCAAGTCGTATATCATTTGGTCTAAATTGGTAGAGCATATGCTAAACCAAAAAGCAATTTGCATTATAATTTTTTAATATACTTTTATTAAGTGTTCTTTATTTGTAGCTTTGTATGTCTCCAAATATGAATAGGGTTGTACTTGCAAACATCATATTAAATTTATTATTGGTAAGATTTTGTTTTACTTCGGTGTTATAAAAGGATACTGAGAAGATATTTTGTAGTATACTACAATAAAAATATACCCTGATATATCAATTGAATAAGAATACCCTAACTCGAAAGAGACATTCGTTCTATGTAAATGAAAGTAGAAAATAATCATGTGGATAGCAAATGAAATATATATTTCATGGACTAATATCCTTAGCTTCAATCTGAGCAGTAATAATACCAGAATGGACGACCGGAGCGATTTCTATGCTGCCCCCCCCCCCTTATTTAGGAGGAATAATGAAACAGGGTGGTTAAGATCAGAAGGCTATCCGGAATCAATAACAGTCACTAAAGGGTCACAGTGAACCAAATAATAGCACCTTTCATTTATGGTGCAGAGAGAAGCATCTAACAAACAGAACAGCTGTGCCTCACTTGATTGGAAAAATGTTGCATGATCATTCGTATTTCTGGTAAACTATGCAGATAGGAGAGCCCACAGCATAAAAACTATGGATAGGAGAGTTCATAGCACAAGAATATGGATCACGTGATGACCATACAGAACTGTGAACATACTTCAACATTGTTACCGACTAAGCCCATCTATTCTTGACTATAATTTACATCTCTGGAGATGGCATCTATCAGCAGGACAATGCACCATACAATAAGACCGATAAGATTCCAATTATGGTATGGGCTGCGCATACCAGATCTGAATCATATAAAACATTATGAGACGAGCTATAGAGGGGTGTTCGCAAAATAACGTGAAAAGCGTCGAATTAAATGTTTCCGACACTCTGCATATTCGATGTGATGACGAATTCAATGGCTTAAATAAACTGATTGGCCAAAATTCACGGGAAGGGTTGTCCCATTTGAAGATGTGCCATGTATGACTCCCGAATGGCGCTATGAACGTGGCTATGAATGGCCAGATACGGCATATGGCGCTAGTTTAGATACGATATCTGAAGAGTCTGTTAAAAACAGGTGGGTAGTGAACAAGGCAGCATGTCGCGAGTTAACCGACTTTGAACGTGGGATGATAATCGGTGCAAGACGCATGGGCCACAGTATATCGGAAATTACACAAGAATTCGGGGTATCCCAGGTCAACAGTGTCTAGGATGGATCTTCAATATCGCAGAGACAATGTTTTACTCTGCGTTAACCGCCGCACAGGATGACCACAAGTGTTTGAGGAACGGAAGTCACGTCACCTCAGCAGAGCCATATAGGGCGATCGACGTGCTACTATGAGTCGATTTAAATGTGGGGCGTCAGGAACCCATTTCTACCAGGACTGTACGTAGACAAATGCACCGCACAGGTTTCAGCAGCTGACGCCCGACTCGTCATGGGCCCGCGAATATCGACTGGCATGGGCTCGACACAGCGCTCAACGACTGGCATGGGCCCGCGAATATCGTCACTGCATCATGGAACAGTGACGGTGTAGCATGGTCAGATGAATCCCGGTTCCTTCCCGGAATATTGGAAGATGTGATACCACCCCCCGCCCCCTCAATCTTATTATTTTTTCATAATGTGGAAGACCTCTGGGGTTAGTCAGGCTTCTTGCCTATTTCAGTGTATTTCATGTGGAATTTATTCTGGTAGGGTGAGCTTCGTGAAAGCACTGCTTTCGTCCCACCCGAAGAAATGTACACTTCACTGTTCGAATGTCGATTGTCAGCTAAGCATTATAACATTGTTCGCCTCAGATAATGAAGTTATGTCGAAACGCGTTAGGCAATAAAAACTTTAGACCTTTGTTTTTATTTTCTCATTATACTCGTGATACTAGTCATGTCTTTCATCAATTATGTGAATTGTCCACACGATTGTTGACCTGAAAACGAACATCACAATAGCCATTTCTAACATCAATTCTGCCATCCTTCGCAGAGTCTCACGAAATCTAATAAAACGAACACGCATTTTATATTCGCGAAAGAGGACGTCGTTTTCAACATTTATTGTAACACCTAAAAGAATCTGCTAAAAATAAAAGCCAACATTTCAACTAATCTCTGTGACACTTCACTTTCATTTAAATTCTCAAACTGGTACTTTTAAGGGCAGCTAAACTTTGATGTGCGCGACTTTATACTCACTCTGTATATGTACAAGCAAACGAAAAAGAAAATAACTATTAATAAACATTAGAATAATTTTGGGACTGCCTAGATAACGATAAAAGCCATTTAAAAATAAATATGAAAAAATATCAGCCCATGAAAAATCAGCATAGCAGATTTCAGCCACTATTTTTTTTATTAAATTACAAAATTGTTATACCTAGCCAAAAGACCCGACCATTAGCAGTTAACAGATATTCAAGTCTGTGTAAGCTTTAGAGCAGAAGAAGTGTGAAATATCTGCGCAACAAGAAAAAATGAAGCTAGTTCATAAGCAACTGCCTCAAAATTGCATTCTCAAATACAATCTTCGGCAATCTGCTCAATAGCTGAATAGTGGCAAAATATTGAGGCATCTTAAAAGAATGTCTGGACATCATAAAACCAAGCTAATGTCGCAGTATCATCCTAAAGCGTTTTCTACTTAAATTGCCGCGGCCATTACAATCATCAGAAATTTTGTGAACATTGCAAATTGATCGGAACGACAAACATGTTAGATAGGAAATTAACTTTAAGTCAAGAGCGCGAACATTACCACGAGATCCATTTCATGAATTATTAAACGTAATCATGACATGAGAGGCAACCAGAGCAGCCCTCGATTCCAGCCCTTATGAAAATTATCAACCAAAAAAGCAAATGTTTGCTTTTAGTTATATGTACACGGAACAATTCATTTTGTTTAAAAAGAAAATGTGCATTTTTGAGGACAGCTACGACCGCCAAAATAGCACAGCTTATGTTTGCAGTTCTACTGAATCGTACGAGTTTGTTCAAACTCTTCATAAAGATGCGATAGTCTATCTGAAGAAATGCAATTATAATTCCTCGAAACACCAATTAAGGATTTTATGTACCTTTTGGGGAAACGTTTGAAATTTTCAACCAGTTTATTCTATTGATTTGACTAAGATTCACCAAGATTCTTATCTTGCTCCTAAGGCAAAGTTCACATAAAGCTGTTTTCCTTTTGCTAAACAAATATCTATCAGTAACATAAAAGAGAAATAATAATGCGTCATGTTATGCATATTAGGAAATATGTCTTCCTATAGTTTGGATCTAATGATAATTTATATTTTTTCAATATCATTCATATTCTCGCTGAGCGTATACGAGTATATGGCAATATTATAGAAATATAAGATATTATTTATTTATTTATTTATTTATTTATTTAGATATTGTTGCACAATGAATAGTTTGCATAAAATAATGAAGGTCATCGTCAAAGTTGCATTAATCATGCTTACCGAAAGTTCTAACAACTCAAGTATCAGGACATTTAAAAGGCTCTAGTATAATTCTGATCCTGGTCTTTGATAATGAACAGCACCTGAACCCCTTAACAGAAATGGCCTATCCTACACGATTTGCATCCTGACATCTATTCCTTTGAGAGAGTCTTAAATAAATTATTTTATCGTAGTAACAAGCGGTAAATGAGAATCTACAATGGAATAAATGTTAATACTGAATTTAAAATTCGAGCAGCATTAATTTTGGAATTCAAACTGGATTACAATGCAACTGAGACATGCCGAAATGTATGTCAAGCGCATGAACAGAATGCCTTGTTAACAAAAAAAAAGCTCAATTTTGGTTAAGAAATTCCGAGATGGACAGGAATCTGTCTAAGCTAATCCCCACTTTGGTCGACCGCCTGCTGATGATGAAGATGCACCGAAGGTATTCACTCATTGAAGCTGAACCAACCCAAATCTGTCAAAAATTAGCCAGACAACTCTCCGTGACAAAGGCAAATATATATAACTATTTTCGTATACAGGGAAGTAAGAAAAAACTGGATAAATGGTTCTCCCATGTTGCTGTCAGCAGCAAATGAAGTGCAACACCTGACCACTTGTTCTTCCTTGCTCCAACTTCATCACAGAGAGTCATTGCTGGATCGAATCATTACATGCGATAAAAAATGAGTCCTCTACAAATATATCCATTCTCCTAACAACGATTTTCACCAGAAGGGCCTCCTAGAAAGATCTCAAAGTTGGACCTACACCCAAAGAAAGTGTTGCTGACTTTTTTTCTGGACAGCAGTTGGAGTAGCCACCTTGAGATCTTAGTGCACATGTGCACTGTAATATGTTCCAACAGGCTCTCAGAAACTCCTGCAACAATTACCTGCATTGATAAATTACAAAGGTCCTCTACTGCTAAAGGACAATGCAATTAAACACATACCTTTACAAACCCGTTCAAAAATTATGGATTTTGGGTAGGAAGCTTTCCTCTTCCTCCGTACTCACCTGACATCTCTGCCACGGGTTATCACTTGTTAGACCGTTGGGTAATCACATGTGCACACGCCAATTTAGAAATCGCCACGCCCTGAAATAAAGTTCTAAAACTTTTTCACCCCCAAAATCAAAGATTTCTACCCAGGACATGGCATTTACACATTACCCACCCGTTGGAGATACACTTTCGATTTTAGACTTTTTGTCGAATATATGGAAAAATACTTGACAAATTACCCTGAACTTCAGGGATGTAAAGAGCATGTTACACCTCATATATTTCAGCGAAGATTTTGTCCCGAAGGCAAATAGAGGACCAGCAACAAATTGAAGAAAAAAATTAATGTTTGCAGTCTACTCGCAAAAAATTAATGCTTGAATGCATATGCTTATGAGGTTTCTTTTACTTATCTGTGTTCATTTTTATGAGAATAATGACATAAATTCATATGTGCTTTTATGAGAATAGCACATATATTCAAGGAGATATAAAGGTTTCTTTAAAAAAAAAAAAATCAAAATTTTTTCGTAAGCTTTTTGTTTATAACATGCAGCAGGGTTTTCAATCCAATGCAATACCATTTTCAGGAAACTTGACAAACTACAGTACAGATAACACCCTGCAATCAGAATATAAAAATACTAAATATTTGATGAAATATGAGTATATTTACTAAATAATGTTTTACTGCACATGGGCAAGCGTTACCAAAATGTCTCTTACATAATTTATTAGCTACATGTAAAGCGCTATTCTTCTAAACTGCCCAAGCAAATATCGTGAAAATTCAGAAAGACATCGTTGATAGAATGAGTTGAATTTCAGTTGGTCTGAAAAATAAACATCCAAGTTGGTTTTCTCCAGGTTTTTATTTTTGGACCGGAAACCAGTACCAACTTCTCCTTACGCTGATATGAAATCAATATGCCAGTGTAAAGAGAAGTTGATACTGGTGTTCGGTCCAAAAATAAAAATTTGGAGAAAACTCCGTATCGTTTTGTTTATTTTTGAGAGCAACTGAAATTCAACTCATTCTATCGACGATAACTTTCTGAATATTCACGATATTTGCTCGGACTTTTTATAAGAGTACCTCTATACATTTGACTAATAAATTATGCAAAAGATATTTTGATAACGCTTGCGCATGCGCAGTTAAACATTATTTTGTAAAAATGCTCATATTTTATCAAATATTTAATAATTTTACATTCTGTTTGCAGGATGTTGTCTCTACTGTAGTGTCAAGTTTACTCAAAATGGCATTTCATTGGGTTTTTTTTTTAAAGAAACAATTATATCTCCATGAATATACGTGCTACTCTCATACAAATGAATACAGATGAGTAAAAGCAGCCTCATAATCATATGCTACAGCTGCAATGCATTTAAGCATTATTTTTTTACATGGTGATCCCAAATATTATTTTTTTTAACCCAATTTATTGCTGGCCCCCTATTTGCCTTCGGGACAAAACCTTCACTGAAACATAACGTACTCTTTACACCCCTGACGTTTCAGGATAATTCGTCAAGCATTTTTTTAGCTATTCGACAAAACGTCTAAAGTCGAAAGTGTCCACTTTCAATTGAGCAGTCAGTGTATACAGTATTATTGATTGCGAGAGGAATTAATCTGATGAATAAACTAAATGTTTTTATGAGTCGCTGAAAATACCTAAAAATTTTGTAAATAATTTGATATTTTTTTAAAAATATTTTTATACACAGCAACTGATTCCTCCAATTTGTACGACGTTTACACTAAGTACTTGAATTTATTTCTTATAGACGCGGAAAGCTATTTTTAATGATTTTATAGCTAAAGTAAATTTTAAAGGATTTAAAAAGTATTTTCCTAATGAATTAATCATAAAATTGAGAAATAACAGGAGACGACAGGCTATAAGGACAATTTTAAATACGTATACGTTGGAAGAAACATATATATTTTATTTACTTAGTTCCTTTCTGAAAATAGAATTTTTATTAAAGGTTTCTTTAAAGCCGGTAGGGCAATACAGAAATTTGTTTTTAATTTAGAATTGGGCCACCTTTCATTTGCTAAAAATAAAAATGAAAAAACTTCCACCCCGAGGACAGGAAAACAGATCTATACTCTGGTCTTGGTAAGAATGAAATGAACTCGAAATGCGCTTGCGTTAGTTTTACCGTTTCACTGGGTCGCTCCAAATCACCATAAGAAAAAACCCTTTCTTTTCGGATATTTGTTTGTAAAAAAATCATGAAATTACTATTTGAATCTTATTCAAAAATAATTTGTTATATTTGTAACATGGAATCATTCATTTTGAAATGTTTGATTCAACAGCATGTTGTGTTCCCGAACCACAATTTCCTTGATTATCTTAAAACACACTTTAAGTTTGAACCATTCTAAGATAACGCATCTCTTTGGAACGCGAATCCTAAATATTGTGTAAAGCAAACGAAAAGATCAGACAATTTTCTGGCCTCTTGTTTGTTGTTTGCTGTAGCGTTTTGATTTCTCTTCCTTTTAATTCCCTCAATGGAGTCGAGCAAGCAGTTGTTAAGTTATGATCATTCGGCTCTCATTTCTCTTCCTTCGTTCCTTCGACCCAAACGCGACATTTTATTTCGACTCTAGTGAAATGTGTTCTTCTCCAATGACTCGTGATGTCGAGCATATTATCCCCGTCTCATTGATGGGTGGGCCCGCGAAAGAGAATGGCAGTAAAAAAAAAAATAATAAAAAAAAAAGAGGAACGAAAGAAAGGAAGAGAGTAGGTGGTATCGGTGAAACGCGGCAAAAGATCGGATTGAGTCCCAGGCAAATTATTACTGCCGCGGCTGTACTCGTACATTGTCTCCGAGATTATACTCGGCTCTCGTGAGTTTATGGGCGCCGTACATTTTCGATTCGACATTCGTCAAAGTTGCCAAAGGCAAAGGGAGAAATTCTTCGTCGTGGCGCCCGCGCGGAGGGATCGCCTTCTAAGCATCCTCGAAATCCCGATGATATATCACACGCATGGAGGGAACGGGCGGGACTTCCAGCTAAGCTCGTGATGAATGAGCGTCTTCGTTCGTGAAATGAAAGCCTCGCCTTCTCTTCTCCACTACAGAAACCCCTTTCGCCTCTTCTTCCCTCCATGTGTCACTGAGAGCGGCGGCAGCGGTGGTGGCGGCGGCGCCATCGCAAGGGAAAGGACTACACCGAGAGCCGCCAGCTCCCAAGGCGAAAAGAACATGGGGAACTCGACGTACTCCACCGCGCTTAAATATAGATGGGAGGATAGGTGCGCCGGGAATTATATACGTCAGTGGAACGGAAAAAAAAAAGGAAAGCAAACCTCAGTCAAACTTTCGAGCTTTTTTATTAAAGTTTTAAAATTGCGCGCTCATTGAAGGATGTGCGATAAATAGCCTAAAATTGAATTGCCACACAAATTTTGAATAAATGGCGCATTTTTCTTTAATATATCGCTATTTTAACAGCTTTTGAATTGCTTCTAGAACTTAACAATTAAAATTTACTTTGAGCAACATTATAGTAAAACTAGCTTTCCTGTTGCATTTGCACTCTTAAAGTATTTGCCTTAAAATATCTAAATAAAATTACATTGAAAATTGTAATTTATAAACAATATGTATGTTTAAGCAAATAATTTTCCATTAGCCCAATTCTTTTATAAGAGATCTTTTATAAAGATATTCTCTGCTTTTTTTTAATGTTTCATATTTATTTTTGAAAGAAAAAACTTTCTCAATGTAATGTTCAAAATAAAAATTATATAAATCATATAATAATAATAATTTCATTTTCGGACATGTCTTCATTCACTGATGAAGTAATCTTTATTAAGCGGGACATAGAAAGAATTACTGTCGAATAAAAAAACCCATTCGAAATTCCCGATAATGAAATTGTGCACATCGACTTTGTGGTCATTTGCGCTCTTTCACATTTGTAATATCTTTATACCAGCCCCGGGATAAATACAGAGTACGTTACAATTGAACGATTTGAATACGCAAATACTGGAAACACGAGAACGAGAATGCGAACGAGATTGAGCGAGGCTTTAAAAGTAGCCCAGTGTTATCATGGTCGTGTTTGTCACCGAAAAATTGACCAATTTTGAGAGGGCTATATAACAGTTTTTTCGACGCCAAGTATTCGTATTTAGTCATTGTAAACATGTGTGAACGCATTTTGAAAGCTGGATTCAGCAATCTACTTAATAAAAATAAGAATGACCCCAATACAAGCAACGTTGGACAAACCAAGACTCACGTGCAAACGCTTGAAGCAGTATAAGCCTCCAAGACATGAAGAAGCCTCCCCTTTAATAGCATGCATCATTATCACTAAAAATCTCATTAACACTAAAAAGACAGGATGTAACCTAAGTATTGTTTCATCGAAGTCAACGACAACTTACGAAAATACACAGGATGAATGACTTGCGACGTAGTCTACTGGAATGAAAATTGCGATGAAGGATGATTATTCAAAACTAGGGTCACAGTACAGAAGTCGATCTTAGATGATGCTCAGAAATTTCAAAATGTTTTGATAGTACAACCAAACCTCAATCAACCCATTTATATAATCATCAGTGCCCAGGAGGGCTTCGAATCCGCAACCAGGTGGACTCGAGAACTGGAAAACCAATGCCCCAGATCTCACGGGCTGGGTATATTGAGAAGCTTAAGTGAACAACAATTTATGTCTATATGTCAACCACCTTCTGTACGAGTTAGCATAAAATTAGATTAACTTTGCTTTCTTCTTCAAAACGTTTCGGAAGCTTTGACAGAATTTTAAACTATAGGGAATGAAACAAGAATCTCCCATTAACGATTTTACCTTTATTAAACATTTTACCTTTTTGTGTACATTATAGAAAACTGCGTTGAACCGTTAAGGCCTATGATCGCCTGAATTGTTATTAAGGCCAAAGATATTAGATCAAAATGAATTACTGTTATAAACCTCAGTGTTTGCATTTATATTCTCGGACGCAGTTTGAGAATCTTATTGGGAAGCAAGAAAAAAAAAGGCTGCTGACATAAATCAGTTTATTGTAATGATTAAAGTGATTAAGAATTAACATATTAATAACAAAATAACTTTTTAATAAAAATGGAAACATATACGACTTAATTTATCTTCCCATCAATGGTTTATCCTTCTAGCGCGCAGAAAGACCAATGAAATCCTCAACAGATAAACAAGGCGGAGACTCATGTGAATCGTCTCCGAATCACTTGTTTCGGAAAACACGCACCCGTTTACGACTCCAGAGCTTTCGACAAATATTGTAAAACTGATGAAAGATTTCTCGAGCATCGGGTTTTATCGGTGGACGAACTGATGTTAATGCCTCGTGATGGCCATGACAGACGCCGTCTTTTGTCTTGAGCCACGCGGTTGACACGCGTCTGATCACAGTAAGACGGGGCTTCACCGAGAGTGGTTCTCGAGGGTGAGAGGTGAACCCCCTCCCGCCGCCCCCGCCGTCCACTAAGCCGATGACAGGGTCAGCCCAGGTCAGATTCCCCCGATTCTCTCGCCTTTTACTCCGGCCACCAATCTCGCTGATGTTTAACTTAAAGTTCAGACAAGGTGTCTCTGGAGACTCGTGCTCAAACGTCTTAGACTCTCTTGATTAAAATGGAAGAGTGAAGGAAAAAGAAGAGAAAAGGAAATAAGATCAACGGTGGAGAAATAAAGATGACAGTTTGGTTATAAAAAAGGAGATTAGGTAGAATTTAAGAGGAAAAATTACAACTCCACTGAAGAAGCGAAGCCGTTAAGAGAACGTTTCAAAAACAAACGCTAATGAGTTGGCGTCACATTTTCCAACAACATTGCGCTTCATTCGAAAATAACTTAAGGCGAATGTAAACACGTATTTTACTGAATAATGGTGCGACGATATCGATTATATTATTTTTTTCTTTTTGTAATTTGATCGACCAACTTAATCTGAGTGATTTCTTCTACCTCCATGGCGATCGATGAATATAGAGTATCGCATGATTTTAGGAAAGAGAATGTTAGGAAAAGTAATTATTTTGAAAATGTTGTTAATTATTTCTAGAACATATGAAAATTAATTTGCTCTTCAACTCTCATTTTTTCTAAATGCGATAATGAGTGTGCACAGTGAAATAGCCTTTGTCATTTGTAAAATGCTAAAACAGTGCCTGTGGCAAATCATCCGTGATGAAAAGCTTTGAATAATCATTTTTCATTTTCCTTTTCACTTTCATTAAATGTAAAGCATAAAAAACAGAATGGAAATCATTTTAATTAAATTCTTCAAATATTATTTCTCATAGAAATCGATAATTTATAACATTGCTCACAATACGATTTTTAGCACATTTTCATAGAAAAGTGCTTTTGTGATCGGTTGCCCAGACTCCGTCCGTCCCTCCGTCCATTCGTCTGTAGACACAATTCCAACAATGCATTGCGTTCCTATGCGAAGAGTGGGCATAATGAATTGTCTGTGTATTTCGTTTCGCTCCTCGCAAGCTCTAAAAATTGTTGGGATGGTGCAGGTGCTGGATGCACGTGATAGACAGTTATATAACGGCTCCCCTAAGCCAAAAGGAGCTTATTAGTAAGGAGCTTATTATACGTATAGTACGATAACTTGAAAACGAATTAACTCTTTCACATTCTGTTTTCGCCAGTCGATAAATATGGGACAGAGCATGAACAAGTTCCAAGGTAAGATAGCCGGAAAAAAAACTTCGATATATGGAGTTGCCATTATAAGTTTGCTTATAAACCTAGTCCCATTATATAGAGGGAGTATTGTACTCCAATGGTAACCATTATTATACCCTCTTAATTTTCAATGCTAACATATGACATAAAATAGAGGATGTCCGTAAAGTCTCTCCGCAGTGGAAAATGACGATTCCCATCGAAAGTCAATCTACGCATGGACGGAAGGCACTTTTAACATCTCCTGTAAACTTGTGCGTACCCTCACCACTTAATATAGCTCATTCCTAACGTAAATAAGGTGCTATATTTTCCCGTTTATTGGATTACTGATTTTGTTTTTCAGTGCGGAGAGACTTCACGGACACTCTTTATATTAAATAATGATGTGTCATGAATGAATATAACGAGTAATTATACAATGGCAATGACACACGGAATTAGTTTAGTAGTACGTATTCTAACGGTACCATTGGAACTTTCAATGCTAAGATATGGCAAGTAATATACACTGAGTGGTCAAATTATTATGTCCACCCCCTTAATACAGTGTTGGGCCACCTTTCGCTCTTATTACTGCTTGCATTCTTCGGAGCATGGATTCTATGAGATGTTAGTAGGTTGTAGGAGGAATTTGAGACCAAACCTGAAGAACTGCACCTTCCAATTCCTGCAGATTTGATGGTACTGGATCCTGCTGCCTGATGGCCCGTTCGATCTCATCCCACAAATTCTCCGGCATGTTCTTCGAATCATCTGAGGACGATGCCAGCCTTATGTCAAGGAGCACTGTCCTGCTGGAAGTATCCATCCCCGTCAGAGTACACCATTAACATAACGGGATGTACTTGTTCTGCGACAATACTTAAATAATCTTGGGCACGCACACATCCGTGCAGAGGAATCAAAGGACCCAAACAATGCCAATAAAACATCCCCCAAACCATAATACTGCCGCCACCAGCTTGAAGTGTTGTGGCGATGCAGATGGGGTCCATGCTTTCGTGTTGTTTTCTCCATATTCTAACCCTGCCATCTGCATGATGCATTTGAAATCGTGACTCATCGGACCACTTGACCCTTTTCCAGTTGTCTACTGTCCAATCCTCGTGCTCCTTGGCGAACTGGAGACGTCTGCTCTTGTTCAAGGCTGACAGTAGAGGCTTTCGAACTGGTCGTCGGCTTCCATAGCCTAAACGGTGTAATGAGCGGCGAACAGTTCGTTCAGAGGCGGTCACAGTTTGTCCTTGATTAATATTTGCCGCTATTTGACGCACTGTTGCTCTTCTGTTGCCCTGGACAACTCTGGCCAATCTCCTTTCAGCTCGAGCATTGAGGAGCCTGTGACGACCACACGCTTGACGTTGAGAGCCGTTTTTTTGCTTGGTAGTCCACTCTCTGTAAACATTAATAACATGCTGCTCTTGAACACTTTACAAGTTCAGCTGTTTTGCTGATACTGGTTCCGACACTGCGCGCGCAGACGTTCAAACTCAGTTAAATCACGTTTTTTTCCCATATCGTCGCAAAAAACACAGTGCAACTGATGGTTCACCTCACCTGCATTCCCTTTTTATAGCTATCTAGCCCTCTAGCGGCAGCGCTGTGACGCAATAGCTCATTTGCCTAAAACTGTCAGGTGGTCATAATAATTTGGCCAGTGTATATTAATTTGCTGTCAACAGCAAATTGCTGTTAGGCCTACCATTATCATAGCTAATTTCTGTTAGACATAGACTAAAATTGAGGAAGTCGCACCACTTAAGGTTTAAACATTTTACATTTTCAATGGAACGAGATTTGTAAACAAAAAAAACACGCATTAAATAGGTTCAACTGCTTCTTCGAAAAAATTAAGACTGTCAATAATGAAAGTTCTTATTATAATAATTAAAATTCTGACCACCTCCTTCGGGGCATCTTACCCCATTACCATTGGGAAGAAGCTCCAGTATAAAAAAATGTTGAAATTCGTGAAACAGTCTGTAATTTTAAACTTTTTTTATTTCTTAAATTTTTTAGCCCCCTAACTTTCTTTCCACAAGCATTACATTTATTCCCATATGTAAGTCATTTACGGCAAATGATATGCCCTATCCAGTTACTTCCTTTTTGGTTTTGTAATAATTTACTTTGCATTGCACACAGCAATCTGAATCTTTATCATTATATTGTTTTCGTTTTCTTGATTTGGTAAGATGTCTTCATTTGATGAAGTTTTTTTGCCTTACGTTCGCGACAAGTTGATTTTATAGCAAACAATTTCGGCATTGGTGATACCAAGGATTTCTGTCGGCGTCCGGCTGTGAGAGGAACTTGATTGAGAAACATGGTTGATTATTGTTTCCCTCTGTAACACTAGCGGCTGCATCCGAAATAGCAAATGATTTGTTTGGAATTCGTAATGAGTTGAACGGGAAAATTCGTTTACGCCTTTTTTTTTTGAAATCACAGCTTCAGACGCAAGTGTTTAAAGTCCACCTTCCTCGGCTACTTCCCGTAGTCTTTCTATCATAAACACGAGGCATAGCCTGTTATAAGAAATGGCAAATTAACATGGGGCATCTTTCATCTCAACTCAAAAGAGCATATCACCCCATGTGACAACAATTAGCATTATCGATCGGAACAAATTAAAGATTAAGTTTTCCATTTTATACCTGCTATCATTCGAAAGCTTTCGAAACCCTCTACACATATCTTCATTAATGGCACTTACTCTTTTTACACTACAAATTTAAGTTGGGTTGAAAAGTTTTAAGTGAGGCGAAGGCTGTGTTCTCTAACTGTTAAGTTCGGCGGAGGCTCCGCGAAGGTGTAGAGTTGCTTTATTGTGGATGAGACTCAGATCCTTGGTTAAAACAACGAAAACCATGAATCCGAGATAATTATTCTTGATGATTCAGATCTACCAACAATATGAGCTACCATGGAAGGGCCATTATTTCTTGCAACACGAAAAGCGCGAGAATCCGCCGAACTGACCGAACGGGCCTATGCAAGAATGGTGAAATTGACAGAACTGTCTTCGCGACATTTCTTTTCGAAATTCACTAGAAACTGGTTGAAAGTTAAGACCCGACGGGTTATCACTATCATAAAAAGAAAAAGGCATATCGAATGATTACTTATTCCTATATTAAAGCCAGTTTTTTCACAGAACATTGTGAACAAGAATACTTTTAAATATAAGATAAAAACTAAAGAAACATCTCCAAGATTTTTCAATTTGTCTTAAGAATACTTTTGATTAATCAGAATAAATTCTGGCATTAAAATAACGAGATCCAAATATCGTAAACATATTTCGATATGCTCGTGTTTATTCATGCATGTAATCACTGAATATATACAATATGGCTGGTTTAAAGTAACTAATTCACCAAGCAGATATATCTTTATTAATTAAAGCACAAATTATATAAAAGAATTCGCAAAATTCTAAAAAAAAATTATTACGCTACAGCAATTGCGATAAATACAATTTAGAAATTGATTAATTAAAATGGACTCATCAAACCTAAAAAGTTCTACTTAATTTCATACGGTATGAAGCAGGGTTTATTAGGTGTAGCGAAGGAAGTGGCTCAACTGCAAGATAGAAACGAAAGAAATAAAGAAAGAGAGAGTAAAAGAGAAAGATGGTTATTACATTGCACGCGTAAGGATGCATGGGAAGCCCAAACCAATCACTCTGGAAATTATTTCGCTAAAAAGCACCGTAGGATTTGCGCATGACTTAGTCCTTCTTCTCGAGAATTTCTTCCCCTGTTGCTGCAAGTCAAGAAGCGACTCCAACGGATAAAAAGGAGAAAAAGAACTGAACTTTTTTAAAGTCGTTACTAATTAGGCAAGAAAGCTCTGGCTGCCTTCATTTTTTTTTCACGTGGATGAATTAAAGTAGGAATCGGAGAATCACGTGCATTAATCCCACCCCCACCCCCACCATTTCGTATAACGGAAAGAATCAGCAACGACCGTTTCAGGTTTGAATTGGTAATAAAAAATAAAAAATTCATTCGCTTTGTTGCACTTTAGGGAAGTTTCTCACAGTTTGTTTCAAAATCTTCAAAGATAACTGTCTGAACAGGAAAAAAAAATTCATACTGCATGGAAGTGCTGCAGACACATTTTATCAACTTGAAGTTAGAACTTGCATTTCATTCGTCAAATAAGCCAAATTCTTTTATAATTTAATAAAATAATTTCACAAAAGGCTCACCATTAAGATATGAAGACTGTTCAAGATTACAAATTACAGCAGAGAGCAAAATATTTTTAGACTTATAATACATTAAGGCATTTTAAAATGTGTCTATCAAACATAAGAATTCTATTCCGTCAGCTTCATTAAATAAGCATCGAATTTAAAGGGATTATTTATTGCAATCTCTTGATCTGTTGAAATTAATCCCTAAAAAGGTTTCGCTTAATCCTAAATATTTATCTACAGCTTGCATTTAGAAATATAGAATGCAACCTATTTTCAGATTCTTTTGACTAAAAGTATTCTAAGAAATCTGAAATTTAACCTGAATTAAAGTTAGAATGATTTTTTGGTGTTTCCTCCCTATTCGTTTGACTCAGTATAATCTTCTATATGAAATCTGCTTCAATAATATCGCCATCATTCAAGATTCCAGCAGTTGCTAAGTGAATGCGAACCCACCTAATCACAGGCTTTCCAGTACAAAAAAAATTAGGAACAGCAAGCGATTCAAACCTGCCAATCAACATCAGTTATCCGGCTGTTCGAATGTTTCAATGCAGTCATGTATACGACATTTAAACGTTTATATCCGAGTTAAACTACCTTATATCAGAGTCAAAATTACGTTGTTAATGTAGAATTTCATCCAGATAATCTAATTTGTACATAATAACAGGTTTCGACTGTTTTTATTTTTTATTTTCCTGCTTAAAATTATATTTTTGAAAACCCTTAATAAAGGGACTATATGCTTAGAATTTCTTTATTCATGAATTTCTACGAAGTGAGGACGATTTGAGACAAAGACATAATCCATAACATTGCAAATGCCCTCCTTTTATACACGTATAGTTCTGAATGCAGTGATACGGCATCACTTGTTATGAACCATTGAAATGGTTCATTGCCTTTTTGCAATTAATGCTGTACAAAGAAATTTTATAAAAACTCTTTGGCGAGTTATATTCATTCGTCAATTGCGTTACTTTTTCCTTATAAAATTGACATTTTCCATGAACTTTCAGACTCACTAGGCAGCCTACAACTAATCACGAATTCATAGCAGGTGACAAAAAGCCCCCCCTTTACTGTTATTAAGCCCTCTACTCTGCGAATAAAAATTTTCCCATAGATTTTGGTATTCATTGTAGAAATATTCTTCCATTCTTCCCGAAGACTGTTGGTAAGTTCAGTCACAGATATTGAGTGATCTGACCTAGCCCGTAATCATCGTTCCAGTTCATCTTACAGATGATAAATGGAATTTATAACGGGGATTCATGCAGGCCAATCCTGTTTCATTTCCAACTCATATTTCCTCAACACAATTCCTGCATACACTTTGTTTTCTTATAAGGAGCATTATCTAAAACCGTTGCCACAATAGAATGGTCCAATCTATAACTGTTTCCATAATCTTGGCAGTTATAATTCTTCAAAATGCCAAGGCAAGTTGGAAACGTCATGGTTCTGCTACTGAAATAATTCTTCCTTAACCAAACTATGAAAATGAGCCCCCATCCTAAATTCCTAAATTCCCAATGGGTACTATACATTCGGGCATGAAGTGTCTTCCGGGCATCTTCCCGACCCAAACATGGCCATCTGATTGCCAGAGCGTATATCGAGATTCGTCGCTGTTGTATGGCCCAGTTTCGGTGAGCTGGACATCATTCTAAATGTCGCAATGATTTTGCTGATATGAGGTTTATAAACAGCAGCATGACCATGGTCTTCTATTCCCGAGGAATGGTGATAGTATTGGCGGTACTTGAAAGCATTTCGGAACTCTGTAACTATTGTTTCAGCTGAAGATTTCATCTCTCTTTGCATAATGGCATCCTATGATGGTAACGATTGAACTCACTGAATTCTGATAATCAGCCCATGCACACCAAATTGAATCACAAATGAGTCCAGTAAGGCATGTTTAGTATTTATATTACCTTAGATATCATAGACATGTAAATTACAACATGAAACATTAGAGGGTTGTTCGGAAACGTTTGTGCACATAGTTTAATGTAAAAACAGATGACAGAAATTAAAAACGCCTGGAGCTTTTATATCAATGTACTCTCGAGATGATTCAATAGGCTACTGAGAATCTCCTTCCCAATTGGTTTTTCGTCAAGTTAAAGAAATTGTATATTCTAAAAATAAACGTATTAAATTACATAGTTTAATTGTTCAAAGAGCAAAGTTCAAGTTCCTTAATTAAGGTGGAAATTACAATATAACTATCACCTATGCTGAGCAATCATTTAAAGTTCCTTCCTTCTTTCATTTATGATCTTTTATACGTATGATCTTGACTTCATAAATAATAATCTTTAATAGCCCAATCTTTTATCAAGAACAGTTTCCTCATCAAGAACTTTCTATCCATTCAATTCATCCTAACTCATTCTTCACTTTACAAAGGCATTCATTACTTGTTTTATCCACTTTCACCATTTTTAGAATTGCAAAGAATTAAAGTAAATTATTTAAGATATTCAAACATGAATGAAGAAAATAATTTTCTCAACATTAATCATTTTGGCATCCATAGAAGTGGGGTTTTTTTTAGCAACAACAAATTTAAATGTTACAATCTATTTCCTTTATATTCACTTCAGCAATTCTCTGCTTTGAAATTAATTTCTTTCATCCCATCCTCCTAGTTCCTTCTATCAGCTTAGCTTTTTCTCGATTCGTTTCTCCAATTTTAAACGTCACTCAAATATCTTTCATTCTTTTTCTGAAATAAAACCTCACCGAGCAGCTAATAGAGATGCTCCAACTGAAATGGCTCGTCTTTTTCCTTCTGTTTACCCGTTCCACGACGACGACATGGCCTCAGAGATCAAAAACATGGCCTGTGCGTGGATAAGACCCTTAATAATTAATCATGTTATTTGCTTATGTCTTTTTATGCGCACGATTATTCTGTGATTAAATTTTTACATTTTGAGCTCGCCAAAGGAGTGAAAGGAGAATTTTTGAAATTTAATTTAATCCCGTTCGCAAACATCTTCATTGAATTCTAATTTAACTTTTTTACTAAACTGAAATGAATGATTCAGTACAATCGAATAATCTTTTCACGTTCGAAATATAAAATGAATTACATGCTGAACAAAATAAAAGCAAATGAAGTTCATCGTTTATCTTTGTTTCCCAACTTACGAATAGGATAAATTCTAATTTATTTTTAAAAAATCCATTTACATTTTTTAAAGAAACTTTTGTTTTTTTCCCTAAAGCATTATAAAACAAATCAGGTTTAAACGAAAATAAAATAAACCATTTAAAATTAGGTTGAAATTTGGACATTATTTGGACATTAACATGGACAAGGGAAGGTATGCATTCAGGATATCTTAAAGAGAGTATGGCAGAGTGAAATGTGAAATAAAAATAGAGTTCACTATTTCGTCGGTAGGTGGCGCTGCTTCAATCAAAATACTAAAAAATATGACATACAACGGATAGAAGTCATTTCAGAGATGTTCGGTATGTTTGCCACCATTATCTCCCACCATTTGACATCTTAATATAGCGTTTGCAATGTGTTTAAATAGCGATAAGAACTAATTTGCGTATATTTTTGGGTAACGATCAGACGTTTCCCAGTGTGTTTATGATATAGATGAACATATCTTGAAATTAAACTGGAAAATCAAGCAAGTTTCGATGTTTTTTCTTGTTTTTTTCAAGTTCCGATTCAGTACTCGTTTGTACGATGCATTCAAAGAAAAAAAATGACAAACTGAAGCCTTCATTATTTCCGTTTTAGCGAATTCTCTATACTTACACAGAGTATCATATTTTTTTATATCTCTGAAAACGTATGATCGTGCTCTTCAAACTACGCGGGTTTCGTTTTTTATGTTGTTCAAGGATTACTACTCTCCCTAGTGAGCTTCCCTGTATTGATTAATTGATTAAAGGAAACACCCTCAGTTTCCGAACTATCTAGCTAGAGTATATAAAATCTTTCGGTTTGTAATCTACAATGGTTTTAATTACAATCCTTTGCAAACGTAAATCGTAATCTTTTGCAATACTAAACAACTGTTGGACAAAAGAATGTCAATTTTTATTGTCGAACCAGTTTTCGCATTTCAGGTTTCCTTCTGGTATGCAGTAGGGAAAAATTATTCGTTGACTGCATAGTTAACTTAAAAGTTTAAACCAAAAAAGTATTTACTGAGATAACATGTTGTGGAATTTTAAAAAGTCAACAAAATTCTTGCGCAATAAATTATTCTCTAAACGTGAGGTGCTCAATGCTGTTATTTTGTGGTGATTTCTGGCAATTATTGGTTGCATTTTTAAAATGAGTTCAAACGAATCTAATGAGAAGTGAGTGAGGATTAACTGGACGCCAACGACAGTAAGGGCGAGAAAGTGTGTGGGCACGCATTCACGTCGTCTTTCCTGTATTAACTAAACTAGACAAATTGAAAATACAATAAATCGCCAAGTATGTATCTGAAGTGGTTTGCATAGAAATGAACAGAAAGAAGTAGGATTTTTGGTTCATAATGAAGAAATCAATAGCAGAATAGTTTAGGGCATTTTGAACAACGATGTTTAATGCACTTTATCAATTTCTAAAGCTGTTTTGTTCATTTGAAAAGTCTAGTGGCTCCAACACAAACCCATTGTGGTTAAATGGGAGCCAACCTAATATCTATCTTAAAATGTTGAAATTACGAGAAATTAAAAACAAAAACAAGTTTTCAAAATTGTTCACTAAATTAAGTTTTACAAATTTTGGTTTCAAATTTTAAAAAATAGTTTTTATCTTCACAAAAGAGCTTTGTCGCAATTAAGATATTTTTTTCGTTCAGAAGATTAGTTTTGTAATCAATGGCTGTTATTTTCTTAAGTACAGTCTCCTTTGGAGATGGTGTTGAAATAATTTTACATGCAAGAAAGATGATTTTAATCATTAGATTATGTGCCTAATTCCAAAATTCGAAAGATATATGGCATTAATCTCAGTCAAGTCTAGGCCCACAATGGATTAATTACGAGGGGAAATCAAAAAGTAACTTGCACTAACTCGCCGCAGGAGCGCGCTGTGGGTCGCAATCTTGGACAAAGCGGAGAAAGGGACATTAACTGCGCAGACGTCGGATAGGACGGTTGCTGTGGTTTCCCATCGTGTTTTGTGTGACTAGCGGGCTAAAAGCAATGGCGCGTCAACTGGATGTCCACTCCAAACTTGAGGTGCGAGCAGCAATCCGATTTCTATGGGCCAAACGGGTGAATTGCACGGACATTCATCGTGAAATTGAGCGCCGGTGTGGTTTTGTTGCACGATAACGCAACACCTCACAAGGCCCGCCAAACGTGCGAACTGCTGCAGCGATTCAAGTGGGAGGTTTGGCAACATCCTCCATACAGCCCCGACTTAGAGCCATGCGACTTTCATCTTTTCGGTAAGCTCAAAACGGAACTCGGTGGACAACGATTTTGAAACGAGGAGGAGGTGAAAGCGGCTGTCACCGTGTGGTTACAAAACGCTGGAGGAGATTTCTGTGCACCCGGAATCGAAAAGTTGGTTGATCGTTCGGATAAATGTTTAGGGGAGGGGGTTCTAGAAATTAAGGCGTCGACTACTATGGTCATTTTGCGCCTTTAACACAAGCTATATCTGTACGCAGCCCGGGACAAACACAAACATCCATGCCCACGGCGGGATTCGAACCCACAGCCAGGCGGACTCGAGAACTAGAAAGCCTACGCCCTAGCCTTCTCGGCCACCTGGCCGGCTAAATGTTTAGGGTCTCTTGGGGATTATGTGGAAAAGTGAACCTACATTGTATGCTGCTATAGCCGTTTTGCTTTTGTATAGGTGCTGTAATTAATGGCCATACCGTGGAAGTGCAACTTACTTTTTGATCTCCCCTTGTAGATGATATTAAATGTTTACCTAATTTAAAATTTTTATTCTCATAATGATCATAAGAGTTCAACAAATGATTTTGTTCTGATTTAATCTCTAAATATACATAATAGAAATATTCAGTAAAAATTTGAGTTTCCTAGCTCATTCATCTCTAACGTCGGGGAAAGACTGGTGAAAATGACAATAACAACTTGCCTGATATCCAGCAAAATTCTAGAGGTTATCAAAATTTTATAATTTGATGCGGAGAATCGTTTAAAACAGGTAAGCCTCTCAAGCTGTCGTTGCAAATGATGAAAACGTTTTTACTTGGACATATCAAGGAATGTTCATTATATGAATTATGAAATATAAAATGAAATTCGACGATAAAAATACAGGGTATTATTACCAGAGAGTAAACGTACTGTGACAGAGAAGCGACCTACTTTTGTTTTATATTAAATCTATAAATTTTGAAGAGAAAAAAAAAACGTTTTATCGCCTAACGGGCTTTCATGGAAAGAATTCAGTCCTTTTCCATCTATTCTGGGGAGTCTGTCCTAACCAGATAGACATGATAGCTATATAAATATAGGAACGAAGAATTCCTTCACGGCGCACTAACGTTGAGAAGACTTCGGCCCAAACTGTGCGAGAAAAGAAGAGAAAAGAGCGACGACAGTGGAGCATGAAACTGGCAACACGCGGCGCCAGGCTCACTTTCCATTAGAACAGTCTCCCCGAGTCAAATATTTCAACCATTGAACATTTCGACGCTTGCGCAAAGCAGAAAATATGACGCTTGTAGATCACGAGTCACGGGGAAGAAGGAAATCGCTTTAGTCAGGGAATAGGAGGAGACGGAAGACGGAAGGCTGGGCAGGGAGAGGCGGAGAGGCTTGTGGGGGGAGGGGGGAGAAGAAAGATGGAAAGGGGAAAAGCTCAAAGATGGACTTACACACGGTGACCACATATCATGTGCGTGGGCGGGAGAGTTAGCACAGGACAAAGAAGGGAGGAAGCCTGGGGTTTGTGTCGCTGTTTCTTCTTCAAATGAAATAGAATCGGGCGGGAAAAAGAGGCAACATAAAATGAAATGGGAATGAAAACGGGTCTCCATAATAGATGAGAGACACAGAGAAGGAAAAAAAAAACAAAAACGGAAGATAAAACTACATATATATAACCCCCTCCTACTTTCTTTATCCCTTTGCTCATGACCTCTGTCATTGGATGGTATTATCACCTTTACGATCCGCCTACATTACGATTAGAAGATGAAACGCCGAGCAGTCGAAACTATTGGGAAGGTGATAAATAATATATAAAGAGAGAAGGGAAGGCAAGGCAGGAAATATTATCTGCTACTAAGCACTTTCAGAACTTTCATGCGATTAAGGAATTTTATTGAGCTGAGCCAGATGAATCTTAAATTTTACAAGGAAAAGTGAAATGATGAATATAAAGTGAAAGTGTTAGCATATATTTTATATAGCAATTTAAAATATTTTATAATAAACAGCACTGTCTAAAAAAAGAAATTCTAAAAAGAAAATCGGACGAGGCTATGTCGGGACACGACCGCTAGTAGAATACAGTCATTGGCGAATAAGAAATAATTTTGTACAACACATTTTTCGGAATTTAATTTCACATATCAAATATTCATTATAATCAACACAGTTGCAACATATCAAATCTTATCTACAATACCAACATTTTATTCTTCAATATTTAGAAAATAATTGACAAAAAAAACATTATTTTCGCCAAATCTTAAATGAATTCATTGCAAAGCATTCTCAAAGCATTGCCCCAAATATTGCATTTGTATACGAGCCATTCTACGTGAAATGGAACACCTAAAAAACACTACATGTTTATAAAAGGTTCAAACTTTTTTAAACATTTCTACCCTACATCAAAGTAAGTAACCCCACGGTGTTAATTTTCATCTAACATAGTTACTTACTAAAATATTCGCAGTCAAATTTACAGAAATTAGCCGGTTAAGGTGTTCTATAAACGCATGTTTCTCTGAAACTGTACGTCGTACAGGTTTCGTTCATAGCTCATTTTAAAGCTTAAAATGTGCGCTTTTAAACTATATTTTTTCAGATATAATTGAAATGATATAAAGAAAAATTTATTTAACGAGGTTTTAACATTAATTTATGAAAATTTTAAGTTAAAACGACATATTAAAAATCTGTAAAAAATACTAACATATTTCTTGATATTTGTTCTAATGGCCACCCAAATTTCAAAGCGTAATTCATTTTAGAAGTGTAGAAAATAAATGAAAGGATTTAATTTAATTAAAAATAATAATTGCTTATGACGTGATCGCTGATTCAAGGACGTCGCCTGAGCCATTGTTGTATTCCTGCTCCTGCTCACACATCAAAGCAGCGCACCTGACCTGATAAATAATTTATTACAGAACTATTTGGAATTCCATCCTGTAATTTCGTAGTGTTATGCAATGGATATGACGAAATTAAACTCTTTTTTTTTTTTTTTTTTAATAATTTTAGAGCGTCGTTTTCAGGTTAATTTCAGGTTAAAATTAAAGTGCATTCCCCTCCCCCCCCCCTCATATTTAATTTTGAAGTTCAAAAAGTAAATTAAATTAAAAAGTGATACATTTTACCTTCAATTTGACATACCGGTATATGACAATTCCCTACGACGAATATAACCCGAGATATGCTTTGTTTTATGCGATGAGATGCACGAAATTTTGAAACTTTGATAATTAATTATAACTAAAATATATTTTTACCTGGCAAACGAAACTATGCATGCCTCACATTTTATCCACTAGAATACACTGATAAAGTCTGAGAAAAATCGGAGACCCTAAGGTCAATTATCACCCGATTTTGTTCCATTTGAAGTGGAAAGGCTCATTTATCACATTTGGTGTATTTCTGTTAGTGATCCATATGTTGAATTGTATCACTCGATAATTCGGTAAATGTTCCCTTAGGTAAAATGCAGGCTTATGGTTATAATTATACCGGAAAGTCATAAGCACAAAGAAATCTATGTTAGTTATAAAAACAAAGGCACCAATCGGAAAATCTCTTCTATTTACCTCATTGTGGTGTCATTCGCAAATGGCGATCAGTGGAATTTAGCTACCGATCTTGCCAAGTGAACCGAATTCTTTCTTTACAAATCCAGAGCAGTAATAACATTTTGATATACTAAAATGCCACCGAACGAGATTTAGATTAACAAAGCACTTAAAAGCCGTGGACGAATAATTTAACTTCATCTCCGAAGATATTTTTACCTCCTTTTCATGCGACCAATTAAGAAAGTAATGCACGTTCCAAGCATGCATATCGCAACCAGATTGTTTCAAATAAATCTTACCTTATGCATAACTCTAACGAGCCTGTGTAATGAATGGGAAAATTCACTGCCACAAACTTTGTAATAAATCGTTTGTAACATCAGATATGCTATTTGCGTCGAACTGAGCGGTGGAATTACTTAGTACATTCGTATCGGGCTCTTGTTAACAACGCCTCAATTTTGAGGTGCTCCTGCCGAGCCCATTGACGCTCTGCATCATACATCCGGTCTTCTTGATTCCCCATTTCTTGATCTGTTTTCCTGTTAATGTTTTCTTTAATTTTTCTGGTGTTTGTAATATATAAATATGGATAGTCTATAATTTTTGCGAAATTGCCACACATCGAATGTCGATACTGAGACAAATCTTTAAAGCCCAAAAAGACAAAACAATTGACAGTTCTCTCTGACGGAAGCCAGAGCTAGACTAAATTAATGTCCGCCACTGCGCACATTTTCGTAATTCAAATTTGCACTGTGATTGCATCATTCGATGACGTCAACACAAACTCAATCAGAGTCTGAAATATGCCTTGTTTAAGTCTCTACCGAAGGCAATATCGTTCATGTATCTGTCATTAATAGTTTTCATGTTATTATGCTTTTCGTGACTTTCACGATTTAAGCAAGTTCCGAAACACAGGACGTATTCTACGTCAAAAGTCAATTTAATATACCAACTTCAATCTGCGAGGTTAAATTGGATGTTGGATATTTTAAGCTATAAAAGAATTTTCTAATTAATCTAGTTATAATTTATTTACATGTATGTTTTATATTTTGTTTTTACTTATTTTTCGCTATTTTTTTTCTCCTGCACTACAACTGACATTAAGGAATAGAGAATGCAATATATTGACGGCCGATGTCGCTATTCATATTCGTATATTTGCTTTAAAACGAATAAATCTATGGCAGGAATGTTGTTCGCAGATGTATTACATTAGGGATTAAATGCCAACGGCAAACTGCCGCGATTTAAACCGAAACGAACAACAAAAGAGATCGTGTTTGATTGATGTTAAGTACAGGCTAACCAAAGACCAGGTGATCGTTAACTACACTTCATGTTAATTCACCAATAGAAACGTCACCTGTGAGAGCTTTGACATAGGCAACGACTAAATTGATTTCTGTTTAAGCAGCTTTAAGCAGAGATATGTGAATAAAGGTCCTAGAGGGAACCAACTCGTCCGGCTAGTCTGCACCAGGAGCACCGCTTATTCATCAACTTCGACGCTCAACTACGCTTCGCGTTTGGATTTGATTGGCAACTCAATTTCATGGAATGTTCAAATGAAGAAAAAAAAAAAAAAACACACATAAAATTTCTGGAGAATGTAGATGCTATTAATTCGTTAGCTGCCCATTATTTATATGATTATATGGTTCAATATGTATATGAAAGAGCAAAGAGATTTAAAAATGTTTATTTTTTGTAATCAAGTAGGAGAAAATTATTAAATCAGATGTTTTTATAATTTTTTATCTATAGATTTTATGTAAAACACCCTGTTTACTTTAGATGATTGTACTTATTGTTTGGGGGACTTCATAGGTATTTCTATGGGTTCATATTTTATATTCTTAGATCATTATATAATAAATCATAGCGCTCTCTATATGTTTGCAATCTCATAATTCTAAAAAAATGTAATTTCACAAATATCTATCCAATGAACCCATTTTGGTCATAGATCATATTAACATGATAATGTTTTAAGGCTGGAGATCATTCTACAAAAAGCCGACTCAAAAAAGCGTTACGGAAACAGTTTTGCATTATTGTTGCACGTTTAAGCACTGTTGGCGCCGGCTTGAACACGCAATGGCAGTAAAAAGTCACTTGGCCATTGTAGTCTGAGCAAAAATTTTTATTTAAATCTTCACTACAGAGATATTATGAAATATATTGAAAGTGTGGTAACAGATAGCGCCACTATACTTCGCTGTCTTACCTAGCAAATTCGCGTAACGTTTTGCTTTCAGTGTTTTGAATGAAAACTAATGAATCCTTGTGTATTGGAATGGGATCTTTTCCATTACAATAAATATATTTAATTACTCACAATTTAATTCATAATTTATAATTTTGAAACATTTAAATCTTTTGATGCTTTTTGAAGTCTTCATCTTCACAATTCCATTTAATTTATGCGCTTGTTGAATTTCTATGTGCTTTGAAGTGCTTAATTTATTTCTAAAGATTCCTTCCTTCTTCTCTATAGTTAACAGCAATGTTCCGACCTAAAAAGGCGTTACGGCATATGCAATAATCATTACCGATGATGCAATAATTTTAATTTTGCGTCATACAAAATACACTAGTTTTTACCGCGAAAAGCTTCACATGCCTCTTTTGTAGTCCCACATTCGATTGTGAGCACAGACGCGAGTAGGGAGACACCTTAAGGATAGACGCTGTGTTTACTCGAGATATCGAGAGACTCGATAACCGTGCTTATAGAGGTCGAACCTCGATATAACGAACTCCGGTTTAGCGAATTCCTCGTTATAATGAACACTCTTAAAATTTTTGGTTGGTTTCCCATAGAACTAAGCCAAAAATTCTCCGATTATAACGAACTTCTCAGAAAAATGCCTGTAGTGTTAAATCTTACAAGAGTAATTGTTCATTTTTTTATTATCTTAAGATCTACAAGGACTGGGAATAGATGAAGTTCTGTTTGACGGCTACGTTGCAGTTGACAGTGATGTTGAATGTGATAATGAAATTGAAATATGTGAATATACTAAAAATAATCAAGAAGAAGAAATCACATCTAAAGAGGTTAGTTCATTAGAATTTTTGGCGTCGACTACTAAGGTCATTTTGCACCTTTTACACAAGTTACATCTGTACGCATCCCGGGACAAACACAAACATCCATGCCCACGGCGGGATTCGAACCCACGACCAGGCGGACTCGAGAACTAGAAAGCCTACGCCCTAGCTCTCTCGGCCACCTGGCCGGCCATCTGAAGAGGAGTTAACCTGTGACATAGAAATGAGCTCATCATCGGTAACAATGTCTAAGGTCATTAAATCGGTCCAAACTATTAAACAACATCTCAATTACTTGGAAAGTACACCAGATCAAATAAATTGTGCAATGGTGGCAGTTGAAAATTTTATCATCTCTTCTGCTCTGATCACAAAAAAAGACCAGCAAAAAATTACTGATTATTTTAATCCTGCAAGATAATGTAGGTAGTAAATACTGTAGTGGCTTGGCTTTTGAACTAAAGTAAACTAAGTAATGTGATATTCTTACTGTGATTTTCATGTGATTTTGCTGTGATTTATCTCAAAAATTCAGTAATTTTTAGACTGAAATGTAACAAATTTAAATTTAAAATAAAATTTTTTTTTTTTAAATAATTCGTTATTAAGAAGTAATTCGTTATATCGGATAAGAAGAACTCTCACTATAAGGAACAAATTTTTCTGTCCCATTGAGTTCGTTATAACGAGGTTGACCTGTATTTCATACCTCAGCTTTCATAAGCTCTTACTCAGTATTACTGATGTGCACGATTCTGTAGACTCGTCCATTGATAAAAAAATAAGAGGTTTATATATTTTATAAAATATTTAGTTGTTTGTTGAATCTAAAAACATTATCATGATTCAATGCTTCGAACTGCACATTCGAAATTAAGTCACTTCTTTTTTTTTTGTGTATTCAACAAGACGCATAAATTAAAGTTGAAAGTTGAATCACTAGCCATCTGCCGATAAGAAGATTATTCTAAGCCAACGGGTTATTGGCAATAAACAATGGAAGACCTCTGATATTTGTTGGTTTGACGAGAGATTTGACGAATACAATAAGCCCGAAGCTCTTATGTCGTCGTTGAAAAGAGACATGAGCGGGCGCTCCAAGCCAGCGGCAAAACTGCGTAAATGTTGAATGGAAAAATCATTTGATTTTCTTTTCCGTGATTATTGCTCAACCTACAAGGGATTTAAAAACTTTCAATTCATTACGAAGACAGCTAAATAAACAGCAATTTGACAGGAGAAGCTATTCCTCTACAGCGGAGGCAATTGCCGAGTCAGCCCTAGTTTCGCTATGACGATGGAAAATGTTTTGTTGATATATCACGAAAACTGGTATTTCAGTATAAACAGTTGTGTGTTTTAGCCGGGAGAAAATAAAGCAAAATATTAAAATATTCCTCATGCATGGGATATCAACAACGAATATTGTACATATAAGCGTGCTTCGGGTTGGATGGATTGCTTATTTATATCTTCTATAAGTTAATCCCGAATTTTTCCTGTTTATATACCATTCCAGCAGCCCATGCTTATTCTCTGTAACTACCTTAGTATATTATATTATTATCAAAATTCAAAGCAGTTATACTTATTGACTTGGTCCCTGCAATGGTAACCCTAAACTACTTATTTACTCAGCTGTTCGTAAGAGGGTTCGGAGAACGATTGCATTATCAGTTTTCTGGAAGTTCATTTTAAAAATTAACCTGCAGCTCTGCGAAATTTTGCTTGCGTGGAACTTTCTGTATTGTTTGTGATACTGATTGTTAAAGCTGAATGTAAATCATAAAGATAGAGACATGAAAAAGAAGCAACAATAAATGAAAACAAGGAATATTCGCAAAACAAAGGGTTTCTTGAGTTCATTCAAGGATTTACGTCATTAACGTTAAATTTCGAGGCCAACGAAAAAGACAGGGCCTGGCGCGGAAAAATCACCTGACCATAGTAGTCCAGCCAACAATCCAACCTTCATTTTTTCCAACAAACAAAAAGCACATAGAAGTGAATGGAAAAAAATGCATTAGAATTAAATGAAGAATTCTTCTTTCGTTTTGTGCTGCTGTTAAGTGCTTTGTATCGGACGAGTTGCTATTTTCTTAATAAATATTTAATCACAAAGCTTTATATACGGTTATTCAAAAAAGAATGAACCGATTTCCAAGCCCTATTTCTCAGTCCTCAAGCAACTTCATGGAATGAGTGTCATACCATTGGAAAGAGTGTGTTCCTAAGTTTTGAATATTAGCCAGCAGAGTGCTCTGTCGCGTTCTTTCGCCCCGCCCCACAGCTTCCAGTTGCTTTGGAGTTTTTGATATACTGCAGCGCTTTATGGAGGAATTCTCTTCACCTTGATGTGGCTCGTGCTGCAAATGATAGCCACATTGACCACTTGTCGGACTGGAAATTAAACTTGAGTACCAATATACACTGAGTGGCCAGTTTATTAGGAACAACCCCCCTAATACTGTGTTGCGCCACCCCTAGCAGCTATAACAGAACGAGTTCACAGTGGCATGGATTCATTTAGCCCGCTGGAAGCATTGTTCCGTAATGTTTGTCCATGCGGATGCAACAGATGTTACTAGTTGATGCTTATTGGATGGTGGTGGATCCATGCCTCGAATAACACCGTTCGTTTGACCCAGTTCATCCCAAAGATGTTCGTTTGGATCAAATCCGGGGATTGTGGTGGTCTGAGGAGTATGTTGAATTCATTATCGTGCTCCGTTCGTTTGGCTGGAATCATTCCATGACGATACGAGCCTTGGGTTACGGAGCACTGTTCTGATGGAAGTATTCTTCTGATGGGGAAAACACAGTAGCCATGAAGGGATGAACGTGGTCGGGAAGAATATTCAGGTAGCCCTAAGGCGTTATTTTACAGGTATCAGCGAACCAAGAGAATGCCAGGAAAACATTCCCCAGACCATTACAGAGCCTCCACCAGCCTGAACAGTGGAGATCAGACAGGACTGGCTCATCGCTTCGTGCTGTTGTCTCCAAATTCTGCGTCGGCCATCTGCATGGTGCAATAGGAAACTGGATTCATCCAACAGCAGACCTTCTGCTAGGCGTCAACGGTCCAGTGTTGGTGATCACGGGCAAATTGGCGACTTTTTTGCGATTTTGGGTGGAGATCAAAGGTACCCGGACTGGCCGTCGGTTTTTGTAGCCCATCCTTGCCAATGTACGGCGTGTAGTGCGTTCAAAGATGTTATTCTGCGGTCCAGTATTGTATGCTACGGTTAGTTGACGAATTGTGACGTTTCTGTTCGCACGAACAAGCATTCCCATCCTATGCTCACCCCTCGGATCGACGAGTGGTTTACGACCACAGGCTTGTCTCTGGCTGGTTGTTTTTTGGTTGTTTAACCAGTCCTGGTAAACCTTGAAATGGTTGTTCGGGAAAAGCCTAGAAGATGTGCGGTTTCAGAAATACTCAGTCCACCTCGCCGGGCACCAACTATCATCCCGCCCTCGAAGTCGCTCAGATCCTTTGTTTTCCCCATGGCGAGGAGTGTTCTCGCTTTATCAATATAGCGACTGTCACGTGACCAACTGATAATGTAGTAATTGCGATGCCAATGGATGTTCCTAATAAACTGGCCACTCAGTGTAATACGTCTAACTTGGTTGAAATTGTGTAGTAGTTTATTTTAATAAAATGTAGCTTCATGATAATCGGTTTATTCTTTTTGAATCCTGTATTCCCGTTCTGCAAATAGGCACAGAAAAAACAATTTTTAACGGCAATGGAGAAAAAAAAGGTAATTTCATTAGCAGGTGAAGATAATGTAAAACGGAATATCCATTTAAATATTAACAATCTCAGAGAGGAAAAAAGATATATTCATTTCAAAATTTACTAAAAAGCAAAACTACTGTACATGGTTTAGGGCTTAAAACTCTTGAGTCTTTTCATGTGTCGAAACGACAATAGCGGAAAAGTGTGATAGATTGAGACGACAGTGCAAAATAGAAAGGCGAACTCCGGCGACTTTGTCTTCTTCATTATCAGTGGTGAAATTAGGACGAGAGAGAAAGAAGAGATAAAAGATGGAGAATGATAGAAATGGGAAGGACATCATGGAATGGAGGAAAGGGAAGAGAGAGAGGAAACTCTTTTCCAGCTGCTTCGTGGCAAGCGTCTGCAATCCTATTGGGGAATGGAACCATTAGGCTAATCGTGTCCCCCAGGGAGCGCTGTCAGCTGCCGGAGAGGGGTCGCAGGGGGTCACGATGCTACTGTCTTGATCACTTTCTTCTAAGGAACAGGCGGACGTAAAAAAAGCAGAGGACGGAGAGACAGATAGAAGGAGAGGAAAGGGAATATTTACTCTTCCGCCATCCACTGCGCAGTTGCAGTAAAAGTGAGTCGCTTTTGTTTCTCTGACTTTTTTTCCTCCCCCTTTCCATTTCTTCGTTCGTTCTGGGGTCTCGTCCTTCGTTAATTAATATCGAGCGAAATTCTGGCAAGGATTAACACAAACGGGAGGAAAGTACGTGAAACACCCAAATTAAAACCTTCTCCTCACAACAGACATTAAAGAAATTCACAGTTGATTTGGGTCTTGTTTTTAATTTGTCTCCCTTGTTATTCACTTTGCTTTCAGCGCAATCGCAACGTCCATTAATAAATAAACACCAACGGCAAAGGATTTTTTTTCCAATTTGAAATTCAATGAGTGGGGGTTTCGAAATTTCAAAGGCTAAAAAGCGTTAAAAAAAAGTTAACATATCGTGTGAGCAGGAATGCAATTTTATACAGGAAATAGTAAGAAGTTTTAATAATATTTTAGACCAAGTTTAATAGGTGTAAAAACTTGAAATTCGAGATTGTAAAGTTTTCAAAGTTTTCCTCCACTTCATTATTTTCAGGTTCGCTCAAGTTTCATTGTATTCATAAAAATGCGCAAAGAATAGTTAATTAAGTAAATAAGCAACGATTCACTTGGGACTCCAACTACTTATCTGTTTTCCCCCTCGTTCTAATTTTATTACAAGATAGATTAAAGCGAAGAGTGAAACTCGAGTAGTTTTCGTGCAAATGCTTTTTCCCCCGTCCCCCACTATGAAGCTATCTATCACGAATCTTTTGTGGGTCCGCGAACGCAACACGGATCCTGTGCAGACGCTTCCCCTTCGGTTAATCAATGCCACGAACACGAACAAGGAACAAGACAAAGCCATTACGGCAAAATATGGAATAATCAAAAAAGTTTGGAGGAAAAAAATTTTTATTCCTCTCTTAATTTTTTTCCCTTTTGCAGTCCACTGTTTCATTTCAGAAAAATAATGTAC
The DNA here is from genome assembly GCA_023313115.1 of Rhysida immarginata. Lineage (NCBI taxonomy): Eukaryota > Metazoa > Arthropoda > Chilopoda > Scolopendromorpha > Scolopendridae > Rhysida > Rhysida immarginata. The sequence goes on along the minus strand of JAHWFO010064584.1, from coordinate 1,818,568 downwards.
CGAGAATGTTTCTGCGCATCCGCATGAATTAATGAAGTTTGAAAGGAAAATATGGAGAATGAAAAACGGAATTGGGAAAGAGTTGGAGCGGGAGGGTTTGTAAGGAACAGAGATAGGGTAAAGTAGGCGGGTGGGGCAATGAGAAAGAGGATGGGGATAAACAGGAACCCACTGCAGAGAAAGGGGGATGAAACATGAAAGGGAAGAAGAGTATGCTCAGTAAAGAACATCGGCGCTAATTAGTGCAAAGAGGCGAGCCGTATAAAAGGTGTTAAAATCTCATTTACATCGGAAATCTCACAGTGGAAATGAAAGAATAACAAATGACAGCCTTAACACGGCTCGAACTTAGTGCGCACAGACGCAAAAAGTTTAGAGCCATTCGTTACGCGAGTATCCCCGAGTCTATCGTAAATTTGTCATGGCTAATTGTACAAAGGTAGACGAGGAATTAGAGAAGGAAAGGAATGGACGAAGGATGAGATAGTCTAAGAAAAGAAAAATAAGAAGAAAAAGAAAAAGAGTGAACAAAAGCCATGTGAACAATGATGAGCAGTACATGTCGGCAAGGCCGTCAATTACTCGGCCTTCCCCCTGGCAACCTTCGCAGCCCGAATCGACCGTCGATGGCGCAAACCCGCCTTCTACGTGTCCCATGCAGTCAGGCGCCATTTTCATCTTGCAAGAATAATGCGAGGATAACCCAGTTGCTAGGCAACGCTGATTCAGGCTCCCTGACGAACCTAAGTTTACAAGAGATCATTCCACTGCGCATGAGCGACAAAGAAAAGAGTCGTTTCTGAGGAGAAAAGATAACAGGAAAAGATTAAAAGAAAAAGGAGGGGAGGAAAAAAAAGGACGAATAGGGGGGGTAAGAAAGGAGATGGGGGAGCAGCAAATGATTGTTTTCAGGAACAAGCCATTAGTAGTAAAGTGAAGAAAAAGGGAACGAAAGACACCAAGAACAAAGAATGCAAATATATCAGAGAGAATTGAAAAGAGGCCGAAAACAGTTAACCCAAGAAATGGCTTTTATTCACTTTGCAGGAAGAGAAAAATGGTGAAACTTTTTCAGCTCCAAAGAACAAGCTTATCTCATGGTCAAATGGAATGAGATTATAATCAAAGAGCGGGGACAACTTCAACTACTGCTTAAAACTAAGTAAGTCTAGATTGGTATAAGTCAACCAATTGTAGAGAATATAAAATAATTAACTAATTTTTAAAACGGAAAAAATATCAAAAAATATTAGTACACACTTGTTCTGCTTGAATATCTTCAAATATACATTGCTAACAATAATTAGGAGATATTTCAAAATAAAAATGAAGCGATAAAAAAGAAGCATTTGATTTTTTAGTTAAACAAGAACATCAGAAATGGAAATGACAAGTCAAAGAAAGTTGCCCGATTATGCAAATGAGATACAAACTCAATAATCGTCATTGAGTAGCAAGTGACATAATAGTGGGAATGAGCAGATGCATACCACTGACAGTGCCACTTATTGATACTACGTAAGATCACCTGGACTGCGAAAACACACTGACAGCGATTAGGCATGGACAGGATCAGATTGTTCAGCGTTCTTGTGGGATCCTCTTCCACTCTTGCGCCAGCACAACTTCCAACTCAAGAAGTACTGTGGGAGGCATTGGAAGGTATGCCAGACGTCTTCCCAGTTCATTCCAATCATGTTCAATGGGATCAGATCTGGAGAACATGAAGTCGAGCCTATGCTTTCGATTTCTGCCTCCTGAAGATATGTTGTTGACGAGGTATGCACGGTGGGGCTTTGCATTATCATTCTTGAAAAGGAACTTGTTTCAATTGCTCCAGCTTTGAATAACATAATAGGGTGCAGGATGTCTTCTCGATATCTGATAGTAGTCAGCGATCCGTTTCTGATGACCTGGGGACCACCAATGCTGATTCCATTCCACACTGAACTTTGGCTTCATCAAAGAAGTGGATAGTTGATCGCCCATCACGGGCACCCACCACTAGATGCTCATCAGCCCTCCTTCCACGGGTTCTACGGTGATCAGCATTTAACGGAATGCATAGCATTGGTATTTGAGCATACAGTCCAACACGATGGAGCCAATTTCGTATGGTCTAGGTGCATAGCAAGAAACTGTCTCCGCATCTCCGTCGCTAAACTTTGTACTATGTTAGTCTCTTGAAAGCGATTCCACAGTCTGCTAATTGCTTTGGGATGTTCCAAGTGCTGCTGCCATTGTCATCTAAGTTTGACCAGCTTAAAGACGTCCTGTGGCTCTCCAGGCTTAGGCAAATCGTAGCAGGAGCACTGAAAGAGCAAGGAAATTGTAGGATGTGCACTTTGATGATCAGGGATGAATATTTTTCAGCCTTTTTATAGTGGATTTTGACCAATGAATTTAAAGTTTGGTTCTGCATTTCATTTGCATAATCGGACAGCTATCTTTGATCTGTCATTTGCTTTTCTGATGCTCTTGTTTAATCAACAAAAGGCAAATGTTTTTTTAATCGCTTCATATTCATTTTGAAATGTCCCCTAATTTTTGTGAGCAGTGTGTAACTGAGTGTAATTTTTAATATCTACGAAAAATGCCGCTCACTGTTTAAAATAATGAAAATGAAAAGTGGTCGGTATGGTTTAATAAAATTTTTGGAGAAATTTCAGCCAAATGGGTGAGACTGAAATTTTCATCATCTAAGCGACAAGAAGTAAAATGAAATTATACAAAATTAATGGGCACGTGTTTAGATAAGAGAATTTTCTGGTTAGAACAAAATTGCTATAAATGATAGAGTAGAAATGATTAAAGTATGTGAAACAGATTTTGCTTAAACCGCTAGCGCTTCCTTCTCCTTTCCCACGCTACGGAGTCCACGAATTTTCTATTGTGTGGCACAAAGCAGCAGAATTAGAAACTATTAGTTTCTTCATTGGAAACTATTTAAAACGGTAAAATCGTCTGCATAACTTTTCGAATTTTGTTTATTTCACGTTTTTTCGTTCTCAGCACTTACTTACTTTGTTACAGTGCTTCAGTAGTAGTTATCGTATAAGAAGGATGATTATGAAGCCCCTATTCATTCTTGAGATATTATAACAAAATACATTTTTGGCAGATAATGTGAAAGAACGCTAACAAAGTTATAGTGGACCTTTTAGTTTCACGGAACAAGCAGTTATTGCTAATACTTGCCTCGATATGTTCGAACAGTTTTTGTTGCCTTTTTTGTGCCCAACGGAATTCTAGACAATATTGTGTTCTAAAAGAAAATTACAACTCCATTTTGACGCAATTATTCGCGACCACCTGAATCACGCTTTTCTCAGTAGATGCATTGGTCGTGGCTCGTCAAGACTTTGTGCCCTCCGGAGACGGGCAATATGACCCCTTTAGACCTCGTCTGGGACTTTATATCAGGTGAAGTATGCAGCATTAAACAATTGAAACAATCTATCACAGTCGCAACTACATAAATTACGCCATATCTATTAAAGATCGTTATTTTGGAGATTGTAAACACGCCGAGGGCTTAGACAGGCAAGGGGGTCATTGTGTGTACTGCTAGATGAGTTGTTACTAAATCGTTTACACCGTAAGAGACGTATTATTGCTGTAAATATTTAAGTTTTTAAGTCTTTAAGTTTATCCGGTAAATTGTTGTTATGTATCACGTATACCAAACAATCAGGTCTCTGCAGATTTGCGAGCTTTTCCCGCTAAGCGATAAAGTAATGAATAAAAGTCAAGCACACAAGCAGTAAAGGGAAGGAATTTAATAAAAATTTATTATCTATCCACCATAAAAAGGAATAATATTCACTTTTTGAGTAATAATATACCTTATTTATATATTAAGGTTACTTAGAAAATAATGTTCACACTCTTTTCGGAAAATATTCAAACCGTATGAAAAGATATTCACAATACAAATGAATGTTTCCTTACACGTACTATTTTCGACAACATCCAATCAACAAACTTGTAGGTCGTGTGCTAACGAAAAAAAAACCCCGCATATCTTGCCTTGCCTGAATCAGCTCTTGTCCTGTTCACGTAGCCATGTTCTCAATCATGAATCACGTTCTGGAGAGCTTCAAATTTTATTTCGCTCAATGCATTAAGTGGACCGAAAAGATGAGGGAGAAAAGAGGGATCCCGATCGGGATAATAAGGGGGATAGGGAAGCACGGTCGACCCCAAGCTAGTAATTGCTTTCAGAATTGTATGTGGGCGTGCATTGTTTTTCTAGAACAAGTATTTTGCTGGGTTCTTATGAGGCGAAATTCGATGGAAGCCGTGACGAGTTTTATCAGGATCTTGATGTACGCGTCCGAAGTGGTTATGTCACCTCTTGGCATCAGATCCACAAGAATTACCCCATCAATATCTCAAACGACAGTGATCAAGACTCTTCCGGCTGAGGAAGTTGTCTTCAATTTATTTCTTCGTGGTAAATGCGAATGACACCATTTCTATGTCTGGTTTTTCGTCTCCAGCTCAAAACGATGTAACCTTATTTCGTCATCGGTAATGATCCGGGACAGAGAGGCTTCATCTTAAGTCTGAAGAGTAAATAATTAATTTCAGGTTGAAGGAGCACATGGCATGGCCATCCGTAATGTTCAGGAGTGGATAAGCACTAGTTCAAAACGGTACATAATTTCGATAACGGTAATTTTAGAATGTTTTTTCCAGTTAGAGGTTATTGGATGCCTATGAAAATCTACACTTTCAGAAAAAAATACAACATTCAACTCTGAATCAAGATAGAGATTCTATCACTTTTTCCAACTTTTTCGTTGACTGATCAACTATATTAAGCCTTTTCCTCCCGTTACTTCCCAATCAGTAGAAATTTTCTGTTTTTTCGGGGTTATTCTTTCCTGGTGAATTTTGACCCCTTCACATACGAATATAAGATTGTTTTGTTTTTCATCGTATTAGATCATCCTAAGCATCAAAGTACCCCAACAATTCAGATCAATTTGTATTACATTGAATTCTGTAGTCGGCTTTGAAACTTCGGAATGGCTATTGGGCTAGTTTTCTATTTGTGACGTTCCAACAGTCACAAGAAAAAGTATCGGCACATACAACAGCTCCGTTTTTCCATTTTTGAAGATTTCACTCCAGCATCAATAGTTTCTTGTTGACTGTACAACCTCCGTACACAGTATGCAGCTACTTATCACTGCTCACTACATTATCTTTCTCTGCAACTAATAATTCAATCCCTGTTCATTGTTTGTAATGCGACTCGTTTACAGATGGCATCTTAACAAATTATACATTTGCGTTATCTGTGGGAATTTGCATTGCAGTCTAACCTAAGCAATCCTCGTAATAACAAAATAAGTGTTATCGATCTCACACGATAGCATTAATATTGCTAGAGCCTAGATCCGTGATGTTGTCGATGTAAGGAAACGCTTTTGAAACGTCTTTGCTTTTAATTAAGTACATTTTTTATGGAAGGTAAACAAGAAAAGTCATTTTAGCAATGAATCATTTTGAATAATTTGTATTACTTAAAATGAAGATTCAATTAGGCAGGAAGAAACTCAAATTAAAATATTAACAAAATCAATACCGATTTTACCTATTGAAGAGTTGTAAATCTAAAAGAACATGAAAACGTTTCTGTATTTGTAAAAATAAAAACAAAAACCAAACTAAGACACGGTGAAAAAGGAATATTAATTTGTCTCTTGCAATACCGTATTGTGACGATGTTTGTTGTACTATATATAATACCCTAAAACCATGTTCACTTTATCCTTGCTTAGTGAAAAATGTAAAAAATAAGCATTGATAAACTTCTGAAGTTTGTTTTTCTTGATGTGCGTGAAAATCCTTTTTGGAAGGGGAGTCTGGATTGCATTCGATTGCATACGAGCTTGATGAATGCGCTCGTCTGAGCAAACATGCTTGCAATGGAAAGGAAAATTACAAAGGAGGACGGAGACCTAAGTCATTCTAATGATTGCCTTTCTCTTTGGAACCTAAAACTACAGCTTCATTCCGCTAATCAACCTAGATCAAATGGCCAAATGGGAAACAACAAATAGAATTACACGGAAATACCGAATGAACTTAAAGAGAGAAAACAAGTCATAATGACGAGGTAATTTGTAAATAGAATGGAAAAAAACTATACTAGAAAGAACCTCGTTATCTTCTTGAAGGTTCTCAGAAATCTTTCCTTGTTATTATATACGGGCTAAACAATAGTGGTGGCAAATATGACCTTTGACCTCGAATTTTGCACCTTGCAATTCGTAACTTTGCAATCGTTATAAGTAGAGAAAAATTTCCAACTGTACAGTTGTAGAGCTCAGAACGCTGATTTTAACAAAAAAAAAAAGATTAATAATAAGCGTATAAATAAACCCACTAAATTAAATTTCAGTGCTCAATCTATATTGAGTTTTATGGTCAATGAATGAAGTGCTCAATGTGGTGTCTTTCTGCAGCACTGACGTCATGATGGGTGTTATGTCTGTACAAGCGTACTAAATTCGTTATTTCAAATCATTTGCTGATGCTGGTACACTTGGCTGGTCACTTTTACTTGAAGTATCCTCAAAGGAAAAAATCAAATGGTGTCAAATCAGGTGAAAGTCGTGACCAATGTGCTCCGTTCATGCTGAAACCACATGCGGCGATACTGCACTAAAGGCAAGTTGACTATAAAAAGTCTGAGACGAAGCTATTCAAAATCATTACTGTGTACCTTACTCCTGTAAGGCAATCATTGTAGAAAACAGGTCCCACGAAGATGTCAGTCCATTCCTTGAGCACTGAAATTTCATTTTCTTGCAGTGGGTTTATTTTTATGCTTGTTTTTAATTTTTTTGTTAAAATCAGCGTTTTGAGCTCTACAACTGTACAATTGGAAATTTTTCTCTACCTGTAACGGTTACAAAGTTACAAATTGCAAGATGGAAAATTCGAGGTCAACGGTCAAATTTGACACCGCCATTATTTAACCCCTACCTAACTTCCTATATATTGTATCTCCACTCGTTTTGAAATTGTATGAGGGGTAACAGACTTTGGACTCGCCTTGTATATTTAAAATTAATCATGTAGGCTTACTTGAAGAATTTAATGCGATAAGAAGAACTTAATTAATCTGCATTTTCATTACATGTATTCTTTTATTCGTCATGTAAATATTAATAGTTGCGCGGTTATCCTGATAAGTATTTGGTATCGCTGTCATTTGCACTCATATTTAAATTGCACTGATTAAATCTTTGAGATAAAAGATAATTTCTAATATGAATTAATTTGGGATAAGTATGCTAAAAACCATTTTCAGGAGACCAAATGCAGGAGATGGTTTATCAGAACAACAAGTAATTAGCCTAAATTAGTTTTGCAGTTTCGATACTTTTAATCGTAGCTTTTAAGATGATCTCGCAGACATAGAAAAATATTACGAATCCGTGAGTCAATATACGAATCAACTGAGGGTACGAATCACTTCATTATATTAATCCTACGAGGGTACTTAGGGAGCATCCATAAATTACGTCACACGAATTTCATGATTTTTGGACCCCTCCCCCGTCCTTGTCACAGATGGTCACATGTGTCTGACCCCCCTCCCCTAGTGTGACGTCACATATTTTGCAATTTTAAATTTAGAAATTAAATTAAAACAGCACTCCCAAAATTATTTATATATTTCTATTTAAAATCTTTTTTCATAAAATCAACAATAAATCAAACATTTCAGAAAACTTACAAAACATAACCAATCAAATGAACGATCAAAATTTAATCATTTTGTGTCCATGGACTTTGAATCCATTTCTTTATATTATTTATGACTGGCACTGTAGCTTCTTCGTTCTCGATTTGGATAATGTTAGGAACATTCGATGTGTCAACATCTTCTTCATCCAAACATATAGCATCGTCATCGATTATCAAACAAAGAACTTCCCTGGCACGTCCCAAAGGCGGCCAACGTGCTGACCTAAGGATAAAGCGAGCGTGAACTCACGCGGTCGACACGTGCTAAAAAGTGATACAAACAAATTTAAACCTTATAATACAAGGATGAATCAAAAAGTAAGATACACTCAGGACCATCTGTAGTCGAAGAACGCATATCATTCCCCGTTTTTAAGGATGTTGCCTATATCTCTATAATTGCAATGTGTTCATGCGTTTACTGCGTACGCAAGAGTATTGTTGTCGTGGCGCAGCAACTGGTTGTACAATACAAGTTGGAGATTCGCGGAACAGTCCGTTTTTTGTGGGCGAAAGGCTTAAATTGCACTGAAATCCATAAGGAAATTTGCAGTGTCTACGGGAATAATGTGATTTCTCATCCAGCAATTGTGAAGTGGTGCCAGTAGTTTGAAAATGGGCACACTGATTTGACGGACGAATATCGCGCAGGAAGACCATCCTCATCCAACACTAACGAGCACATTGCCCGCGTTAATGAGATGATTCTGGACAATTCACGAATCAGAATTAAAGAAATCCCAGAGCGCTTAGCATTTTTTATGGGAGTGTGCTGACATTGTTGAGAAACGCTGGAGCGGATTTTTACCGCAGCGGCATGGAAAAGTTAATTTGACATTCAGACAAGTGTTTACAATTGTTGGCTGATTAAATAGAAAAGTGAAATAAATAGTGCACGCTTCCTCAGAATGTGTGTATGGGATCTTAACTTGCATTTGTTTTTACTGTTTCAGAGTGTAACTTACTTTCTGATTCACCCTCTTATTATTATATTGATAAAGTTGGTAATATTTTAAAGTTTAGAGTTTTAATACTTTATATTTATACATGTGACGTCACGAAGCTTTATGACTCGTCCCCTCCCCCTTGTCACACGATGTCACACATTGGTGACCCCCTCCCTCCCCCTTAACGTGTGACGTAATTTATGGATGTCCCCTTAAGATAGAAAGGATTATATTTGACAGGGATTGCTTCGAGAACCAATTATTTAGAAATGTTTGGATACGGCATCATAAGGATGTAGAGATTAAATGAATGGCATCAATTCGTCTTTTCTTAAAGTTTGCTTCTATTTTGATGTCCTTGATATAGTCTAAAGTTAGACTCTATCGCAACCTTTGTTGTATTTGGTAAGTCATTATTACGTACAACGTGTAGAATTCTACAAATGCTAAGTCATATTAAAGAGGGGCGTTCAGTAATAATGTAAAACTTTTTTTCTCGGCAAATTTTAAATGGAAAAATAAAAATATTTTATGTGCAGCATCTTTACCCTTCCCCAGGACTATCTCACATCCTCAACATCGTCCTCTACTATACAGTATCTTTCTCTCAAACTGGAGTCTGAGTCATGTGCGTCACAAATACAGATCAAAATTAAGTAATTTTTGGTGGAGAATGAGATCAATATTCACAAACATTCACAAAAATATCTATGATAGTGGATGAAAGCACTCTCAGTCGTTGGGCGATCCAGCTGTCCTTGGAAGAAAGGCAGAGTGATATCGCGAGGTCATATAGGATCTGATATCTAAAATGGAATAAAGGTTTTCAAGGATTTTCAAGGAAATTATCTGAAAGAATAATTTGTTGTAATCACAGAATTAGGGAAAAAATAACATATTCAACAAATTCTGAATAAGGAGTAAAAATGTATTCACCCGAGGAATAAATAGGTGAAAATATATTTTGGAACGTTTCTTCTTCCACGCCATTAATGCCAGTTTCTAACAATTCTCCGTAATTGAAGAAGACAGAATATCCTTGAACATTACCACCAAGAGTATCCATATCCTCTCTGCATGGGATTATTGAGACAAAATTTTTTCTCACAGCTTCCTACAGATACCGTGAACAATGAAGCACATCAAAACAAAAGTAGCACTATAGGAAAAAGTACATTTTCTTTGTAGATAATGTGAAAGATTGCTAACAATGCAAGGTTGACGATAACGAGGAAAAAGATCTACGGGTCTTTAATTTATCACCTTCTTGAGCGTCTTTTTTCCCAGTAGATGAATCGTTGTAGTTCGTTAAGACTTTGGAACCCTCGGTTACTTAAACCTGATCTTTTATAATTTTTTATCTAGGATTATTTATCAAGTCTAATTGGATCTATGGCACTGAAAAATCGAGTCAAGCATTACTGTCACAATTACACAAGCAATTTTGGAGATACTTTTTCGAACTGGGGTCTATACGTAGACATACAGAGCGGACAGGTTGAAAGATATTGAATGTGTCCTATGGTGTGATTTTTATCGTTATATTACCCGTTATATTCTATACCAAAGTGGATTTCTGTGTTTAGTAGTTGTTTCATTCTTTGTATTCAAGAGGGTATTGAAGAATTTTAAAAAATCATATCTTTACTAGGTTCATTCAACAAAGTAGCTGAAATGCTATGTTAAAATGCTTAGGATTAAAATGCATCTTTTAAAAGACAGTTTTTAGATCACATTATATAAAAAGACACTCTTAATGCTCGAGAAAAAAATTCTTAAACCTAAGCATTGACAAAATAGCAAGAGACCCTAATCCTCAAAGATTCAAGAAATGACCTTTGGCACTTACACAACTTAATTCACGAGGATGAGACTATGCAATAATACGCAAAAATATCGTTAAAGTTTAGTTGAAAACTTCTAACATGTCGAATCTAAAACTTTGTTGTCTATGAATATAGTGAGGTCCTATAAGCAATCATATTAAGTCAATATCAACGTGTCTTGATTGACCAACTCTATTACAAATATTAATTATTTTCATAAAGCAATTTATTTAAGAAAAAAATGACAAGAGAAACGATAGCAACTCGAAGATTGATGTATCCAGAGACCATTTCTATCTAGGTCTCGAGAGACTTCTCATTTAGTTAATGAATGACAGAAAACATTTTTACAATGCTATCACCAAAACCATTAATTTGGGTTTTTTTCTTTTGCAAAAACACGTGTTAGCAAAGACTTTAAATTAATTGTGAATTCAAATTACCTTGAAAGTGGCCAAGATAAGAAATATTCTTATTACAAAATATTTTCTGTTCTTCTGCATTATGGCAGGTCAAAGTTTTCAAGGCAATTTAATAGAGTTAATGGCAAAGAGACTGTTACGCAGAAGAGAGAGAAAAAGAAGAACAGCCGCCTTCCTAGAAATTAAAAACCCTTCAGAGCAGGCAATTTACGCCGCATTCACAGAACAAGACTTGCTTGCCTGCTTGCTTGCTGCTTGCTTTCACTTGGTGTTCTTCACGTCGTCGATTGGGCTGCCTACGTCACCAGAGCCGAACCAACAATGCTTGTCAGCCAATTACATCGAATGCAATCCACGAGCGATTTCAGAACGCGTATCGATTTCAAATGCCGAAATGACAATCAAGTTAGATGATGGAAAGATGGAGAAAGTCGAGTGATGAGGAAACTAGTGGGAAACGAAAGAGAGGAGGGGAAGGTGGGGGTTGGGTGGGGGAGTAAATAAAATTGAACCCAGTTAATGTCACATCGATCGCTCGCGAGATGAGAAAGGTCACAAGGCAGCCAAATTGCCTCTCACATCACATTCACTCGACGACTCTGAGATCAAATCTACTAAAATGTTCACTTACCAACTGAGTGTATTGCATTATCCGTAAACAAATTCAACGCTAATAGATTCCTTTAGCAGGAACTCAATTTAAAGGCTCTAATGGATTAAATCTTTGACGTTAAAAAAAAAGAAAGAACTTCCCAATCTGCCTGCTTATTTATCTTAACAACAACGGGCGATGCATTCATCACTGTCCCTTCCCCTAAGTAATCCGTTCGGGTGAACAGCAACGCCGCTACGCCACTCGAACACAAAAACTCACTTAATACAGTCAAAACAAAACAAAGCGGAGAAAGGGAGCGGAAAAAACCAATGGGGGTGGTTCGGCTAGGGAAATTAATTCCAATTAGCCAATCTCTGAATATCGTAGCTTCCTTTCCTCCCGCTACAGCATAAAATTTATTACTTTATTATGATTCCATCTGCTCTGAATTAAGAAAGTTTCTCTTTGCTTTTCGACTTAAATAGAGGTTATTTAAATGCCAAGATCAATTTTATTTTTTTTGAAAAATTAGATAAATTGAAGCTCTTAATTAAATTGAATCCTATGTAGATGATGATAAATAAACAAATTTTATGAAATGGCAATGAGCAATCTGCTACCTAAGCTATCTTCAACAGGGCCAAATTAAAAACTAAATAAACATGTAATTAGGAATTAATTGGATACTAGATACACAATAATATATTCCACGCTATAAACTGTTTTCTTTGCCTTATTACTAAAAATACCATAAAACCAGCTTAAATACCATAAAAGTCCCTTTACGAAAGAGTTCGAACAATACAGAATATGCAAATGCTATGAAATATACACTGTGTTAAAATATTTAATCAATATGACATACAAATTATTTCATTAAATAATAAAGTAAACTAAAATTTTTAATGGTATTGAAGATTTTTTTTGCAGTTCGAAGATTTAATCGAATGCAACAGGATATCGTTTTGGATGAAACTTTTAACAAAGCAAATGGATGTGATTTCTAAAAAAAATGGTACATCTTTCTTCTAAGTTTAATTTACTGAAGAGAACTCATTTTCAACAAGCAAAAGTTAATTAAGAAGGAAAATCTTCTATCAAGAGTGCTCCACTGTGAAGACATGCTTATCATCTATGGTCATTGTAAATATTAATGTATTATTTCTGGTTAAACAATTTTAATGATGAAAACATTATATTTGAAGATAAATTTTATGTTATTTAATTTTTAATGTTGAGGATATTAAAAAAATTTGAATATCATGTTGATTATGTACATATGTTAATGACCTTTCTGTGTAATTATTTTATCAGATGAGGAGTTCAAAATGTTTTCCTTCCGCATCTTTGCACGCCAAATTCTACGACACATTTGAGGCCATGCCTTCAGATATTCTCTTGAATTAGCCTTCTATGTTTAGATAAATTTTCCCTTGTTATTAGCGCATACCCTCTCTTTAAAATAGTCCCACAGAAAATAGTCATCGAGGTTGATCAGGAAAGCGAGGTAGCAACGACAATTTTGAAATCTCACAGTCTTCGAACCAGATCACACCTTTTCCACAGAGATAATGATAGTGCGTGTGTTAACCTCATCGAGTTAAAAAAAACTTTCCCGATATGCAACGTCAACAAAATCTTGGAAAATGTTGAAGCAACCTTATGCATTAACGGTTTCCTTGAATTCAATGGACCCACGATAATGCGGCGTTGTGAAATTGTTCATCAAAACCTACTTTCAGATCAGGAAGCGGTTTTTTTCTGATTACGAGTATTTCAGCATACTCGGATTTTCGGTGGCCCATGTCTAGTATTCTGATTATTAACAAAACCACTGAGGTGACACCACGCATCTTCATTATAAAAAAAAGATTAAAAATCCACACTCTACTTCTCATGAAATAAATTGATACGAACCAGTCACAGTAATGTTTTCATTTCGCATGATCTGTGTCTTTCCGGTACTACTGCACTAAATTAAAAGACCCTGTGCGGCCTGCACTCATGTAATGGCTTTAAAAATATAGAGCTTCAAATGAATCGAATGTTCCTCCATTATGTTACTAAATCTGATATTTTAGATGAAATACCAGGTTGTTGCAAAAGTTTCTTCCGGTTCTAGAACCCGTGCCTAAGAAGGGCTCATTTTCCGAGGGGGGTGTTCATTCGAGTCCTGAATATCTTTGCTATATTACATCCAAGAATCAACTTTCTGACTATACATCTGTGAGTGCCATCAACGGTCTGAAATGGATCTTTCACGCGAGCATATTCGAGCAATAATCTTCTACGAGTATTCTGGAAAGTTCAGTGCTGCGCAATGTCACCGAAACATTTGCCAAAGTTTAGGTGATGGCACTGTTAGTTTACATATAATAGAAGAATGGTATCGCCGCACATTGGAGTATTTGACACTAAAAGGTGGTCATAACTGTTTCTTTTCCTATTTATATGTGACAATCGCGATTGTAATTAACTGATACGAAAAAAACCGTTATTATGTCTTAACGATTAATGTAAAGAACTATTTTTACGTTTTTTTCGTTTTTTCCTCGTTTTTTACATTTTTTATTTGTTGATTTTATTTTATTAATTATTTTTTCTGAATTATTTGCGTGCGCTTGCAGTTTAAAAAAAATTCATAAAAAATAAAACGCTGAACTTCCGCTACTCTTTTCTTTTCAGCTAACATGTTAAGATGTTATATAACAAAATTCCGTTTCATTTTCTGCTCGGACGAACCCGGAAACATAACAATAACACTAATTTGACATTGTAACAAGTGAATAATACAGTACATACATTTCCCAACATGTCCCATTATGAAAATTTTTCCTAAAGGCAGAATTACTCCACTTAGTTGTCGATTAAAATTATGTGGTTTTTAGAGTGCCGAGATTTGCAACGTGCAACGAAAAATAAGACGAGATTCCGACTGGCAAAACAATTGAACCAGGTACAATGACGCCATAAAGAGCTAATATTTGATGTACCATCTATTGTACTGTACCCTCATTTCATTACAATTGTTGAATTGTGAATTCAAGAAATCAAGTTATGGCCAGCTTTTAGTGTCAAATACTCCACTGTGCGCCGGTTCAGACGCGGAGATAGCACTCTTCAAGATGCACCTCTCTGGTCGGCCAATCATAATTTCAGATGGTGATCTACGAAAAGCAGTTGATGAAGATCACAATTGTAACAACGAGGGAACTCGCAGAACAGTTCAAGGTTCACTTTTCAACCATTGCCCGGCATCTGCATGAGCTGATTCTGTCATTCAAGTTCAATCGTTTTTGTGTTGGAATAAAAATCCGGAAAAAACTTTTGCAACAACATGATAGGATGAAAAACGAATAGAAGTTTGGTTCTTTCATCAAAATGTCTAAATTTACTCAAAGCTAGAATGCTAAAAATGCATATTTTTAAGTAATAAGGTCACATTCAATGAGATCAGGGCGCAAAGGTGCTCTAAAACTGTTGCGTCGAATTTTTTGAAAACGTGCCGCAATATATCCTCTAATTAATGTTACAGTAAAATAAAAATTATGGTCGTTTAATTGTTCCTTGCAATGCACTTTCATTACTAACTAATGAGCTTCCAACCTCTATCTGTTGTTTTAAACGATTAATAATAAAATTAACCGAATGCAATAAACTCCGCTTATTGGACAGATTAATCCCAGTCTTCTCTTAGTTTGCAGAAGTTTTTCATTTGATCTTTAATGTTTAAAATTTCTTTAGTATCTTCTATTCAAATGCAAATTTATTTCTTCGAAATAAAGTTATTTTAATTTAAAAAGTTGATTTCATTTCATTAAATTTTAATGAAAATTCCTCCTAATCAAGTTTGCTAAATTAAAATTTCAGTCAACATATTGGCGTTGTCAAACCATTCATCAAGATCGTATTTCTTTTAGAAAATGACGTTTCGCTTTCTAGTCTCACGCTGTCGTCTTCTCCTTTCAAGGGTGACACATTCATAATCCTGTCATGTGATAATTCAAAGAAACGCTACTCAAATCTTAAATTGATTTAAATACTGAACCTTTTATTGCAAAGGTTTCAGGTATCATTACGGTATTTACAAGTTAAATTTCAATATTTATTCAAGTTCAGCTATCATTTTACTATAATTAAATGATAGGATAAATTTTAGCATATACTATTTCAATAATTATTGACAAATAAATCTCTGGAGGTATTTTCACGCCAATGCTCCGATGGTCCCTGAATCAAGTTCAGGCCGTGGAATTTTCTTTATTACTTTTCTCTATTTAATTATATACTATTCTATCATATTGTGTAACTCAATCAATTCATTCAAGCTTATTTGTGAGCCTTAACAAAAAATGAAGTTATTGCCTCGTGTGAACGGTGGGGTCGGTTGGCGTGAAACAGAGTTTAAGTGATCATTTGAAACCGGGCACCCTAGAGAGTGTGCTTCTTTACATAAAAACTAGGTATTCAGGGAACTAAAAAAACATTCATCTAGATTACGGAAATTTTGATTTATCGTTACAACAACATATTATCATCCAAGGAGCTCAGCGACTTCCAAGGTTTGTCACATCTGTGATCTATACATCATTACTGTATACGTGACATAGGTAAATTGAATCAACAGTTGGTAAATTGAATCAAATCAACAGTGGGTGATATTACCCGAAAGTTGAAAGCTGAAACACGATGTCATGGAGATGGTAGAGTAGTCTGCCCTATACAGGCCGGCGGTATTTTTTTTTTTTTTACAAGATCGGTCCATCCAAAGCGGCGTACCACAGCAGCGCAATTTCCACAAGAGCTAATGGAAGTGGCGATCCACTATCAACATCATGATGGTTTGTCTCAGCTCTATACTCTAGGTTACATAGAACGGACTACTGCTCATAAGCTAAAGATCAACACTGTGAATGTCTAATGTCATTTTTCCTTGTGCAAGGAAAGATTTTGGTGATTAATGCAACGTTGGAATGAGCTAATGTGGAGTGACGATACTCGATATACCCTTTTCGATTCTGGTAGTCTAATCTGGATGTACCGTATGTTGAATCAAGAAATCAAGAGAACGACATATACTGGAGTATGTTATCCCAACAATGCATAGTAGTCTTGTTTTTCAAGTTCGATCTTGGTTCACTGGTTGCGGTTGACGGATCTATGGATACCAACATTGATACTCTTCTTATACTCTTGCAGCAATTCGGTAAAGAGATGTTATTGCAATGATTCAGCTCTTAATGCCTCGTCATCAGAGCGAGGATTTGAATGAATAGGAGAACATATACCAGTATTCTGCTATTAGTCAACCTCATACTGCTAAGTTTTCCAATGTTGAATGCGCTTATCAATTTAAAAACACTGATGCTATAGATTTTATTCATGTTTATGAAGTACAATTTATCCATGGAAGGCTTATACATTTTTAAATTGTTGATTCACCATTATAATTATAAATATTGTAAACGAGTTCGTGTTAATTTAGTTTGTTCAGACCGGCATAAAAATAGGATCCCGGAGCTTTGATTCCTATAGCTACAGAATACAAACAAAGCCTGAAGGGAGGGCCAACGAAGTCTATTTATGATTTATCACTTTTCATTATGAATAGTTTTAAATCAAAATGCTAATGATACGAAAATTAAATTTCTGTCTTCTAATTTTCCATGCAACGAAATTAGCCATTAAAATATCCTGTTAATCACACATCAAATGGCGAGATGCGTGTCGATAATTTACAAGTGAAGGCTACAGATCACTGAACCGCGGCGCTTTTTTAAATCGATATCTTAAATAAAATCAAATAACCCTTCAGCATTTGAGATTCTTTAAGGATTTTCAAGGGAATCGCTAAATGAGCTAAGCTTATTAATTAATCGTATCTTAATATAAAATGGAAATTAATTTTTCAATGATAATTACGCAAATGGTCCACGCTCAAGATTCAAAACTTTTAATTTACCTTAATTAATTCTATTTTGTTTAATATATTGAAGTGGTCGTATTACGTTATAACAATCTCATTACATTCTTAATGTAGTTCTGAAAAAGAAGACCAAAGAATGGCTTCAAGATGAGGCGATTCCAAAGAAAGCAGTTCCATCTCATTTGGAATCTCACCCGTTGTTTCTTTTTATACTTCCTCTCGCCAAAACACGGGAATTAAAATTTTTACCGGGGACCATTGAAATTTCTACTCATTGAAAATTGTTCTTTCTTAGTTCGTTCTCGTATTTAATTCGCTTAGGATACCGCCTCATCCGGGCGACAATTGGAGAGGGTAGATGGAGGAGTTAGAGGGTTGAGGCCGGGATTGGGGGGGGGGGGGGGGGGAAAGGGGTTGAAATTTTCCTAATGCAATTAGACTGGGGTTGTGCATTTGGCCGACGATCGGCTCGCCGAGTTGTTCTCCGAAAGAAGGCCGACATTTCCCCTGGAACACTACACGTTTTCGTCGCAAACATCTTCGAAGTAATCGATTCGAGTTAACCAAACAACGAAAAAAGTCGAACGTTAAAAATCAGAAATTTATTGTTATTGCATTTCAGTTTGTTTTTTCATAAGTTCTACCAATATTCAATTTCTTTTATGAGTTCATGTTTGTGGGTATAAAATTCAATCTGTTCTTACAAGAAAACGTCTTGAGAATTTCAGCTCTGCTTTTAAATATATATGAGTTGCTCGGATAACAATGCCCCACATTTAATTTCCTCTGAAATTGCTTATTGAAATGCGGAGTTATTTAAAAAGGATGATGCAAAAGTAAAGCTGATTCATTTTTTATTGAACTGACATACAAAAACCGCAGTAATATGAAGTTTTAGAAGAACTTCATAAATTTCGTATGGACATTACAAGTGTTGGACACGTTCATCCTGAGTGGTACAGTAGATGTTTAAACTACGCGTATGTACATGTATATTGTATGTAGTGTGTACAAGTTAAAAGGGCCCTTGTGTTTTTGCCGAGCCTACTGCAACTGGCCGCACCTATCTGGACATGGCGACCTCTAAATGGCTCATACCTCAACTAAAGGAAGACCTTCCTAATCTCACATTTCAACAGGGCGGTGCTTCTCCCCATTTCCACAAAGATGTTCGCCACCACCTGAATTCCACCCTACCAGGACTTTGAATCAAGATTTGCCGATTCTGCTCTGGCTCCACGATCACCTGATTTAACACTCTGCGGTTTCTTTTTGTGGAATACGTCAAGATGTGCATGTTCTTCCGCTACAACAATAATTTGAAGGAACACATCTTCGGTGCAGTGGAGCTGATAATCGAGGGTATCTCAGGCTTTATGTCAGTGCATAACTACGCATTCGTCGTCTTCAAACCTTGTGCCACGTAGTGCATCTTTAAATGGATCAAAAGATGAAAATTGGTATTATAAGGAGCCAGATTGGTACTATAAGGTGGATAGGGGAAGCATAGCCAAGCTTCATGATTGTGGTGTTGAATTATCGTGATCTTCATGAAAAGGCGTAATGGTAGTTATGGCAGGAAGCTTATAGCGTGGTTATTCATGCAGCTTCGTTTCTTCACTTCCTGAAGCTTTAACCCTCTGAGCCCAGAAACGAAGTTCCATACACACCACACAAATGTTTGTTAATGTTCACCACAGTTTCTTTCTCCGCAAACAAGAATTCAATTATAGCTCGTTGTTTGTAGGGAGAGTCGTTCACAGACGTCATTATAGCAATTATTACAGCTGCGGTATTTGCTGGAATGCCTTGCAATTCCGCACCCAACCGCGGGAAACTCCAAACTTGCAGATGGCAAAATTTCACTTGTCTTTTTTATCATTCGCTAAGGGAGGAAATTGTGGACAATTACTTTCTGAGCAACAGTCTCTCACAAATAGTTCACCTCTTTCCTTCCTCCAATCATTAAACTCTATATTGTTCCTGAATTAGGCGAGGTCCCTTTAATAACGTCGGCTACAACTTTTACACACTCTGGAAAAATTAGGTTTATCCCCGAGATTTCCTGGATAATTCCCTGTCCTTCTTACTAAATTCTCCTTTCGACTACTGTAAAATTACGACCACTTGGCTTTCGCCCTCGTCTTTACAGAAGAAAACCTACTATGCCTTTCTTTTCTGGAAAGTATCGTTTTCATTAAGTGTAATTAACAACTTTTTTATTACAGTAATCAACTTCCCGTAAGCACTGTTCAGCATTAAAAATTATGTGTTTAAATGAGATTTCATTACATGCGTAGGTGTGATTTTATTACGGCTGGGAGTAGCCCCTTTTTCTTTAGAGGAAAAAAGCCTGGAAAGGCAATAAAAACGAACGGAAATTAGATTTGTGTTATTAGAATTTTACTTTAAGAACTTATTTTTTTAAATTAACGTAAAACATTCATTTACGCAGATGTTTCTTGTCTATAACTTGCCTGTAAGAACAGTTTTTCAATATTTTTAAAAACTTTTATTTTGAAGAATAATGCGTTGAATAGGAGTGGTTACATTTTAATATAAATTTGAAGAACTACTTTAAGTGCTTGGTTGATTACTTTAATTCGATAGGGTCGATAACTTTTCCAAATTTTTAATTTTTTAAAAATCTAATTTTAAAAAGTATTTATTTAAGGAAAACAAAAATGCGAAATGTCAGAATTTAAAATGAAAGAACTTCAAGCTATATCTATAATGATTGATTATGTATACAGAAATTTTTTTATGTGAATGAAAAAAACTTATATTTAAATTATAAATTTCCATCATTGTAAAAATATTATATAGCCTAAAATCGATATACGCAAAGAAATTATAAAATATATTGCGATCAAATGATGGAATATATATATATATATATATTATAGAGCACAAAACAAAACATTTTAGATGCAAACTAATAAACAAAAGACATGAGGCAAGTTTATGCAAATTAACGACGAACATAAAAAACTTTATGCTTTCTACGGTAGCGAGCATTAGAATTAATCTGTTTGCAATTATGGTTTTCCTGGTAAAAGTTATTTGGCTTTGTACGAAAAATAACAAGATTCAGTAGAAGTTAGATTTCCTCTCCCGCATTCTTTTTTGTAATGTAGGATCCACACAAAACAATATCACACTTTGAACATTTTTTATTTCTCGTGGCGATGGAATATGCAAACAAATGTTGCATCGGATAAAAGAAGACGTCGGAAAAATGTTAACTTGGATGTCCAAGTTAATAAAATTTACCTTACGAACAGTCAATGTGCAAGCTCCTGGAACATGGTAGACGTCCATTCAGTAGTCCATTTCTTTCCAAACTCGTGTCAGTATGAAGGTAATAAATAAGATCTGGAGTTAATACTCGGCTTAAGATAAAGATATTATATGAAAAAAGGAAGGAAAAAATCCGCGACCTGGATTTTAACCCGGGACCACGAGTAAAAGAAGAAAGCTTGACAAATCACCAAAGGAAGAAATCACATGGGGTAAGATCGGGAGAACGTGGGAGCCATGATAGGAAAAGACTGTCCTGCGGACTTCCGCGGGCGATCCACCCTTGCGCGCAGCAGTGAGAGGAACAACTTCGGCGGTTTTGTTTAAAATATGTTACAACTCTTTTGTCATCTAACGTAACGTTTGTTCTCATACTCCATCGAGAAATAAGAAAACTGTTCAAACTACGATAATTTTTGTTGTATACCATGTACTTTTGTGTAATAAAATTTAAGTCATACACCTTCCCGTTACAATTTCAGTTAATCTACTATTTCGGAGATACAAATACAAAATAATAATGAATTGCGATTTACTCAAGAGATGCCTGTTATTGTGTCTCAAAAACATAACTTTTCTTGAGCTAAAATTTGATGTTGGTCCACAAATGGAGTTGGTTCACAATTTTTTGAAAGTGGACTTTGTCTACTTGTAATTTCAGTCCGGAAAGCTGTAGCAGTTTTGCACTCTGCATGTTAAAATTTATTAAAAATGAGACTTCCAATGAAAATTAATTCATAATTGTTTTTGAATTCCTTTTTTGAATAAGTATTTCATAATTCATTGTTATTGCCTTCAACGATTATTGTTTCCTTAAATGGAGAACAGCAAATGATTAGCTGTCAGGATGTTATTTCGGAATAATAGATGCTCACTGCGTGTATTCCATGATCATAAATATATACAATCAAACAGAAGAGGAAAGCACAAACAGCATTCTTTATGGTTGATAATGTAATCCTTTAGGTAGGGGTGTCGATAACATTCTATTCACTTCCCCGCTATCAGATTAAAATCGTGTAAATTTACGCGTTGCTATCGTTTTTTTTTTCTTTTTCCTTTTTTCTTAAACAGTTTGCTCACTGGTGTAAAATAAAACAAAAGAGAAAGGGTGGGAGCGACAGAGAGAACATAAAGACCTAAGTGAATGAAAGACGACTATCTTGTTTAAACTCAAACGAATAATTCAACATAATCTGGCGAGCAGCTTTCACTGTGCACGCTGTTTCCCTCCAGCCGGTGAACCTATTTGGCGCAGCCCCTTGCTCCTTAGAGACTCTTGGTGTTCGAATCGAATAATTCCCAAGAAGCGCATAAACCTTGTGTTTCGTTCCCGACTCCGACCAGCAAACAGAGCGAACGGTGGCTAAAGAACGATGGCAATCGCGGCCACCCATTCTCGCTCCCCACCACCACCCCCGTTTCTGCCCTGTCAACGTGTTTATATTGATCACGGCCCTCGAGGGATCCCGAGCTACACGTGTTGTGTATACCCCTGTTTGAGAAGGATGGGACGAAAATGAACGAAAACCGGCAGTGCAACTAATTATTCTATTATCACCGACTGGGCGAAAAGGTATATCGCATGTGAAGGACCCCTCCCCACCCCTCCGTTACCACCTGTTCATTATAGTTACAAGGGCTCAATCTTTCACCTCCACTACCATCGCCAATTCCACCACTACCACCAACACTGTTCAAAAGATTCCCTGTTGAATATTTTCATAACTTCTTTATCTTTAATCTCGTACGCTCATTGAAACATGGTTTTTCACTTATCCCATTTATCAAATTTTTATCAGAATTGTCAGACGCGGCTCAATGTCAGTTAATTCAATAAAAGTTTTCAGCGGATTTCGAGCTCTGATAATGGATTCAGATAATTAATATTTAATAATCTTTCCAAAATTAAAAAGTATCTTTAAATGTTTACTTTATTGCAACTGGACCGCATAATTAAGGAGAACTCCATATTTACTGTTACTAGTTACAACATTAAAATAGGGCTATACAGAAATAAGATGTTGCTTTCTAGCACAAACTCAGTTGTATAGCAGGATCAAATTTAAAAAATAATTTTAAATTGATACTGTGGGAACATCAACGATAAGAATGTCCGACCTATCAATTACAGATTTAAAATGAGGATTTTCTATTAAATTAGGTGCAGATGTCGAACCACACTCGATTGTGATGTCCCGATGTCCGCCGCTATTCCACGGATGGTGCTGCCTGGGTTGGCTTCCACTTGTTGCCGTAATGCTGCATCATCTACTTCTTTGGGTCGTCCGCTCCTTGGCGCATCTTCTAGGCCCGTGTCTCCAGACGAAAAGCGGGAGAACCACCGTCGTGCTGTCCGTTCATTGGTCACACAATGACCTTCTACCCTGCAAATTTCGGCGCCTGCTGCTCGCGCACTGGTCTCCTTTTTCCAATAGGTACGAAGAAGCGCGCGTATCACCAATTTTTCTGCCATATTTTACTCTGGCTGACGCAGGTGGCACAATGTGTATGGCATTCAAA
Source organism: Rhysida immarginata (assembly GCA_023313115.1). Taxonomy (NCBI): domain Eukaryota; kingdom Metazoa; phylum Arthropoda; class Chilopoda; order Scolopendromorpha; family Scolopendridae; genus Rhysida; species Rhysida immarginata. The sequence goes on along the minus strand of JAHWFO010064584.1, from coordinate 1,795,259 downwards.
TTCGTACTGACGTTTCTTCCCACTCTTTTCTCTTAATAAACTGTGATATATCCTTGTGGTAAATGGTCTTCGCCCAGGATTCTTCAAACTCAACCGAGTCGGCCACTCTTTTGACTCAACCTCTGTAACAAACTTAATGAATTTAAAACAATTCACATATCTCGAATGTGAATATAAATACAAGAACTAAATAAGACACAATACTAGCGGAAGCACTTTGAAATTGAAAGAGTATCAGAACAAATTTTAACATTTAATAATTCTTGAAATATTATCGAAGTCCATGAGTTGTAAGTTACATTGGTTGTGACTGAAGAATCTTACTAAAAGAAACAAACGGTTTAAAGAAGTCGGCAGGCGTTGAACTTCCAACAATTCGTCCTCCATTGCCTAGCAACTGGCCTTGATTCTGAGGATAATTAACGGGATGGGAATATTACACTATGTTCAACTTCACAATTCTCTGTCAAAACAATATCGGTTGGAGAGAACGCAAAATACATAAAATCACTCGAAAAAGACAAAATAAAGGAAAATAACTCATGAAAGTTAAAAAAAACACAAATTAAAAATAATTTGAAAGAAGGAATAGGGTTTAGATTTCGAGTCAGAGAATAACGACTCTTTTTGGAGATTATATCCATTTTTGGATTAACATTATCTTTTCAAGCCTTTCTCGCATGCAGTTGTTTCCCAGACGTCTTCGTTAATTTTTTTACTCTAATAAACGTCGTGTAGCGCCGGTTTTCCATCAGCGAACCCGTAACTTAGTTACCCAACCGGGAGTAATTTGTTAACGCTATTTCCGTTAGACGGGTCTAATGAAATTTCACATTGTAATCTCATTCTTGAAGTGATCGTCATAATTGGGGGCGAGCGCCTTTAGAACAGCAAAAACAAGATAGATTAAATAAAAAAGTGTGTTTTCTGAAAAAGGGTATTCGTTACTGTTATCTTTATGTTGGATTATTTTATTGGATTAAAATTGTACATATATGATAGATAGATGAATTTATTTTTAAATTTGCAAATAATGTATTACATGAAATAAAAACTATAATTCTTTCTAATTCAAATTTTTAATACATTAGCATCTCTTAAGCATTTTCTTAATCCACAAATCAAGGCTAATTGAGAAGATTAACAAGGCAGGTCTAGAAAAGTAGAAGAGGCTCTGAGATCATCTGTTTCATCTCTCGAATGCAGTATTTAGAAAACGGAAACGAACTCTATCTCCTTTCGTTTCTCATCACATCCGATCGAATGACATACCACAAGCCATATGTTGTCATTTGAAAATGCCCATATAACTAATAACCCCCTCCCCAACTCCGATCCCGGGCAATTTGCCCCAAACATCATAGTAATGTAGATCTTGCCTTGAGGAATCTGCATAACTAATTTCACTCTTATACATATTAGGTATAGCATATGGACTAAATGGACCCTCTCGTAGCTAGACTTAAGTACCACTCCCGTGACTCCGACTCCAGTGAACCAATGAAAGCCAAACTCTTGCTCTGAGCCTAATAAGCTACATAGCAATAAATGTAGAAAATACGAAAGAGACAAATGGACGGGATGGACATTATAAAACCAGGAAATAGCTTTATTCTTCCACTGCTTAATCATACACACACACCGACCAATGAATTAGAAACCTTCGTTCAATATGGTATTGACCCTCCTTTGGCTGTAATTACAGAACATACGCGGTTTGGCATGTATGCAGGTAAGGTATGCTGTAATTACAGACCATGCATTCGTCAGAGTAGACGGAAGCGGATGCCGACGAATGTCTCTTTCCAGCAAGTCCCAAACATTCTCGATCCGATTCAAATCCGGACTTTGCGCTGGCCAAGGCAGATGTTGCAACTCGGTGTCATGTTCAGAAAACCACTCCTGAACAATTCTTGCTCGATGGACAGTAGCATTGTCTTCTATGAAGAACCCGTCACCATTTCGGTACAAATGCACCATTGCAGGATGGGCTTGATCTGCAACAATGTTCAGGTAGTCTTTGGCTTTCACCCGAATGTCAAGGAATATCAGGGGACCTTTGCCATACCAACAAAACATGGCCCATACCATGACACCTCCTCCTCAGCTTGAACTGTGTTCACAACACATGAGGGGTCTATCGCTTCATGGGGCTGCCGCCAAATTCTCTGCCGGCCATCGGTGCAAAACAATGTGTAACGTGACTCGTCAGACCACATAACCTTTTTCCAGTCGTCTACTGTCCAGTCACACCGTTCTTTACACCACTGCAGGCGAACTTTCCGGTTTGTTGCTGACGCCAGGGGTTTCCTCACTGGCATGCGACTTCCCATCCCTATTCGCTTCAACTCTCGGTGCATTGTTCTGAAGGAGATGGGTTGCGGTGATCCTTCATTGAAGTCTGCCGTCAGTTGCTCCACCTCCGACCTTCGGTTTTGCCGCACAATCCGTCTCAGACGACGTCGGTCCCTGTCTGTGTTGATTGTTTTTGATCCACAATTCTGCCGTTTCGACAACTCTTGTGGATTCCGTTTCCACGCATTGAATACCTTGGAGACCTGACCTTTTGAGATACCGGTCAATTGTACTGTCCTGGAAATCGTAGCTCCAGCTAGACAGGCTCCCACAATAACTCCTTTTTGGAACTCAGACATGTCTGCTGTTTTTCCCATTTTGCTCAACTTGAGCAGCTGCAGCTTGTTCCTACCCTGTACCTGCAGCTTGGAATGAGCATGTACCTCACATGATTGCATTCATTTGCATATCACAATCGTTTCTGGCCTGTGACCCCGCTTTACATATCAATACAGTAATTTATCGCGGGTTTCTAATTCATTGGCCAGTGTGTCTAGTTATTTGTATAGAATTTAGCAAAATAGAAGAAGTACAAAGCATACAATATATAATCATTCTTAGTTTTACATTTAAAATGTTGGTTTTCCTAATGTATTTTACTACTATAGCGCCTATTATTTAAATTTATGATTGATATGACCAACAACACTTTTGCAAGCAGAGAATATAAATTTGGAAGAACTAGATCATTCAAGAAAAAAAAATTTTAAGATTATTATATGTAGAATATTATGGAAAAAAAAAAATAAAAACTACAAATCAAGATCTTATTTCGGAAGTTTAAATACCAGTCTAAAATATGTTTTAATTCTATCTACTCCCCAAATTTCTTGCTCGTACATAAGATCTCCTTCAAGAGCTATTGACCAAATAACCATTAATGGATACGGTCAATTTCGAAGTAAAGCTTAAAAATCAGTAACAGGAAATGACTTTTAATTTTTTTTATCTTTTAATTACATAATGGTTTTTAGTGGAAGGAGATGAGAAGGTTACTGATCCTAAAAGCCTATAAAATGATTTTTTTTTCGTAGCGATTACTGGTGGGTAAGAGTTCCAGTTCTTTAATCATACCATCGATCAAGATAGAGTTGAACAAATTTTTCCGCAAGATCTCGCCCCTAAATGGTTTCTGCTCGTCTCCCTTCGAATCTCTTCCGGCCATGCGCCACAGCCACTTCCGGTGCTATTCTCCGGACATCGTTTTCTGGTCGTTGGTCTCGTCAGTGACGCCCGCAAGCGATACACGTGATGGATTTTAGATAGAATATTAAAAGCCTCGCCGTTCGGCAGTCAAATTTGTTGGCATTTTCAAAAAGACTTGCGGCCACAACAGAAATTGGGGGGGGGGGGGCGCCCCCACGAGGCAGCATTAAAAAAGGAAAAGAAAGAGATTGGGGTGCGGTAAAGGAGGAGGAGGAGGTATATGTTCGTGAAGGGGAGGTTAAAAACCAGCGAGGAAGAATCATCTCCTTTAGAAGTGGATTCCTCCGATTCTCTGATTTCGAATCTGCACGGCTTCAGAGATTCGATTAAGGCTGCAAATTTTCCCATTATCGTTGGCCGAAAGAGATTGAATTTACACTGGTGATGGTTAATCGATCTTCAGTTGAAAGAAACCGAGCATAGTCGTCGGTTGGCGTGCGAGGGCGAGAATCAAAACGGGGAAGGTGAAAAGGAAGGAGAGGGAGACCACCAACCCCGTCGTCAGGGGCTGGACCGAGCCGTTCACAATTCGTTTATCTTCGTAATCGATAAGTTCCACATATGAGTCATTTTTACTCATGATTAACTTTTCCTACAACCGATACTTCTAATCGAATAAATTTCCGCTTCACTCCTTTAACAATACTTTTGGTAATATCGCTAAACATTAGTGAAACTTTTTCATTCTAACACTCGATCCAATTTTCTAAATAACTCAACTATTTTAAAATAGCACATCTTTCTTATTCAATAATTGCCCATATACGACATTCCATCTAACCTTAGTTTATAAGCAGTAAGATGTTAATTAAAAATTGCTCAAAAAAAAGCATACAGCTAATAACATATCAACACTTTTTTTTTTATTATTTAAATTGAAATTCTAATACGAAGTCCTAGAAATTGCGACAAATTTTAAGAAATCTAGTTTTCTTTAAAGAAATATGTATAACAAAACTGAGTCGCAGGGGTTTATTGAATTTTATTAAATGAAAATTTAATGAATGTCCTACTAATGTGACGCGAAATGTGTACAAGGCCCGATAATTTTATTCCGAACAAGGCATCGGCACTCGTTTTTCACTGCATAATCTCTTTAATAAAAACCTCAAAGCGTCCAATGGCAGATTAAAATTTCCACGTTTTAAACGCTGTTATTGATGGCCGGTGATCTTCGTGCAGAAATCATTCAATTAATTTCAACAGCGATCTTTCCGCTGCTTTAAAATTAAAATCGAACTACACGGCAGAGAGTTTTCGGGTGGTGCGCGGTGCACACGGCCGGGGGTTCAAAGGGTTGAAGCGCGTATGGCAGGGCTATTGGGCCGTGTTTATGAGGGAAATGATTGGGCCCCTCGTTGCAGCTGCGGTCACTGAAGCACGGTCCGTTCGTCTCAATTAAGGGCTCGGCTGCTTCAGCCCCCCCCCCCCTTCCTCTCTCCCTCCTCTTCGTCGTCGTCGTCGTCGTCCTCCTCCTCCTCCTCCTACGACTCCAGCTACCTTCCGATAGCCAAACCGGGCCTCCCAGTCGCCGATATGGGAGAAGTGCGCCGCTTTCGGATTAAATATTTAAAAATCTACTTTAAAACAAGAAATTACTCTCTTAACAGCGGCATTATTTGCTAGCGCCCAAATAATTCAGTAGACTGTGGACCAGGAGACCGTGATTGTTTTACAACTGAGCTAGAAGAAGAGTCGAACGAAGAGCCAATTTGATTGAATTATAAAGAGAATGGCTAGCAACGAAATTTCTTCCAGTTGTGGGTACAGCAGATTTTAGGAAACGCTAATTAATGTATTATTAATTAAAGAATTAAATTTTGCCGGTTAAAGGTAGACTAATACGCCAGAATTTGCACAACATTAATCCTCTATCGATTTGAATAAGCTGGATGAATATTCTGGGCGCATTCGTGCCGGTGATTAGACAGTGGTCTAACAAGGGAACCATCCGAACCTGTATCTCACAGTTTCAAATCAAATTGAGATATTTTATTTACCTAAAGCTACTGATTGCTCTAGGCAAATAAGAAATCGTACTATTTTACTTTTTTTAAATGCGCCACAAAATAAAACCGAACTCTTTGTTTGCATAAAAGCATACACTGGCGGTGCGCCCCTTCGTTCTAATCGGAAAGGAAGGGGGGGGGGGAAGAAGCATAGAGGGAGCGGAGAAATCGTTTACGGCGGTCGCCAATGAACTGCACTTACAGCCGTGGTATTAAGCACAACACTTTAGTTTTGCTGCACAATTATTCGTCTTGAAATAATTTATAAGATGAGGTAAGCATCCATGAATATATTTTTTTATTTAAAATTATAAAGCACCGCGATATATACGCCTTCACCAATGCATTATATTCATGTTCTCGGTTACTCCATTAGATCTGCCTTGTAGATTTCGTTTCATTCGCGAATACATGAATTCCGCCCCGGAAAATTTAAGAAGAATGCCGAAGCAAAATGTATGACTCTCCTTCATATTAATAACTATCATTAGTAATTATTGTATTCTAGGGTTTTTGTGTCTCGTCCTTCTCTCCTATATCTGTTTATTATGACAGATGGATAGGTAGAGGAGGACCAGTTCGATGGCCTGCACGTTCCCCCGACCTCAATCCTTGGGGTTATTATCTCTGAGGACACCTTAAACAATTGGTATATGCAGCAGACCACCCGGATGCAGAAACTCTTCATCGACATGTCATAGAAGCCTGCGAAACCATTCGAAACCGTCAGGGAGTATTTGAAAGGGTGCGACAGTCTATGATTCGCCGAGTGCACGCGTGTTTAGAAGCAAGAGGAGGACATTTCGAGCATTTATGTCTATGTGCGGATGAGCTCCAACCACCTAAGTTGTAAACTTCCATTAATAACTCGAAAACGAAGGATTTTCCGACATATGTTTTTATGAACTTTTTTTCTTGTTTTGGTGTAAGGAACCTGTCCCCAAAATTTGTAAAACTGTTTTTGAAACACCCTGTGTATGGCTTAGATCTTTGTCATACTCACCAGCACATTTAATGCATGCATTTTAAGCTAGAGGACGATGGATACATCTGAAAAGAAGGTAATGGCCGCTGAAAATTTTCTTTGCAGAGTATATAAGATAAATTTGAAAGGGGTATAATCAACATCTTGTACGTATAAAATATATCATGAGCGCTCTGTTTAGAAATCTTCTAACATTAAAGAAAAGGATATAACAGTAAAGATAAGATTTTCTGTTTTTTTTATTACTTCTGGTTTCTATTGCTGTGCGATTCAAAATTTTTTGAAGAAGTCTTGCTGTCCGAAACCTAGATCGACAGTTTTATAGTTTTCGTTTGGTTATCACTCTGATCAAAAATGATATAATGACAAAAGAAGAGTGACGATGAACTCTCAGAAACTAAATTTCTTTATTTTTATAAGATGAAATTTATCTGCAAGAAACTGTAGATAACACAAAAATGATAATCAATATCTCATTTAGGAAAAAAATAATACGGCCGAACACAAGGAAACGAAATACATACACAAGAAATTTGGGAAATGTATCTTCTCGACTCTCCTACCTTTAATATAGAAAGACGATTTTAAAACGTTCTCGCAGGCATATATATATGGAAAGACACAACAGAATACATAGTGTGTGACAATTTTCCCGCACTTTTTAAAGCTTAGCAGCACTGTCGTCTATGGCGAACAGCTCGGCACTATCGAAAGGAATTTAGTTCGCTTCAATGAAAAGTCAGTTCCAAAAAAAAAAGTAGTTATAGTCAGGGCCACGAGAGTTGACCACTTCGTCGAATAAAAAGCAACATTACTCCCACTACTGACCTAAATTAATTTTTTAACTTTTTAACTTGGGGTAGGGGAAGAAGACCAATACCATTCATTCCCTTATTTTAAAAGGGTTAAATTCTCATTTTCTCTCCGACGAAGTGGTTAACTCTCATGCGCCCCCGACTATAATCACATAGATATCTTAAGAAAGAAGCCCACTATTTTTTAATACATGTAGAAAAAATTTGTCATTTCACAGTTTCAAAATCAGTTCATACTTGAAATTTCAGTAGAATTCTTCCTATTGCGAGAACTACTTTAGTAAAAGATTAGCGCTCCTCGTTCAGGTAACCAAGTTTGATGTATTTTTAGTTATATTTTTGAGAAGCAGAGGGAACTTGTTAATTTTGAAGTACAAACATCAAACATTAATTTATAATCACCCTTGAGGCATACTTGAGCAATTTATTCATTACGAATAAGGGTCACTAAATGGTAAAAGCAAATGACCATAGAGTAAGTAAGAATAGAGGGTCGACTTAATGTTAAAATTGTGTAATGCACTTTGGCGACGCCATCTGGTTTTCAGAGTTGAAACTGAATAATAACTCAATTGTAAAATATGATTAAAATATTTTAATCATATTTTACAATAATTGAAAAAAAAAATCCCAATGAAATACCACTTTATCTTTATAAACTGTAGAATAATTGTTATAAGATTGTCCAAGATCAAGTGATTTACATTGTTCGTCAGCCCTAACATTCATGGTTGACAATGACCTAATCCAGTAAAAAAAAAAAAAAATTAAAAACAAATCCAGTCGGGTTTCTTTTCCGGTTATTCTTATATTATGTTGCACAGCACCATGCAAAGCCATAAACTAGCTTTTCAATAACGTGCTTTTTCAACAATTCTTCAGCCATACTTCGACAATGATAAATACTGTAAGCTGTAAGCTAAAACGACGATTATTTGAAAAGTGGGTAATGCGCAATCATAGAGCTTTGAGTAAGTAAGGATGGTTACTTTCACCCTTATGCGAAGCACGTATGCACAGTGGTACATGACTGATTACTTCCAACTCTGATTGTCAGATGGCAACGGTGCTGTGCATGACACTTTTTCAGGCAGAGTCGACCCTCTATTCTTATTTACTCTATGGCAAATGACTGACTTTGGGAATCATTTCATGAACAAATTAAATCATCACATTTTTTCTGGAAATGATGGTTTTTATATCGCTTACTGATTTTAGGATATTTGTTTCAAGCAAATAAATGTATATCTAGTGAATTCGATGTCTGAATTATATTAATAAAAAATAAATGTTTACCGTCAAACGCATTGAAAAGTTTTAATTCTCATACTTTTATTTAAATTTGGAATTCTCATAAAAACAATGCCGTCTTTATGAGGACGAGGCTATGGCAAAGTAGATTGCGAAAAGTGATGTTCATCAGGAAAAATTTATTACTATCTCAATGAGACCGAAAAGCCACGGAACCGTACGTATTTGTGCTGGTTTTACGTAGCATTTTATTGCGGCTTTCTTTACGACTTAAAGTTGCTCGATTTATCTTCATCTTGATGCCAACTCAACATAAAACTCTTCAACAGAATATAAATCGTCAAATGTACATTAAAAGTATCGAGCGAGCGACAAAAAAAGAGCGCTAAAAAAAGTTTAAAATATAATTAAAAAGATTTTACGGCGAAATTATTGATAGCAAAAGCACATACGGTAGATAAAAGAAGAAATTTTATTTCAATCAGCTAATCATCAACCTTAGGAGCTCTTTACTTCTATTTAATTAGAACATACACATAATTAAAATTAAACGTTTATTAAATTCACTTGTTCAGGCTTGAAACGCTCTACTTCATTAGCGCCGTTCGCGTTTAATATAATTTCTCTTAGTTCGAGTTGGAATTTCGGAGATGGAAAGGGGCGATGGAAAACGAGACGAGCAAGCTACCAGGTTTTTTTAAAAAAAAAACAAAAAGTGAATCAAAGACACCGGAGAGATTTCAGGTAAAAATGTTGCCCGAGAAGATGCTCGGTAAAAGTAGTGGCAGCTCGCTTTCGCCCCGTAATTTTTTGTCTCCGGTTTCGGCGCGAATTTTAGGAGCATTTGCATCGCAAATCAGGCGAGGATTTAGCGTCGTAAAACGCTCGTGGCAGCAGTGTCTTCGCTCATAATTCTCGCATAACTGGTGCCACGAACGGAAGAATAAGCAGCCTGCGTCTTGTTAACAAATAATGCGTTAGTCCATAAAAATCCGCCAGAAGAATTAAGCCGAGCGGAATATAAAAAAAAAAGAAAAAGTTTTCCCCTCTACCGAAAAAAAAAACAGAGTGAAGGAAAAGGAAAGGCGAAACTCTTCCGGCTTTGCAATAAACTTTTCTTTTTAGCTTCTGTTTCGACGAATTCTTGCGGAAAAAAGGTAAAACAGTCACTGAACGAATTCTACATCCATGTATAGGGAAAGAAAGAGAGAGATTTACAGGATTTTATACTGTTGGAAATATCTACTTAACAAGTAGCTTCTTAAATGTCTTAAAGGATAGGATGGTGATCTTTTAATGAAATACACCGATTAAATGAGGGAATATTAAAATATTTAAATTAAAGCACCCACATCTTTACAAAGCAGTCTTGAACTAAAGTATCCTTTATTTTGTAAATGTTGGGATGGAACATAAAAGTTCTTCTCTAAAAAATATTGTTAAAATTATTTTTAGAAGATAAGTCAAAACGTAAAGGGACAATTTTACCTGACTGCGTAGTATAATGAATGCGCCATTATTAAGTAGCGGAAGAATGAAGCTACTTCTTGGTTTTACAAGTCCGTCTGCCTGTCCGTTTGTTCCGTTCATATTTTCTACATTTTTTGACATAGAAGGTTGAAATTCGGAATATAACTTACCATAGGTATGTCCTACTTTACCATTTTGTTTGATTTTGGGATGGCCTATTGAGATCGGAGTTACGAGGGTGAGAGTTACAGGTGAGCTCATGGTTTATGTGGTATGCAGATATGTAGAGGAGGGAAATTTGGAATACAAATTCTTCTAGGGAAGATCTACATTTCTATGAAGTTTGGCCCCAATGTTCTTAAATGTTAGCAGTTACGAGGTCTTCAGAAAAATTAATACATTTAAATGGTAACATTCAACTGGAAATGATGAGAAAAGTAAGAAGATTCGAGAAAATCAATTTTTGGAAGAAAAAAAAAAGATGGGGGTTAAAAAGTGCGAATAAAGGGGGTAAATGATAAACGAACTCAGAGTTTCCGCTACTTTCCTATATCCTCCTCAGACAGATTAATTTCTTGTTACACATAATCTCAAAATGTCTTTGCGTGTCAGAATGCTGGTTTAACTCTGTCAATTCAGTATGAATGCGCCGTTGTCAAACTGCACTTAGGAAAAGGAAGATCTATTTTTGTTTCATTATATCCGTACAGTATAACGGTATATGGTGACAGCTACTGTTAACTACTGAGGATTTTAAACCAAAAAAAGTTAGTCCAAAAGGCAGTCCAAAAGTTATGACGAGAAAAATTTCAAAAGATATGATTTTGCCTCAGGACAATGCTCGTCCTCATACAAGATCTTCGTTTTAAACAGTTAAAGTGCCAAAAATATGATGTTTCAACATACATTTCTTACGTGCCCCCCCCCCCTACCCCAGTGAATATCACCTTTTTGGTTCATTGGAAAAAAAAACACCGGCATGGACCAAAAAAATTTTTGACGAGGACGTTGAAGCAGTGTAAAGAGTGCTGCTAGGAGACCGAAAAGCTTCTTCCAAGACAGAATTCAAAAGCTTGTTAAAAGGCGGGGTAAAAACATAGAAATAGAGGAGATTACGTAGAAAAGTACTCTAAATTTTCATTTTGCTTGTACAATAAAAGGTTGACTTTTCAAAACGTCTTTTTAATTTTTAACTTTCCCTCATACTTTTTATTAGCTGTTCTGCTAACCCTCAAGATGTTTGCCGTAAATTTCGGCCAAAATTTTCTGAAAACAATTGAAGGGCTCGGGGCAATAAGGACGTAATCCACAGGAAGAATTTTTTGAGAAAATCTGTAAATCTGTATGGTTGATGTTTTGCTTGACTGTGATTACAGTTTTGCTTGTGCAATTGTTACTGAAACATACTGTAAATGGATTTCACAAGCAGTAATTATTACATTTAGTAAGAACTTCTTCCTGTGGTTACAGTCCTTCAATTGTAAACTAAATTGTTAACTAAACCTTCCAAATCAATTTTTACCCTGTAAAATATATAGGTATTGGACATTGAAACTGAAACACCTTCGCAAATAGCACTGGATACCCGCAGGGCTGAATAGAACCTTCTGCTAGGTAATTAATCGTATGCATATCAATGAATCACGTGTCAGAGGTCTTGTTAGTCACTCCAGTAGAAAAGTTCGACAGTAAGCTTCAAATTGTCTGTGCAGAGCGCTATAATGGGAGACATATCCGACTTCAAAAGAGGGCAGATTGTTGGGGCGCGTCTAGCAGGTGCATCTGTGTACAAAACTGCCACACTTTGTGATGTCTCACGTGCTACAGTATCCAGGGTGATGTGTGCATATGAACAGGAAGGACGAACCACGTCCAGGAGGAGCAACTGCAGGGGAAAACGGAAGTTGTCGGAAAGAGACGTCAGGACATTGACCAGGATTGTTGCACGAAAGCGGAAAACCACCGCAGCAGAAATCACCGCAGAAATGAATACACACCTCCAGGAACCTGTGTGCACGAAGACAATCCGTCGTTACCTGCATAAATCCAACATCCATGGCAGGGTTGCTATACCGAAGCCTTTCATCAGTAGTACAAATGCCTCCAAGCGGGTTCAGTGGTGCCGGACGCATAAAACCTGGACGTTGGATGACCTCAAACGCGTCATATTCTCGGACGAGTCCAGCTACACTGTCTTCCAAAAAACAGGGAGGGTATTCGTCTGGAGGAGCCCCTCTGATGCCCACAACCCAGACTGCTTGGCACCCACAGTCAAACACGGAGGTGGATCAGTAATGGGTGGATCAGTAATGGGTGGATCAGTAATGGGTGGATCAGTAATGGGTGGATCAGTAATGGTTTGGGGTGCAAACTGTGCAGGACCTCTACCGATCCTTCCCAAGACGTGTTACTGCTGTGCTGGCTGCCCACGGTGCCCCAACACCTTATTAAATAAAGATTTTGGATTTCTACCAGGTGTTTCAGTTTCAATGTCCAATACCTGTAAATCACATGTTAAAATGCATTAAGCTAAATTGGTATCTACAATATTATAATAATCTCGCATCAAACTACTTCATAAATAATTGTTGTGTAAGAGTAAACTGTCGTGCTTACATCTGCTTTAAATAGTAATTTAAAGAATTCCGTTTCTTCTCTGCGCTACGCTTCCATCAAATATGAATTATTCTATTAGAATCGCAATAAACACCCATTGACAGCAACTCAATACACGGCAATAAATTAATAAAGGTATTTAAAATTAATCAAGGTTATTCCAATGAAAAACCGAGACCAAACAGCTCTTCATCTTACGTACATAACTAAATCAGCTATGATGAAGTGTGCAGTTTAAAGATGAATTCAAATGCACTTATGTATATGCAAATCATTTAAAATTTTGGTGATTACTTTCAACTCTTATTCCATATGATTTTATTTTTTAAATCTTTAAAAAAAATATGTTCCTTTTCAAAGTTTTTCTACAAAGTTTAAATATTTAAGTCCCTCGCTCAATCGATAAATGAAACTTGATATATGGTTCATCATATTTTTATACCTCATTTTTCACATCTCTGACAACCACTGCCTTGACAAGGGACCTATTCAAATTTCTCAAGTTTTATGAGGAGCGGGAGAAAAAAAAATTAAATTTATTGAAAATGAAAACTTTAACAACTTCTTCGTTAGATCCAAGCTAAAGATAACACCGCCGAACCGACGGTTTTCAGGAACCTTCTACATGTTTGTTGCCTTCTCCGAAATGTTGGCATTGGGTAAATAGAAGAAGTGCACACAGAATTGTTTACATTTCAAAATGCGTTTTTCGCAATTTTTTTTTCATTCTTTACAAAACAATAAATAATATATTTTTTCATGAGAATGGAGGGAAGAGGATATCTCAACGCTTGCAATGTTCATTTGAAACGTTCAAACGACGGAGATTTGAAGCGCCAAGTGAAGAACAAAGGAGAAGGCAAGGAAAAAGAAAAAAAGGAGAGACATTTATTACGGAAGACGTCCTTCGGGATATTTCATTCCAAACGAACAGTTGTTGTATTTAAAACCGAAACATTCCTTTAGAAAAGCAAATGAGAAATGGGGAAGAACGAATAAAGACGGCTTCAGTTTCATTCCGTAGCAAGAGAGGGCGAGAGTGTCATCTCAAGTGGCTGCCGCGTTGGTGGCGCTCCCGCCGCCGCCTTTTGTTAAAGCAGAGCACCGCACTAGAATAAACATGAGGGAAGGAAAAAGAGAAAAGAAGAATCCTCTTTTTTTTCCTTCTTCTTCTTTTATTTTATTCCTCTTCCTTTTTTTCTCTGGTTCCTTGGTTGTTTTTCTTTCTGTTTTTGCGAGCGCTCTTTTTCCCCTTTTTCCTACTTACGGCCTATTGCGTTACTGTTCGAGGAACCAAATAAACGCAGCCAAAAGAGCAAAGTTGATAAAACGATAACGATTTAGGAAATTATTTTTATGGAGGAAAAAGAAATCAAAATTTTTCTTATTTTTTTTAAAACTAAAAAACTTAACAAAAAAGAAAAAAGTTAATTAGAAATTATTAATTAAAAATGAAATCATCACTCTTCCCTGCAATGAAGTCGTACCTTGAGTGAAGCTGCACGCCCAAAACGATTTATCAAAATTCTTCTCCGTTTTAGAAAAACGAATTTTAAATTGGTGTCTTTTAATTGAATAAAACCGAACAACTGAAAACACTTCAAGCAGAGCTGAAGTTTGCATGTTCTGTAGAAAAAGACAACATTAAAAAAAATGAAGTCACACTTTAAAGAGTTAAACTTAAGTTACCATCCATAAAACTATGTCAGTAAAAACACTTGATTTTCATCTACTTTAATTTCAATCAAGTCTCCATGTTATTGTCGTAGTCGCGTGTATGGCATGGAATGAATTCTCTAGAGTATATTTCGTTTACAAGATTTGCTAAACTCCTCTTGGTACGCGGTCGGGTTTCCTCTTAAGAACTGAAGATTTTGGATTAGATTGTCGAGCCCCTTAAAGGAGAGGAGACCATGATGGCTCCCTTTCCAACGGTCGGAGGAAAAAAGAATTGAAGCAGCGGTCGTCCTCATGTAATAGTTTGTCCAGGAGACGTTGAAGAAGAGTTGACAAGAAAAACATCCGGATCTCATGGTTGGAGACTTTCTCGTGTCCAAAGTATTAGAAAAAGCTCTTTATATCAACAAAGAATGGACACAAGGAACGCGAGTCAAACATTATACACGTGCATTAGAAAAATCGATTCAATAAAAATTAAAGACGAGCAAACAATCAATGAATATAAATCATTTCGAAAATATGTAAATTTAACCACATAAAATTTAACGTACAAATTAATAATGTCAATTTTTACGATATAGACACATCGATATAATGCCAATTTAAACATACAACAATCCATTCAATATAAAATTTAAAAAGACTTATTCAAAATTATATCATACATGCTCAGAACAGCAATGTTATAGACGAACTTCTGAATGATATAAAAGAATTTTCTTTTGCTTAAAGATTGAGCGTTCTATTTTTTAATATCACTATGGGTATTTGCCAAGGGTAAATTCTTAAACTATTGCGGTTGCCGTGTCAATTAAAAAGCTAGCTTAGAAGAATCAGATTTTTAAAACTCGATATAACCTTCCAGCATGAACCGTTTCCATCTCTCTCTCTCTTTTTTTTTTTTTACATAAATATTATTAAGTAACGGAAGAATGGAGCGTTACGGGGATGGGAGTTAGTGAGTCCATGTCTCTAACATGGTACAGGTATGTAAAGGAGTGAAATTTGGTATGCAGATTTTTCTAGGCAAGATCCATAATTCTATGAAGTTTGAGCCAAATTCTCCCAGATGGGTGCGAATAGTGACCATGTGGTCTTTAGAACTATTAACGTTTCAAAAAGCAACATATGGCCTGTGATATGTTATTCGATCGAAAATGATGAGAAACGAAACAAAGTAGAGTTCTTTTCCAGTTTCTAAATACTACGTTAACAAAAAAATCAATTTTTTGAAAGAAAAAATGGGGATTAAAAATTCGGACAGAAGGGTAAAAATAGATGAACTCCGCTGCTTTTTTATACCCTCCACGAGGGGATTAAGTTCTTGTTAATTATTAAATAGCGAAAGAATGGAGCTACTTATTGGTTTTACCATGTCCGTCTGTTTGTCCCGTTCATATTTTCTACATTTTTTGACGTACAGGATTGAAATTCGGATTATAGCTGCTTATAGGCATGTGCTACTTCACTGTTTAGTTTTTATTTGGTTTCGAATGGCACACTGACATCGGAGTTACGGGGTGGGATCTAGAAGGATCATCTCCCTATATGCAAATAAGTAAAATTATGGCATCTGTCATTTGATCGGAAATGATGAGAAACGAAAAAAGGTAGAGTCCTATATCATTTTATAATTTCTACATTCCAGAAAATCAGTTTTATAGAAAATCAGGGTTAAAAAGTACGAATTAAGTGTAGTAAAAAATAGATGAATTCAGCGCTTCCGCTATATTTATATACCCTCCTAGCGGGAATTACTTTCTTGTTAGTTTATCGTTAGTAGTTCTGCTTAGCAGACTCATGACCGCGGCAATCGTGTGATCGCAGTAAAAAGATATTTAATCAGGCAACTTACAGCATCTGGCATGTGTTAACCGAGCAACATGAGAAAAACAAGGATTTCAGCGGTTCGGCGCAACATAATAGTCAGTGGATTCCAGCTTGATCAAACATTTCTGCAAACATATTGGGTTGTTCTCGTATTGCTCGTGTGTAATGCGAAGAGAGCGCTACCTATAAAACCTCGCGTCAATGATACAATTCTGTGGTAGAGAAGAATGAGAAGCGCATGGATAAGATTATACAGCCATGAACTACGCTTCCTACTTCACAGTTCCATAATATGAAATAAGCTTACTTCAAACTCACAGCTCTGTCAGTTTTTGATCTTCATCTCACTCAGCGTAGAAATTACTTGATGTCTGGACTCACTGATGTATATATATACGTCTGGACTCACTGATGTATATATATATGTCTGGACTCACTGATGTATATATATATGTCTGGACTCACTGATGTATATATATATGTCTGGACTCACTGATGTATATATATATGTCTGGACTCACTGATGTCTGTATATATTCGGATCATTTATTATTTTATGTGTGAATTGATGGTTTCCAGCTTTATTTATTTCGTAAGCTCACAAGTTTATTTACCGTTATCCAGCCGATAAGAAGTGAAAAATCAAACTTTCCTGTATTTGAAGGTGAAAATTTGAGGCTGAAAACGGCACGATGTAGCCAATATAGGATTAGTTGTAGTCTACTGCTTTCCAAAATGATTACTCAGCTGGAAAGCACTTCATTGTCATATTAGGATATTTCCAAAGAAAATATAATTGTAGAAACAGTCGCAATAGCGTGTAAATAGATATTTAGAAGTTTGTATATACTTGAAGAAGTATCGTCATAAAAACAAATTTAAGCCAAAGTCAGTAGCATGATACTAAACAAAACCACAAAAATCAAAATAAATAATACTGACTTCATTGAAGCAACCAATCGTTACTCAGATCATATGACACTTGAACAATCTTTTTTAATAAAAATTGACTGTTAATGAGATTTTTTAAGTTGTTAAAAATATTATTTAAAACTTCAACATCTAATTCATTTAGAGAATGATTATGAGAAAAATAGTGCACAATTCTAGTACATATTTTTTAATTTTGTTTTTATTATTTTTATTACCTAAAATTTTAATAAAATGGACTCAATGAGTCGTTTAACTTAATTTTTGAATTTAATTTCTAAATTTTTGTTTAATTTAAATGAGACATCTTAATTTTTAATTTACCTTTAACTTATACAAATAAACGGGCTAATTCAATTAAATTCGAATTTAATTAAATGTAATTGAAACTACTGGGCCAGAATTGAAGCTATAATGCAATTTGAGATGTAAATAGAACTGCTTGTTGTTATGTAAATAGACCTTTAAGTTGTTTTTATCTCTCCTTTATCGTTTATAATTGTTGTCAAAGTATTAAAAGTTTGTAATATAAATCTTATAATAAAAAATTAGTACTAAACCATCGCTATCAGGTGGGTAATTGACACTGCAAACGGGAAAAATTTACATATCGCGAACGCCATTTATGAGTATTGCGTTCATAAAATTTTCCTGAATCTGGCTTTTATCATTTATAGGTAGACCTCCAATTATGATAACTGTAAAACGAAATTATCACAGGCGAATATTATTATATTTTCTGTATATCAGCTAATGAATACCATGAAACTTTGAGAATGTATATCACGATGAAAACTTTAAGCAAATTAGGCATACACTTTAACAAAGTCTAAACAGTGTCGATCCTTTTCTATATCATCCTTTGAGTTCCCCTTGATATTAACAGACATTCTGAAATTTCTTTTCTTTGTCCTCCTCTTCTTGGTATAATTTCTTTCCAATCTTTTCACGAATTCCACAGATATTGATTATGTTGTTTTGTTGGATGTTAACATCCTGGTGCTTTTTATAAGGAAGATAATGGAGTTAAAATAAACTTGTTTTTAATAGATACTGTTACTTTAAATTTTGAAATTTTGTCTACGGTCTCAAATTTCTGATGACGAACAAACAAAGCACTTTTAAAGTGACTATTTATAAGTTTTAAATTAAGATGAAATATTCATAAACTTGAGATCATTTCGAGGTTAAATCATCTTATCTGCATTTGAAAATTTAAAGCGAAATATTTTTCCTTTTCTAACTTTTGCTCATCCATTCTAGATTAGAACATAACTTGCATTCATTTCGTATTGCATTCATTTCATATTTTCTTAATGAGAACAAAGAATCTCTTTCGAAACCTGCTCGTCTTTTCTTTCGCGTGCCTCCAAATCACCGATGACTGGGGGTAGCTTTTGACCAATGTTCCTGGCGAATACCGTTAATGCAGCAGCAACAGCAGAGATGGCGACAGACAGAAAGAGAGCAAAGAGACATCTGATAAACCGCGGAGGCTCTTCCGTGATCTAGTGTCACTCCCTTCTCCCGCCTTTGCACACTGCCACCTTCGTGCCACAAACTAAATCCAGGTAATGGATGCAGATGAAGCGTCTTGGTGGCGTCACAAGCTCCGAGAAAGGGCACGCAAAGGGACGACATCAACTCTCCATACTCGTCCTCATGAATAAAATGGAAGAGCAATCGGAACTCTTATAAAGAATTACTGGAATTTCACTTATGTAAAAATCAATTTCAAAGCTTTGCCCAAGCGCTTTAACCTAAATGCTCTGTCATTTACAGCAGAGAGAAAGAACTAGAATATTGACTCTCCGAAATCACATCTGTAAATTCGATTAAGAAACTGCTCTTCTTTTGAGGTTTGGTTGATGGTCAAATTCGTCACGGTCACCTTGAAGAATTTTAATAGTTTTAATATTAAACGCGCTGTTGCCTAGCGACATCGCTTCTGTTTATTTGTTCCCTTCCAATATAGGCAAAGGTGCGTGGCTAAATTAAACTGAAGCGCGCCAAATAAAGAGGAATATAGTTAATAATTTAATAAGCAAAGACTTTAAAGTTGTGTTGATTTTCTTTTCTATTGAATCCGCTTTTGTAAACACAAATACTTGTGTATTTTGGTAAAAATCTACATGTTCTGCTTGAGAGATGATGATGTAAACAGCAGTCAACCGTATGAGAACACTGTTTTTAACAAACAATCTCATCTCTTTGTTTATTTGTGCGACGTTCTAAAACAATCAGAAATTGAGAAATTTTTGAATATACACTGCCTGGTCAAAAAAAAAAAGTCGTCGTCGAATATTCAATATGCAAATACTAAGGATCCAATCACAGACTTACTGCTGCAGTCATGTACGAATAGTAATCATGTCATTTGTTTGGAAAAAAGATATATGTGGACGTAGCACCTGGTCGCGGAAAATATGTCACAGAGTTTTAGAAGGGACAAATTGTTGGCCTATTCCAAGAAGGGAAAACAAGAAAAGAGACTGCGGCAATTACTGGAACTCGAGTGAAAAAAACCTGTACAACGCATTATTAAAGCTTGGAATAAAAGATCTGAACCATCAGCCTCGATGAGTAACTGGTCGAAAAGAAATTCTGAATAATCGTGACCGGAGATCGTTAAGACGCATGGTGAAGGCAAACTGAAGAGATTCCACATTAGAACTGATGGGGAAGTTTAACAAGAGAGTCAAAACCAAATCCACATGCACAATGGACGGGAACTTAAAGGAATGGGACTAAACAGCTGTCCCATTTCATTCTCCACAAGAAAACTGCTGGTCAGTGAGACCAATAGGAAAAACGATTACTGTTCACCCGGGAGCACAAAAATTGGAGTGTGGAAAAATCATGTGATCTGATGAATCCAGGTTTGCTCAGGTTTACAAGATTGATGGGCGCATCAGGGTAAGAAGAGAACCGCACGAAGAGGTGGACCCGTCATGAGTGGTACCCACTGTCCAAGCCCCAGGAGGCAGTATGATGATCAGGGGTTCTTCTGGTTGATCTGATCTGGGTTCTGCAGCGTTATGCAGAATAAAATGAAGTCAGTTGCGTATCTGAATATACTCAATCACCAGGTTATACCAACCACGAACGAGTTCTTTCCTGATGCCACTGGAATATCCCAGGACGACAACGCCAGGATTCACCGAGCTCGAATTGAAACTGAGTGGTTCTGGTCTCATGATAAATATACCAAGTGAGTCCTGATCTTAATTATATAGAAAGTCTTTGGGATGATTGGAAAGGGGCATACATAGAGGTTCCATTCTCCACGCATCACTGCAGGATCAGGACGAAAAATTACTAGACCACTTAATAAAAATATACAGAGAAGAATCCATGCCACGGCGAATGCGCGCCGTCAAGAAAGCGAAAAGTTGCCCATTCAAAAATAATAGTGCAAAAGTAAAGTTGATTAATTCACTCCTAATCAAACCCAACACATTTCTAATTAGATAGAAGGATACGGTAAGCATATCTAAATTTCACACAAATGTGACTTCTTTTTTGTGCAGCAAGTGAAAACTTCATATGCCATAACAATTGGAATACTAGAAAAAAAATCACATTTCCGACTCAAAATCCCAGGATATGCTGGGACCCGTATGGGAAGAGATGGAAAATCGTCTTGACATCTGTCGGATCATCAAAGGCACTTCATAGAACATTTATAATGCATAAACAATACTTAGTTATTAAACGTTTTACATTTTGTCACAAAGGAATAAATCGATTTTATTTTTGCACTATTATTTATGAATTGCCCTTTACATATAACCCTTAGTCGAATTCAGAATTAACTCTCCCAGTATATTCCTATGTTATCTGAAAACATAGCCATCCCATAATCAATGAGGATCCAGCAACATTTCATTGCAAGACCACAGTAAATAGTTCAATAAATGAAATAATAGGAAGTTTACGTCGACAAAACCCCCCAGAAATTTTCAAACATTTTCTCAGTGTTATTTAAAACGAGTGTCAAGGGCTAAAACGATTTCTCTCTTAAAAAAAAACGATTACTCTTGGCTCTTAAATTTCTTAGGCAAAAAAAAATTATGCTAAATGGCACTTAACGATAAATGGTTGATTTGAACGGCCATCATCAAATAAAAGGCTTTCAAAATCGTTATTCTGGTAATAGAATTGAAAAAAGGGCCATTTCAAGAGGGATAAAAATATTCCACATAATAATCATTGGAACCGATTGTTTGACTCGCGACACGAAAACAAGGACGGTCGGTCATTGGGGCTAGCTCTGGTAACATTCTAAATTTGCTTTCTCGGTTCGTGGGAAGGTAGAAATAGAATTCGGTAAAAAAGTCATCAAAGCAGAGCGGTAGAGGGAAAGAGCGAGAGAGAGAGAGAGAGAGAAAAGGAAAAGGAAATAACTTCTCGTGGAGCAACGACCAAGGCACGTGATCAGCATCGGAACGCAATCCTTAGTCGAAGGAGACATTGAGGAAGTGGAAGAAATGAATAGAGAGACAGGCGCCCTAGAGCAAACGCCAGTGCTGCCACGACAAAAGATTCCATTGCAGTGTTAGCGTTGGAGGGCGACCGAGGTTGGGAGGTGGGAGAGGAATGCCTAGTTTAGGAGATGGGGACCTAATAGGAAGAGAGGAAGAAAGAGAGAAAAGAAAAGAAAAGCGAGAGAGAAAG
The DNA here is from genome assembly GCA_023313115.1 of Rhysida immarginata. NCBI lineage: Eukaryota > Metazoa > Arthropoda > Chilopoda > Scolopendromorpha > Scolopendridae > Rhysida > Rhysida immarginata. The sequence continues at coordinate 1,773,435 of JAHWFO010064584.1, read as the reverse complement.
GAAGAGAGAGAGAAGGAAGATAATTGCGTGACGCTCGACATCTCATTGGGCATGCGCAGCAAGTGAGAAGGGAAGGAGATCGGGTTAGACAGACAGTCATAAAGCAGAAATAAATGAGAAATCGATCAGAATACAAATGGAAAATACACAGTCGTCGTATCATGTTGATTTAGAGAAGGAAGAGTGGGGAAAAGAGAAAGAAAAAATAAGAAGAGTGTACCGAGTGGGTGTTGTCGGGTTCGCCGACGTTCACTTTCCCTTTCTTTTCCATTCCTCCCTCTCTAAGGAGCCAGGGCAGAAAAAAAGGATGGTAGGTGGTGGGTGGAGAATGCGATCGCTCCCGGTTAATCGTCAGTTCAAGCAGAAGATGGAGGAAGATGTTTTTGAAACTCCATCAAATGAAATCATTCGTCGAAGGCAATTGATTCAATGCCGCGAAAAATGATCTCTTCACTCATCCTCTTCTAGATAAATGATTCACTCAATCCTTTTGCGTTTTATTATGTGCTTAATACCTTGGAATTATAAAGCATGTGTAATACAATCATGGTTTCTATTTAATAAGAAATCTATATCTTCACCCTTTAATTCCAATCATGATAGGTATTTTTAAGAGGCATACAGGGTGACTAAAAAGTCTTTTGCAATCCTCATTCTACCTGTACAGAAGATGGAGATGTCTTAAATCTATTGCAGCCAATAAATAGGAAGTCGTGAGTGGGCTATCTGTTGGTGACCTGGTTATGCAAATTAGGACACAAATAAATTTATCTGTAAACTGTAACAGATAGATGTCAATTTCCAATTTCCAAACTTGTTTAATTATGAACAAAATATAAAAAACGCATCATAATCGGATGAATAGATCACTCAGAAATAAAAGGGAAACAATTCTACATGTCTGTCTTGATAAAGACGAGCTGCAGTAGCAGCATTCTCATTAGCAGCACCAAAACACATGACCATAGAAGTGATCTCCTTAACGGTTTACTCAGTCATCATACTGTACAATGAATTAGTTTTTTATTATGGCCGCACTCGTGCTTGTTCGAAACCGAGGTTGAGGGGTGAACCTGGGCATGGCGCGAAAAAATGAATTGATATTCAGCCCGTTTTTAAATTCAATACCATAAATATCATTGAAGGATGTAACAGAAATTGTTAGATCCAAATCTCAAGCGGCTGAGAAAAATCTGGAAACTGCTGATCAGATTAAACTGTTGCCTTGATTCATTGTTTTCATGAGATAAATCATAACTTTCGGTTCCTTCTTCAATCGTGGTCATTACTTTATATATGCATTTGGGAAATGATTTTTTTTATAAAATAAGGTGCTATGAATTTCTTTCGTTTCAACTGTTTCTTCCTTTCCGCTTTCGTTTTCTATTATAACTGTATCATTTTTTCTCGCTGTTTCTCCTTCTTTTCATGAGTCCAAACTGCACCTGTTAACTTCATTATTTTTTCCCGAAAGCCTTTTGGTTTTTCCAACTTGCTTTTTAAGTGGTGTATGTTATTAATGTCTGCTTGTGAAATTTATAATTTGTTTGCGTCCTTTTGTGTTTCATTTATTCAAGTATTGGTCATTTTCAATTTTGACATGTATTTGAAATTCTTCGTGTGAGCCTACAGGGGTTTATTCTTTCAAGCTGTTGTGAAGTTCGCCATTATTAATTGGCTCCAATATTATCCTTACTAATTTTCTTTCAGCTATTTCCAGTTCTTGCGTTAACATTTTTTTTGTTCAGAGTCAGACATTCTGCAACAAAGCGCTTCTGGGCATATTCCTGTTACGTAGTGCCAAAGTTTACCGTTGATATATATAGGCTTCTTGTTATAGATGTCTTTGGTGAAGAAATAGTCAGTTTTCATCTTATTGGCTCTTTCTTTAAGAGCTTCTTTCTCTGATCCATTTTGTTGAATTATTTCTCCTAAATATTTGAATTTATTGATTCTATCAAATGGCTATATTTAGTTTTCATTTTCTCAACCAGCTCTCTTATTATTTTGTCAAATGAGCTGTTATAGTTTTCAGTGCATAGAATGCACACAGATATAAGAAAAATTGATGTTGAATGTTGATTTAAAAATATAAAAAATAATAAAAGCAAAAAATGAAAATAAAAAATTAATAAAAATATAACATCCCAATATAATATTAATTAATTTCAATTAATAAAATTTATTATATAAAAGGTACATGTTAAGCTTAACAAGAAATTAATCCTCCCGAGGAAGATATAGGAAAGTAGCGGAAGCGCTGAGATCATCTATTTTTACCCTTTTATCTGCACTTTTTAAACCCCCCCCCATTTTTTAATCGAAAAATTAATTTTCTCGAACGTAGTATTTAGAAAATGAAAAAGAGCTCTATCCTCTTTCGTACCTCATCATTTCCGATCGAATGATGTATCACATGCCATATGTTGCCATAGTTCTAAACATCAAGTGACTGCTACCCCCACAACTCCGACCCCATTGGGGCAACTTGGCCCAAACTTTGCAGTAATGTTGTTCTTGCTTAGAACAATCTACATACCGAATTTCACGCATTTATATGCATAAATACTCGTAGACCTTTTGGTCCCCTCTAATTTCCGTCCCCGAAACTCCGACCCCAACGGGCCAATCAAAACCAAACTAAATAGTGAAGGTGCCCATGCCTATAGTAAGGGCCGAATTTCAACCTTCTACCTCAAAAAATGCGGAAATTATGAAGGGGACGGACGGACGGTTAGATAGACGGACATTGTGCAAACAATAAGTAGCTCCATTCTTCCGCTACTTTATAATATACATTCTGTATAACTTATATCATACTTTAATATTAATTAACGAAATCAATAATAAATAAAAGTAATGAATACAATTTATGAAATTTTTTCAGGTGATATTTTCTTATCTTAGTCATTCGTTTTGGTCTATTTCGCAACACAAATTTACTTAGAATAGACCCTTTTTAAGTAATCTTAATCCATCAAGCGAATGAGTGAAATATTCTGAGTTAAAATGCAGTAAAGAAACAATTAATCTGTAAATTAGCACCCCTCAGCCTTGTTTTCAATTCGTCTAAGATACAGTGGCTAGAAGAAATAGTGTGTCCATTGCCGCTGATTTCGTGTCATCATGACTGATGACACCGCCAGATGACACGACAATCTAATGCGCCGACAATTACTCTATAATGCATGGGATTCAATGTAAGTTTAACAGCACGAACGCTTTAAAAATACTTGTTTAATAAAATAAAATAAGATTGTAAACTTGAAATAATATCCAGATAAACTAATTAAATGAATTTCAAAGCAGTATTCGTTTTATTTATTATTTAATCGAATAGCTGTTGTTATAAAAAAAGTTAAGCGCCGAAGATAATTATATGGAAAAGTGTAATGGTTTTTAAATTGAAATGTTCTTTTTATATTTTACAAATTTCATAATTTATAATTTATTACATGTTATTGTGTACGTCTGAGCTTTAAAAGTTTACTTTTCTCACTTTTGCACTTCTTTCTTCGTTAGTGTTTTTACTAGAAAGTGCAAACACGTAAGAACGTAGAACTTGATAATGCTATTTGTTACTGCAGGGTTATATTATTATATTTTAAATTTTAATTTAGAGACACATAACGAAACCGTAAAACATATGTAAACCAACTAAGAAATGAGTAAAATGGCTATTCGATTAAATAATAAATAAAACGAATACTGCTTTGAAATTCATTTAATTAGTTTATATGGATATTATTTCAAGTTTACAAGCTTATTTTATTTTATTAAACAAGTATTTTTAAAGCGTTCGTGCTGTTAAACTTACATTGAATCTCATGCATTATAGAGTAATTGTCGGCGCATTAGATTGTCATGCCATCTGGCGGTGTCATCAGTCATCATTACACTCTCATAGCTGCATTTTGTATTCAATGGACACACTATTTCTTCTAGCCACTGTAGTCTAAGACGCCGCCATTTTTCAAGTCTCGTCAACGTGAAAAAGGCTAATTGGCTAAGTAAATATGGCTTTTTATGCCAATTGAAAAGGAAGATGGCGCTGTTGTGAAAACTTTCAGAAAAATGCAAAATCGGATTCAGTTTCATTATGGAGAGATCTACTGACCCGATTATGATGCGGTTTTTCTATTGCCTTCTTACTTAGTTTGTAATTAGAAATTACAATATAGTCCCTATCTGTTACGGTTTATGAGAGAACTTTTTTGTATATGTCCTAATTTACATAATGAGGTCATCGAAAGGCCACCAACGGATAATCAACCCACGACTTCATATTTATTGGCTGCAACAGATTCGGGATATCTCTATTTTCTGCACAGATAGAAGGGGTGCAACAGATTCTTTAATCATCCTCTATATTAGATTTATTGATATTTCTTTAAAAACTTTCAAATATAACCTTTCTTTTTCTATTTAAAAAAAATATTAACAAACCCATAAGAATCAATTAAAAGGTAAATCTCGCAATGTTTTCCATGCTCTTCTTCAAGCTACTTATTTTCCACTGCAACTAAAATTTATCTTAATGGACTACTGGACGAAAAGATACGATTCGTGAATGAGAAAATAGGAGCCAAAGAGAAGGGGGAGGGGGTTAAAAAAAAACTTAAGAACCCAACCGAAGAGAACGGAAATAGAAAATTCATCCTCCTTAAATCTCCTTCTGTTCCTCATCATCACAACTTTATTCCGTCTTTAATATTTGGATTCCGTGAAGCCTTTGCCAAACGGGACGAGATAATATCGCCCGTCCTATCCTTAGGGTTTTTCCTCCTCCCTTTAAACTTCTTCCACCTCTCCATTCGACGCTATTAAAGAGCGTTTCAGGTGCGTAATGGCCGGTCTAGTTTCCCCGTAATCTAATTACGGTGACGGACTCGCTTCGTCTCCGCCATAGAGAATGAGAGAGAAGGGAAACGAGAGAGAAAGGAAGGAAGGAAGAGATAGAAAGAGAAGAGAGAGAGCAAGAGAGAGAGAGAGAGAGACAAAGAAAGAAGCAAAGAGAGAGGAAAGGGTCAAAGACGACGCTGAATACAAACGGTGCAATCGGACGATTGAGGGTGTCGCGGGCAACGCCATACCAAGTCCCGCGAGCGCTGCATGCAGCCGCCGGATCCAACGTCCTATCCGCCTTAGGAATCGGAGAAAAGTACTTCGTAAGAAAGGGGTTGAAAGAAACGGAGGTGGGAGGCTGGAAAGGACAAACTGAAATCCCGAGAGCCAACGAAAAGTAGTCTTATGTTATTTTTTAGGAGTAAGGGAAGGAGGAGGCAGGGAATTGACAACCCTTCCAACACGAACACGGATCAACATCAACGAGAAGAGTGACGAACGAAAAGGAGCCATAAAATAGCGAAAGTGAAGAGAAAGAAGCTCACGGAGATCTTGTGATGGAAACGAAATGGAAAATAAATTCAGAAGAATGCAGAAAGCGAAAGATAAAAAAAGAATGAAAAAAGGAAGAGTGGAAATAAACAAAAATTGGGATTAGAATTAAGAGTTCATCTTTGAATATATTTTAATCATCTCATTCATTCAAAAGTAATTGAATTTTTCTTAAATAAGAGATAAAAATGAATTATTTTCCAATAAAGATCGTTAGATAATAAAATTCATTTAAAGTCGCCCATAATTTCTTAGAATGAATAAAAGTCGAAACCAGATGAGAGTTTTAAAAAACGTAAAAAAAAGTCGCCATTTAAAATTAAAATTACTTGGAGTTGCGAAGTTTTAAAAAAGTGGTTACTTTTTGACAATACGCAGAGCTCTTATTCAAAGTGGTAAATTTTTTCTTCAAAACGAAAATTCAGTGTTGCAGAGAAAAGTAGAGAAGAAATTTTTTTATTAATGTTATTTGAATTATTTATCCTTAGCTTATGTCCATGTCATTTCCTTTGAAAAAAAAATAATAGTTTAAAACAAAATTATTTCTGTACAAACCCCGTTATTACGAATCCGGTTAATACGAACTATTGGTTAATCAGTTTTCCTCTGGTCTCGAGCCCGTTTAATACGAATTTTTTAAAATACTAAACCGGATAACACGTTTAAAAGGAAAGAAATTCATACCAAATATGAGATCTTTATTGTAAAAAGAAATCTTTATTGTTGCAAATAATTCTGATTGGTTCTTTGTTTAACGAACAAGGAGACACAGATTTGACATCTGGGAATTATGATTGGTTTTCAGTGTTTATATAAGAATGGGCATTTTCAAGATTTGATCGGAATACGCATATTCACTGCATCTTGATTTCACTGTTTCACGTTTCATTACATTACATTTCATCGTTTCATTACGCTATCGACACGGCTATATGAAAAAAGAGGAAACGCGATGATTTTACGCTGGATCACAAGTTATCAATTCTTGATGCAGGGTCGGCAACCTTTTTTATTACAGATTTTTAACCTTTTCTAAAATTTATTAATTTAAAGTGCACTGTTTCCCGAAAAATAATTTAAAATTATCCTATCTCTGGCCGCTCATTACATATTTCTAAAAAATCACACGGACCGTATGGAATCCAGTAGCAAGCCGATAAGAAACCGGAAACGAAAAGACCCTTGACCCCTGCTACAGAGAAATCACCACCAAAGAGAAAAGATTAGGCCAAGATTTGTCTAGTTTAGATGAAATGATTTTATATATCCTGTACGATGTTCTACCAGATTTTTTCAATTTGTATAATGCTATTATAAACAAATACACTGAAGAGCCAATACATTATGACCACCTACTAAATAAGGAATTGCGCCACCTTTGGCCTGCAAAAGAGCTTAAACTCGCCTTGGCATGGATGCCACAAGTTCTTGGTAGGTGACTGGAGACAGGTTGTGCCAAATGTCTAAGCAGCGGTCACGCAAAGCCGAGATATTCCGACATGGTGATGTTTGAGCTCTGAGCTGCCGCTCCATGACATCCCAAATGTGCTATATCAAATTAGATCCGGCGAGTAAGGTGGCCAGGACATTAATTGCAATTCATCCTTATGCTCCTCGAACCGCTCCAACACAATTCGAGCCTTGTGACATGGGGCGTTGCCCTGCTGGAAGATTCCATTTCCAGTTGGGAAGACAGACGCCATGTAAGGATGCAACTGGTCCGCAATGATCTCCCGATAGTCCGCAGCTTTCATGGTCCGTTCTACTACAACTACGGGTCCTAGATCCGCCCACGAGAACGGGATGAATAAGAAATCGTGATTCATCCGACCAGGCAACTCTCTTCCACTTATCCATGGTCCAGTCTCAATATTAGCGGGCCCACTGTAAGCGTAGTTGACAATGACGCTTGGTCAACAGAGGCACACGAGTGGGACGTCTGCTGCGCAGGCCCATATCCGACAGTGTCCACTGAACTGTGTGTTCCGAAACACTTCCGCTTGGACTATCAGCTGAGGCACTGTCTGGCGCCGATTTTGCTTTACCAAGCGGTACAGTCTCCGACGTCCTTTTTCTTTGATGACGCTTGGGCGTCCAACACCTTGGATCGGCCTCGGTGGCTCAGCGGTTGCGTGTTCGCCTCTGATGCCCGAGAATGCGGGTTCGACCCCGGCCGAGGACGACGAGGATTTTTTCAGGGGGGAAATCCTGAGATCACGCACTTCCTTCGGAAGGGAAGTAAAGCCGTTGGTCCCGTGTAGTCGTTTGCCGGCTGCACGTTAAAGAACCCTTACGAGGCAAAATTTGTGGCCCCTATAACGCCGTCCTGAAATGACCATGGCAGTTGAAAAGGACGTTAATACCAAATAAATAAACCAAACCAAACAAACACCTTGGCGTCTACTGCGGGTTTCACCGTCATTTATCCACTTTGCGTAAATACTAACAACGGCAGATCGTGAACAACCTCTGCAGTTTCGGAGATACTCGTTCCGAATCTTCGGGCCTTTACAATCTGCCCTCTATCAAATTCGCTTTGATCAGCAACCTTTCCCATCACTCGCAAAATTAAGTGCAAGACTGATTTCTTACCTTCTCCAGCAGCAGTTAAATACCATTCCCCTTGATCCAGACGAGTTCATTCACCACTGTGGTGATGGTCATAATGTTTTAGCTCTTCAGTCTATATTCGTTCATGTAAACAAACTTCAATCACCAATATTTTTTGAAATAAACGAATGACGATAATTTTTAACAATCTGTTCTGAGGCTTGATTCACTACACTGCACCATCGGGGTTTCCTTTCATTATCGGCTAATACGAATCCTGAATAATACGAACAAAATTTCTGGTCCCCTGAGATTCGTATTAACGGGGTTAGACTGTGTTAGTTTTTTTATCATATGCAATAGAAAGAACTGAACAGAATATCTCTTATAATTTCTAGCTGGAAGAAGTCTCCATGTGTTATTCTGTTCGCAGTCGCACTTTCAACTGACCTTAATATCTTTCGTAATTAAAAAGACAATAAAAATATTTGGATTACTCTTAGAGCAATCGAACGATTATACTGTTATATCTTCAAAATAGCCATTGAAGACTTTAGTTACTGGAATTTCAATAGCAGGTTTTCGTAAAATCTGTAACGAAAGCATAAATGACCATAGCAATTTGTTTTCAATTTTTATTAGAGATCCTTAAACTTAGATGCGAATAGTGATTATTCCTCTATGTGGTCGAGAAGAATGGCCAGAGCGAAGAGAGGCGGAAGATTTAACACCTGACATCCGAAAAGAAATCCAATAATCCACATCATAGGCTGAAAGCTTGTTAGCAAACCCGAGGAGGCAAAGCAGTTATCGCCCCAGCTTAGGATATAAGGACGCTTACTATGTGTCTTTACGTGAGCGATCTTGGAGAGAGACGCGAGCGAGCGGACGAATTGAGAGGGAAAGTGAGCGAAGGAAAGAGAAGCGGACAGTGTGTCTTACGTGAGCGAAACATGAGAACTAATTCAGTGCGGCGATCTAAAGAGGTATTACAGTGAGATCAATCAGATTTTTTTTGCTAGTCATGCTATCTGTCGTTTTCTGCTAATGGAAACTCTTTATGTAAAATTATTAGAAATGAAGAAGAAAAAATGGAATTGTATTTTATTTTTTTATTTTATTTTTTTTTATTATTTTATTTCTCCGCATCAAGAAAACCTATCTAAAATCACCAAGGCATATTTGGTGTTTAGCTGGCGCTTAACCCTCTTTATTTGTGGAGAATTAATTAAGATAAATAAACCTCCCCTTTGAGAAGTCAAAACCGCTTTTGAAAAATTCCAGCAAACGGGCTTGATGCCACGCTACTCTATTCTAAATAAATTTCTATTCTAAATAAATAATAAGCACTCTACCCAGGTTATCCAACTCAAGTATTGACCTAATATTGAAGAATTGACCTTATTATTATTATTATTATTATTATTATTATTATTATAATCAATTAGCAAATTAATTTTTGCGAATTACTGCAATAGATGTGCCTTCAAAGCAATTTTTTAGAATCAATTTTAATGAAGTTTTTCAAGCACGAATTTAATCTTATTAACAATTTTTCAATTTCTATTTCACGTAATTAATTTTTAATTTCCATTCTTGGTAATTTAATAGATGGTTATGTTAATCTTTATTCCTTTGATCCCACAGATATGGTCTTTTCTGTACGCAGGAAATCAAGTTTCCCTCGACCATTATGGCAGGCACCGCTTCGTTCGCGTGAAAAAAACAAACTGGTTTGTTCTCTTCGCACCCGCCTCCTTGCCGCCTCAACCTCTCGCCGCTAGGATTCGCTCACGTAAGACACTCTCACAGAAATAATGCTTCTTATGTTTGTTATTTTCGCTGCGATCCGCTTCGCTCCAAGTTCGCTCACGTAAGACAGCGTGCCAAGATAGTGTCGTTTAATGTGCTCGTATAGTGTCGCTGTAGATAGTCTACTGTAAGTAAAACGAGTAATGCCACTCCATTCTTTCCTAAGGAAAGTAAATTCAGCCAATTAGAGCCGTTTATCAAATCACGTGACAACCCACAAAATGGGTGCTCTCAGTATTTACAGGTATTCACGAACGTCGTAAAGAATGAATTTTTATGATGTTAAAACGGTAAAAACTGTGATATTAAAAATATCAGATTTCTCACTTCCTTTATCACTTTACAAGTTCTTATTTTTAGTTGAATTGAATTTTTAAAATAAATTTGTAATAAAATATTTAACAAGACGGCTTGGTGGCCAAGAGCGTTAAGGCGCAGTTCGAAACCAACGAGTCGCGGGTTCGAATCCAGCTGAGGGCATGGATGTTTTTGTTTGTCCCTTTTCATTACCATCCTTTCATCATTTTCATCCATACTCTGGAACTAACAATTCCAGTTTCAAATTTAATCAGGTATATACAGATTCTCCCCCTTCAAATTTCAATTAACACAGTGTTAATTCACGTGCTCTCTAATTTGTAATAAATATTGCTTTCAAAAATTAAAAAAATTCGGCCTAAGCATTTGTATGGAATTATTGATTATGTACTGAGCAAAGTGATGTTCAAAAAAGAGCAGTTTTTCTCATGGAATTTTCGGAGAAAATCCATCTCACACTTAAATAAATTATTTTTTAATAATTTTCATTTGGTAATGAATTTCCATACATCTTTAGAAACAGAATTATTTTCCCTCGTAATTACTAAAATTCAATCAAACTTGCAGTCTTTCCCAAAGGATAACATTATACGTGGCTGCCATATACACCCAAAATGGCGGCGTGTCATTACTCGTTTTACTTCCAGGAACTCTAGTCTATAGTAGAGCACTAGATGTAGAGAGCACAGGAACTCTAGTCTACATCTAGTGCTCTAGTTTTATCTTTTACTTTTACCACGTTAAATATATTACAAACCTACTTATCATGTATTAAGTGAATTTACAAATCGTAAAATATTACATCATAACATTTTACTCGAAATGCGGCGTGAATACTTTGAAAAAATGTTCACAAAACAACGTAATCTCCATACTGCCCTTTGTATGCAGAGAAGAAGTAAACTCAAAATGGCGTCGCTCAAGACAATTGCGATACTCTTCTTATAAAGTGACTCTAGTCTATAGTTATGAAGGGAGGAAAAGCGCTAAAATTAAGTAGCGCAAAAATGAATTCTGGCCGTGTTTCCAAACAAATGAAAACGTTTGCATGGAGAGATAGATAAGAAAAAAATAAGAGAAAAAATTGTCCTATTGTTTACATCGATGAAACATAGATCAACTCAAATTTGGCTGTTTGCTCCCCAACATTGAATTGATTCATCTGCAACTGCAGCGACACCATAGGAGCACATTAACCAACTCAGCGATCTTCTCGTTGCGTGCGGACAGTACGCATACAGTAGGCGCATTCGGCAACTCAGATCTAACTGGATCTGAGGCGCGAAACGTTCGGCAACTGATTCTGACTGACTGACTGCTCAGAAAACTTGTTCGGCAGAGGACTTGTGACATCATAATCTAGTCAGACAAGGCCGAACTATAAATACTTGAGAAAAAACAAGGCCGCGTATTTATAGTTCGGCCTTGCTAGTCAGAATGGTGACGTATAGGTCAGTCGAAAAATTTTTGACTGAGGAACTCAGAAAATTAATCCATGACGAAGCCTCTCTTCTGTCCACCGTGGCAGGGGTCAAGGATAATAAAAGATTTTTATTTATTTACTACATTCATTTATTTATTTACTACATTCCAACGGGAAATCCCATATATACAAATCAAACAGGAAAAAAGAAAACATAATATAATTACATAACAGAAAGAATATTAAAAAAAATAATAATAAATTATTAAAGGAGAAAGAAAAATCAAAACTATTAAAAAAAAACAAACACAGAATATTTAAAAAATCCCATCAAAGGATAAAAGAAAATTCCTTATATCAGAGACATTACAATTAAAAAGATCAATATAATTAGATATAAAATTACCCAATCTTTGAATACGGATAATGGTAGAATTATACTCGTAATTCGTAGTACAACGAGGGATAAAAACTATTTCGATACTACGTGTAACACTGGGAATCTTAATATTAATATGACTCAGTAAAATGGGAGAATCGATCAAGCCATTCACCAATTTAAAAAGAAAAATGCCATCATGCATCGTTCTTCTCTGAAGTAAAGGAATAAGACCCGAAAAAGAAGTCATATTATTTGAAGACATTCTAGGTAAACCAAAACCAAAATGATAATTTAAAAAACGTATAAATCGATTCTGAACTGCTTGTAATTCAATAATTAAGCCTTGATGATAAGGGTTCCAAACAATAGAAGCATATTCAAGAATTGGTCTAACATATGTACAGTCGTCAAAGGGAAATAATCCACACTTGAATTTTACTCTAAGTTTTGCCGTTTCAATATTAATTTATTTTTAATAATTTAATATTACATTTAGAGTTAACATTATTAAGATTATTAAATTTAAATAATTATAATTAAAAAGCTATTAAAACAACACATTAGCATGAAATGTAATATTAAGTATTAAACTCGTGTGGATTATTTCCTTTGGTTGACTGTACAATAAAGAAGAATGAGGGTAGAAGGCCGATCAAAAAATTTAAAAGAACGTAGTAACAAGCCAAGAATTTTATTTGCAATTCCTGGTAATACGACTAATATGAACGTCAAAACTCAATGAACTAGTAAAATTAACACCAAGGTCCAATACCCAATCACAACGAGATAATTTGTTATCCAGTATACAATAATCAAACTTAATATAAGTGTGAGATTTATAATAAGACATACATTTACATTTATTAGGATTTAAGATCATTCGATTCAAGTTACACCAGTTAGAAACTATCTGCAAATTAAATGAAATAATAAATGATATTATAACTGGAGATAAGCCTACCAAGCATCAGGTAAAGATTTTTCTATCGAAAAATGGAAGGAAAAATCTTTATCTGCAAATTGTTTTGCAGCAATTCACAGTCCTGTAATGAGGAAATTGGAAAATAGAGTTTCGCATCATCTGCAAAAAGCAACAGGCGTACACCAACCAAATTAACTAAATCATTAATAAATAGATTAAATAAAATTGGACCAAGATGTGAGCCTTGAGGGACACCTGTGCGAGCAATAAAGGAAGAGGAATATGAAGAAGCAAATCTTACTGTCAATTGACGCTGCTCAAGATAAGATTCGAACCAAGCAAGTAAGGAACCAGTAATGCCACAAAGTTTCAACTTACTCAGAAGTAGAACATGATCGACTTTATCAAATGCCTTTGTAAAGTCTAAGTAAATAACATCCATTTGTTGATGACGCTTAAAGGCCAATAATATATCCTGTTCAAGAGTCACCAAATTTGTAACAGTATTACGACCAGCCATAAATCCATGTTGAAATCTGTTTTTTGCCGGGTTTTTCCCCCTTAATCTGTGGTAGGGGTTCTCAAAAGGGTGTGCCGCGGCACTGCTATGCATTGTGAAACTACATGGAATGTGCCGCGAGAAAAAAATTAAGAAAAAAGGCGCCGAGACAAATAAATGTTTTTTTACAAATACAAGTGATACGGTCGTTTCGCTACGAAAACTTTTCCCTCCTACTACAGGAAAGCGATTGTATTTTTATTCCGATAAATATTAAAATTATTATTATTAAAATTAAGTATTTTTATTCCGATAAGTATTAAAAATATTTCATTTTCTTTGCTCTCGAAAATGGCAACAGCAATTTCAATGGGTTCGGGACAGCGAGGATTTTATTACTACAGTAATTGCCTTATTTATTTTCAAATTAGCCACGTTAGATTGCTCCATGAACTATCTAATCATCTATTCTGCAGGTCGATTTCGCTTCAGTCTTCAAGTCAGTCAGTTTTTGCGTTCGGCACTTCGACTCAGATCAGCTCAGATGCAAGTCAGAAACTCGTCATAGGTCACATGAATGCGCCTAGTCTTCGAAGTTGTTTAGAATTGAAAGTGATATTTGTCAGTGAAAATTGCACGGATCTGCATATGGTTCTAAACAAGTCAGCAACCTCTACTGTTCAAAATCATGAAAATATGATTTTTAGTTCTTGTAAGGTTTAAGAGAAGAAAGGAAAGATTGAACCCGGATCCACAGTTTCAAAGTCAAGCCACATACACATACAGGATTAAAGCTCACATTTCAAAACGTTCTATAGGAGTCAATATTGATCAGAATGATCTGAAAATTTGCATACTACCTATTAAGGATGTGGAATTTTTTTTTTTGGTCAAAACAAAAAAATTAGTTTTCCTTCTTATCAGAATGTGGCGTAATTGTCACTTTGACAGTAGGATAAGCAAATTTCAAAAACGTCTAAAATTTGCATCAGACAAGAAGAAGCCTTCTAAAAGCACATATCTATTGAATGAGTTATTTCACGTGTAGATATATTCGTAAATTATAATGTCAACATCACCAAAAGATAGGGCATTACTTGTAAAACTGTTTCAGAATATCAATTGCATCTTAGATGCATTGTGAAGATTCAGAACTTTAAAGAGCTTAAAAAAGGTTCCAATGACTGCAAACGGTTTAAGAAAAATCTTTCGCTGTAAATGATAAATATCTTGATCGAAATTGTTAAAACTTGATCGTTGAATGTAATAAAGCGCCCATTACGCCACCTGCTGGCGAGTTTGAACAATAATCTCTTTTCTGTCACCAAAAATAAATTCCTTAGCCTCATTAGACACCATGCGAATTTTCAGGCCATTCTGATTAATATAGAATCATATAGAGCTTATCGTAATGTAAACTTTAATTACAGACACCCTAAATATATCGATGCAGGGTTAGAATTGGCAGTGCTCGAGTTAGTTAACCGTTAATCAAACTCTGAGCAGACCTCACTTCAATCCAGCGTTGTTACTATCATTGAAAAAAGAATTTTTCTAAATCTGAGATAATCTTAGTCCCTTTACCCCGACAAGTATGAAGAACTCGAAGAAATTATTAATTAATTGCAGTGCACAGTGATGACATAAAACAGATCAGCAAACACAGACACTGACACATAGCAGGTGAAAAACACAGGTCATGCGAAACGAAATCATTGCTGCGACTGGTTTCTTCAACACATTTCTCACGTGAAGGAGATTTTGGATTTAACTTTCATTATAGATGAGGCAAAATTTATTCAGAATATTCATTATGGGCTACAAACGTGTTATTACGCATGGCCCAAACACTGGGTTAGGGCACACAAAATTTACAGGTGTTGAATTGATATCTTAAAAGATAAAGTGATGTACCATTCTTTTGCTTACGTTGTGTGATTATACACCAAGCTAACAGGAAGGAAGCCTCAGTTTCTTAATGCGTGAGCTGCTAGTAATACTGAATCATATCAGAACTTGCTGAGTATCGGAGACAGCAAATTATTTGTGGTTGTTTAGCTGGTGCCTTTGCGACGGAAATATTCCAATTTATTTGCGCTGTCGCGCAGTAGAGCATCAGGGGTTATGACGGCAAATACACTTTCCGAGAAAATGTCCTTGAAAACCGTCAGAACACCCCCTCCCCCTACAACACCCGACATAGAAATTCCTTCCCAATCGCCCATATTAAACGTAACTACCAGCTCAAGAATATCTCTATTGCCGTCAAGACTTTGGTCCACCTTACCCCCAGATCTCCGTTCGTCACCTAACACCAATATTTTCAAATCCCGTTTAAAGAACTTCCTCTCTGCACCCCCACCTAACTAACTTCTGCCCCTCTTCATTCTCCCTCCATTTTTCAAAAATTGTTTTCTAACTCATCAAAAATTGTATCTTTGTTCTCCATCCAGGGACCTACCTCGTCGGCCTCTGCCATACTGGCTCAGGATGGACGATTTGTATCTCCCTTTACATTAAATAAATATAATAAAATAAAATAAATAGAATAAAATAAAATAAAAAAAAGACTGTGGCCAGAATAAGAAAGCAACTGATGTAAAAATGATGCTCCTATGAGTAGGAAGGATTGTAGTAGATTTCCCTATTTGTCGAGAATATTTTAAACAATTTTTTTCCACTTTTTCAATACAAATTGTAAATCATCCTTTATCGAGTTTGAACATTTCAATTGAAAACCTTCTTAAGTTCCTTCTCCAAAAAGTGCATTCCATAAGCCTTGCATATCTCGATTGAGATCGTGTAAAGTTTGGTATACCAGAAGTGAGTTTTTTAAACCAATTTCTTGGCTACAAAAGAATATTGCAGTTTGAATAATTTTTTAATTCTGGAGCGATGGGGTATAAGGACAAATGTTACATTGGACGTAAGTAGAACTGTCCAAGTATATGCAACTTACATAATGAATGCTCAATATGCGATGCCCTGATGATAAGTAATTTTTCTTCCACACATTAGATTCTCTGCTCTGATTGACTGCAGCAATCTGATGTTGCAATTCAAGCAGATCGGTCGGGAGAATGTGGCGGCCACCAGAGGAGAAATTGCTCTCGTGGACCTACGTTGGGATCAATATTTCGGGGATTATTAAGTTTTCAAAAGTTTGTCAAAAGTATTTCAAAGTTTTTAAGATTCTGCAATATTACCGCAAGACGATTAAGTGTAAGTTATGTTGATAAGCTGCTGAGTGCCAATGAGTATTAAGCTTAAAGGGTTATTATAAGTTTATGCTTCAATTCCAGATTGCTTTTAATTTCCTCTACAAATGATTGATATTTTGTGCAAAAAGAATAAACTTATTAACAACAATGCAATGGGAGAAAAGTGTTCTCAAAAGAGTAAAAGCGGGCGACACTTTGTCTCAATTGTACTGCATTCTTCTGCCTAATGACTTCGAGAACGGATGGAAGACACCTTTTCCACTTAATTTCCCTCTTGGTCGTTTTCGCATGCAAGGCAAAAGATGACGTGCGAAACAGTGACGCAATTAAGAGAAACCCAAGCCTCTCCGCTAATGCATTATTTTTAAATTCCCCTTTCCCTGTACCTTCTTAATAACAATAACTCAAATCGAGTGGGGCTAATGAGTAAGCAATTGAGAAACGTTGGAAGAGGACATTGATGGGGAGGGCGAGGCCACGGTCCCGGGCCAAAAGCATCGCACAACGGGTAATTAAATGCACCTTTCGTGCGGCGGACGCACTTCGCTAAACAGGGGGCCCGAAGGGCGGCCAAAACCACCGCCTCCTTAACTTCGATCTCTCGTCTTTATTAACAAGCGTTGGGATTCAGAGTTAAAAATCCCTCATTCAACACGCACGCATGCTTGATTTGAGTCACGAAAAATAGAACTAACACAGCTTCAATTACTCTCTCTGCGCCTACAGTGCAATATACACAGAGCGCTATTTTGTGTTTTCATTTCTTCTTAATCAGATGTAGAAAATTGTGATGATAATCCTGAGAATAAATATTGGTACAATGTATTTCCTCACCATCTCACTCGCAGATACAGCTGAATTTTATTTGAAAGCTTCTGATTCTAATGCAATTAACGTCACCAATGGAACTACCGATGCTACACAACGCTGTATTTTCCATCCATTTTATCCATCCATTTATCTTCCCGAGAGTCAGGAAATTATAATAAATTTCCATATGACCTCGTCCATCCGTAAATCTGCATACTGTAACTTGTTTTCAAACTGAGATTGATTCTCAAGATTGTGAAGATGAACATCCCTTCCATAAACAGTAAATTATCTAGATTAGGCAGAAGAATAGAGTACAAATGAGACCAAGTGGCGCCCGTTTTTATTCCTGAGATAACAGTACCTATCTTAAATTGAAATTAAATTATGGCATATTTCTGTTAATTACGAGGGTTGTATAGAAAATCAAGATTGCTATTTTCTCTTTGGGGTACCAGTGTACAGTGACATCCAATAAGTGAGTAAACACCCCACATTTCAGGTTTATTCATGTTTTTCATAGAAATTACTGTGAATAGGCACTTATATTTTACATTATTGTTTGCAGTAACTTATTCTCATCTTGAATTGAGTGATTTTCAACGAGGCCGTATTGTTGGACAATGCGAAGATGGTGTCAGCCAAAGGTTTATCTCCCGCACACTTCAGATTTCACTGTCTGCTGTCAACAGGGTTATTACACAGCTCAAAACACCGACTATAACCAACTGTGAAGTATGGTAGATTCTCTGTTATGGTGTGGGGTGCCATTTGGAGCACCCGGCGATCAGAGCTGGAATGTGTAGATAACATTAATGCAGATAAATACATCGCCTTATTATAGAAGGATCTTTTGCCAATATTTTCTAGCGGGATTCTTGACAAAATATCGATTCTGTTCATGGAGGACGGTGCTCCTTGTCATACTGCTTGAAGAACGCAAGCTTGGCGGGCACAATATGGCATCCAGAAACAACCATGGACCAGTCAGACACCCGATA
Source organism: Rhysida immarginata (assembly GCA_023313115.1). NCBI lineage: Eukaryota > Metazoa > Arthropoda > Chilopoda > Scolopendromorpha > Scolopendridae > Rhysida > Rhysida immarginata. The sequence continues at coordinate 1,755,100 of JAHWFO010064584.1, read as the reverse complement.
TGAATCCCATCGAACACGTCTGGAGCATGCTTGATCGTGTCTTGAGAAGACATTCACAAAAACCTGCTTCCCATAAAGAACTTTTCGAATGTTTGCGTACCTAATGGATCAAAAATCCACGAACTAAGACTGCCCAACTCATCAATTCCATGCCCAACCGGGTTAAAGCTCTGCAGGCAGCAAAAGGCCCGGTAACAAAGTTCTGACGTGCATACGTAAGAAATAAGTGTAGGAAATAGTTTTTGTGCATTATTTGAGCATAATCGTATATGTATCACAAGTTTTTCAATCGAACAGCGATTATGACTTTCGGCACAACCCTCGTACGTTTCATCTTTAAATCAAAATATGCCAGGGGTTTTTGATTTGAAAGCATCACGTTCAGTAATACTTTAATAAAAGTCAAAGATATACTAAAGCTATAAAAAACAGTTAATGCTATGCAACTGGATCTTCCTATTAGAAAACTTTACAGTATTAGCTAAGTAATTTTTCTTGAAACATATGAACAAATTAGTAGATTTAAAACATGCCAAGTACAAGACGGTAAAGGCACAAACTGTGAAATTTATGACTAGATTTAACATTTTTAGAAAGCACAGCATTCCGACACAGCATTTTAGGAAGTACAAATTTGCAGTATGCAGAATTTTACTTTTCCATCATTATTATTTGGCTTATAAATATGGGGCCTTACTTATTGAGCTCATAACTTTATGAAATACTATACAGCCACTTTAGTATGATTTTTTGGTATCGTGTTTGTATGCATCTGCTTTGTATTGGGTTTAAAGGTGTTTTTTTTTAAAATGTCGAAGATTTAGATTGCTTCAATTTTAAACAAATGTTTCTCAGAATTCTTAACATTTTCTTTACGAAGCCATAGTAAATACTAAATGTTAAACATTGCAGCAATCGACGAGACTACGAATGTATTATCCATTAAATGCTTTTAACATAGCAATATTAATATTAACAAGCTTAATCACAAGTAGACAATTTATATTTATTTTGTTCATTTTTTTGGATTATGTGAAAGCTGAATCAAGCATGTAATATCTAGCATATTAAAGAGGACCGACAAAGGGAAACTAATAAAGAACTTGTTTTAACTGCGACCCTCTTTAGTTGCTAACCATGTGAAAGTTTTGCGTTTTCTATAGATGTCACGCAAGCGCTTAATTGGTATGTACACAGCATACACTTCGGATAAAAATGACAAAAAAACTGCTTTAAAAGCCCGACGTACGCAGTGACGTTATTCTCCTCTTTGCTCTTCGTGAAAAAATATGGAATGAGCTTCATTGTTTGGAGAAAAATATTGACTTGTTTACAGAGGATGAAAGAGATCTCAACCGAGAAAACTAAAGAGAAAGAGACCGATAGAAATAAGCTGAAATGACAGTAAATTATTTACCAAATTTTTAATCCTTTTTTATTTTTTTAAATAAAATACATTTCTCTACTCAAAGAGAATAACATCGTAAATAACTTTTTAATTAAATGTGATAAAGTAACTTCAAACTGCATTGAACAGAAAGATACAAGCATTTTTTTATATTTATAAATTTCTTACACATGTATAGGCTAAAAATATGTAACCATAGTAATGTAATAACAGTTCTTTTTTTTTAATTTGTATATTATGAAGAAATTTTTCTTCAAAAGATTGCAATATCCTTTTTTTTTTAAATATTCCACAGCCAGGACGTAGATTTCGTTGATTTTGAAGAAGTAAAAATTTTTTTTATTAGAAAGATGTTTTTCAAAGAATGTTTCTTAGATAATTTTCTTTCCTCAATAACAACAACAACAACAACAGGAAAAACTAATAATTAAACATGATTGATAGGTTGTTTTCATTGCGCTTTATTGTTCGACGGTCGAGATAAACAACTTTGCTCAATCATTCGCAGTCTATCTGTTCGTCTTCAATTTCAATGCAAAAATACCACAACTTAATTGCCGTGCATAGTTTCGCCCCTTTTAATAGGTGCTTTATGTGAAGGGCGAACCCCTTGGCGGCGCCACCGGCGCAACCGAACCGCACGACACCCAATGACAAAACAATCGCCAATATATCATCGACCATGGGGACAAGAAGGGTGGGGTGGGGGAGGGCGGAGGATCCCTGAAAAGCACTTTCTCAGCTGCCTCTTCATCCAGCCTTTGTAATTTGCCTCGATTTTTATGAGGCATTAAACGAAGGACTTTAATTGCCTTTGAGTGGTTACTTGTTATACAAATGCCAACGGTCCATTGCTCTTCACTAGTTTCCAACCCGAGATAATGTATAAATCGTTGCTAGTCATGTATAGTGTTTTTTTATTCTTTTAAAAGCAATAAATTTATGCCGACCAGCATGTCTCATTAAACAACCTTTTCAATGAATGTTCCATCAGCATTAAAAAAAAGACAATAAAGAGGAAGAGTTTAGATATTGAATCGAGGCTTTCTCATTTAACGAAAAATGAATGGAGGATAAAATGAATTTTTTTCTTTTTTTTAATATTATTCCAGCGAAGCAATGTGCCACTTTGGCATGCAAAAGGTCAGAAGCACGCAAAAAGGCAATTTCGTCTTTCCTTGAACTCCGAATTCTTCTTACGTTCCTTAAGAGATTGGAATTAAGAGAATTTCTGATAGAACAACTCGATAAAAACTACAAATAAATATTCCTGGTAATTGTTTTGAGCATTTTTTGCTGATATTTAGCATGAATCTGCATAATACAAATCTAATTTGGTATAATCAGTGACTGAATGTCAGCTTTATTTATTGGTTTAAAAACTGGAATGAAAATTATCAAGATTTATAGCAAAGAGTGTGTAAGCTTTCTTCGAGTAAACTTGTAAGGGGATCGGTCTTAAAGTCCTTACAATGAAGTTGCAGAGATGACAAACCAATTTGACACCTCTATATATCGTGGATTCGCCGCTAGAGGACAAAATCCAAAATGACGCAGCCCATAGGGAAAAGCGCGATATAGACTTATGATAAGTAGGGAAGTCAGTAAGTAAGTCAAAAATGGTGTTTTAAAATATACTAAGTGGGATAGGAGCTAGATGATCACGTTATTATCTTATTTCTCAACATTATTCCCGCCAATATTAGTGCATTTGTCCCATTGACGTGCTAGTCCTTCGATATCTTCTCGATAGAAAACTGGGCTTTGCTGCCTGAGCCAATATTGCACTTCACTTTTAACCTCCTCATCATTTGCAAAACACGATCTTGGTCAAAAGACATATCTTCATAGATTCCATCATTAATGAAGAAAAGGTTGTGATCTGGTTTCTGTGGTTAGAAGATATGTCAATGTCAAAAATGTATAAAAGATTGGCAGTACAAGAAATGGTTATATGACGGGTAAAGATATTTAAGAGTGCAAGGGAGGTGTGTATATGTGCCTTCGAGGACATTAATCGCAAACAGATTCAGAAGAACTGTGAACAGTTAGGCAAACTGCGTTGCTGTACTAGGCAATTACATTGGGAAATAATCTTGTATCTAGATGCTTGCTAGCGTATATTGTAGAAAATTATGAGAAATAAATAAATTAATTTTTCCTTTTTTGATTTTCTCTTATACAAGCATTATTTAAAAAGCGATCTAAAATATCTAAAAACTAAGGTGTTCTCGTTAGATCTAACAGTTTTCAATTTCCGAACCGCAATGCCATTCTGCGCTTTCAAAAAACTAAACAGATGTACTCACCAATTTATCCGATTTCTTAAGAAGAGAGCCCCCAAAGCTTCGAATCATTTTCTCCCTCTTCCATCACGAAAAAAAGGTTTATATGTTAAATACCTGCACGAATGGTTAACGCTTTTGTAGAACTGTTCCGTAGCTTTATACGGAAAATTCACACGAAGCATCTCCAGTGAATAAATCCTGGGACTATCTGAGTGGGATCAAGAAAACCTAATGGGTGCCCTATAGGATACACTGATAAAACCCAATTTCTTTGTTCTGTGAGCCATTAGCTCCATTTTAACAATTTCAACCTAAAGATATCAAGAAGCTCCGCTGAATTTCTGATATAAACCAGCTTGCATGTTCCGCCAACTCAGTGCACGAAAGAGTAACAGCAAAGCATCTGCTCACATCTGTGTAAAAATGACATGACAGATTTAGTCTTGTTGGTATAATAAACAATTTATCAGAAGCGAATCGTACAATTCGCAATATGGATTAGAGAGAAAGAATACCAAATCTCGTTTTACGCTTGGGAAATTTGCTACTTAGACATTCCTTTGAAAGTACGATTATGGAAATCAACTTTACCTCGTTCACGTGTTTTAAATGGTACTTCCTATTTCGTGCTCATCCTCTCAGTTTCTTAAATTGAGAAATGGTGAATAATCGCCGAATGAGAAATTAGGATTTGTAAGAAGATGCTAACATTAGCAGAGAACAATCAGATTTTTAAAGAAGAACTGGGAAAACAAAAGTTCTGCCATATTTTTGTCTATCAGCGTAAAGCATCATCTGCTTCTGATTATATCGTAAACTAGTGAGGGGGAGATCTCGCGGTGCTTTCAAAATGATCTCGCAAGAAAGAGGCAGACATTATCCAGAAAGCATAAATTTCTTTTTAGAAATCGATGATAAAAAACTGTTTATCATGTTCTTTGAGAGTAAGGGAAGTATTCACAAAGGACCTGTTTTTAAGGCCGACGGATAAGTACTTATGGGTTTTGGGTCGATAGTTAAGGAGAATTAAGCAGATCTTGGTTCCTATTAATGATAATGTGCATACTCGTTGTGCATTAGCCGTAAAGTATCTCTTAGCAAATCTCAAGGTTGCTGATTTGGCTCATTTTTTCCTGTAGCTAACAGATTGTGAATAAATATTAAAACTGCTTTTTATAAATTGTTTTCTAGTTGCTCTTATCTTAGAACTTTATTACCAAACTTTAAAACTTATATGATTCAAACAGGTTGATGCACTGATGACCACTGGCGCCGTGTTTAGTTTAACACCGTGTGACTTTTTGTGGGGTACATGCATCAAGGACAAAGTTATCTGCCCCCCCCCCCTCCATCCCCGCCACAACAATTCGCCGACCTAAAACAACGAGATGAACAATCAAGTAAAACAGCAATTTCGTGTATTTTTTGCGTGTAAAATACAAAAAACTTGATTTTGAGTTGATTTCTCTTCTCTTTCTGAGATTTAGAGCAAACCAGCGCATCAAGTAAATGAATAATCAAGGAAATAGCCCTTTCCTGTACTTTTCATGCTGGAACGAGTTTTGATACTGTCGCCCACAAGAAACATTTGATATGAACAGGTAAAATGTAGATACTTAACGCATTTTTCACGTAATTACAAGGTCAGAGTCAATAAACTAGCTTTACTTTAGCACTATTATATTTGAATAACCCTGCACATAAAAACAATTTATTTTTAACAATAATTTATTATTGGGTTAGCAAATACACTGAAGAGCCAAAACATTATGACTCAATAACGCCACCTTTGGCCTGCAAAACAGCTGCAACTCGCCTTGTCATAGATGCCACAAGTTCTTGGTAGATGAACTGGAGACAGATCGTACCAAATGTCTAAGCAGCGGTCACGCAAAGTCCAGATATTCCGACATGGTGATGTTTGAGCTCTGAGCTGCCGCTCCATGACATCCCAAATGTGCTCTATCGGATTAAGATCCGGCGAGTTAGGTGGCCAGTACATTAATTGGAATTCATCCTTATGCTCCTCTAACCACTCTAACACAATTCGAGCCTTGTGACATGGGGCGTTGTCCTGCTGGAAGATTCAATTTTCAGTTGGAAAGACAGACGCCATGTAAGGGTGCAACCGGTCCGCAATGATGTTCTGATAGTCCGCAGCTTACAGCACCTACCACAACTACGGCTCCCAGAGGCGCCCATGATAACGACCCCCAAAGCATAATACCGCCACCACCATCCTAAGTATGGCCTGCTATACAGGGGGGGGGGGAGGAGTCAACTGTTTGCTTGGAAGTCGGCGTACCCTGACACAATCATCGACGTGATGAATAAGAAATTGCGATCCATCCGACCAGGCAACTCTTTTCCACTTATCCATGGTCCAGCCTCGATGTAGTTGACAATGACGCTTGGTCAACAGAGGCACACAAATGGGACGTCTGCTGCACAGTCCCATATCCAACCGTGTCCGCTGAACTGTGTGTTCCGAAACACTTGCACCTGGACCTGCATTGTATTGGGCTGTCAGCTGGCCACTGTGTGGTGGCGATCTTGCTTTACCAAGCGGGACAGTCTACGACGTCCTTTTTTTTTGATGGCGTGTGGGCATCCAACACCTTGGCGTCTACTGCCGGTTTCACCGTAATTTATCCACTTTGCATAAATACTAACAACGGCAGATTGTAAACAATCTACTAATCGTGAAGTTTCGGAGATACTCGTTCCGAGTCTTCGGGCCATTACAATCTGCCCTCTATCAAATTCGCTTATATCAGCAGTCTTTCCCATCACTCGCAAAATTAATTGAAAGACTGATTCCTTACCTTCTCCAGCAGCAGTTAAATACCATTCTCGTATTTGCCATATTATTTTAAAAAAGGCGAAAAATGGGCTGCAGACGCTCATAAAAAATATGTAGTATCTATGGAGATGATGCCTTAACAGAACATGTATGTCAAACATGGTATGCTAAATTTCGTTCTGGGGTTTTTCACATCAATGATGCACCCAGCTCTGGTCGCCCTAAGATGTTTAATTCAAGTGACATTAAGGCCATGATCCGAGGACAACCCATCCCAATCGGTGCGAAAGATTGCTATAGTGTTGAATATATCTCATACAAGTGCTAATCGCAAGCGCTTGTATGGTCTAATCGCAAGGGTGTCGTATTCCACCATGACAAAGCCAGTCCGCTTAGATCTTTAACCAATCGAAATTGCTTAGTCTTTCTGGGATATTTTGCCTCATCCTCCGTACACACCTGATCTTGCTCCTTCCGATTATCATTATTCAGATCACTGCAGATGTCTATGAATGGGAAAACCTTCAGATATGGTTTTTTGCTAATAAACCCCAAGCGTTTTATGAATGTGGCATAATGAAGTTGGCGGAACGATGACAAGGGGGTCATTGATAAAAATGGACAATATGTAATTGTTTGAAAAAAAACGAATGAACTTATTTGCCAACCCATTAAAAAGGAATCATTCACCTTACAAAAGTTAAGACTTCCTAGGAATCAAAATATCTTCAGATGAACGAATATCATAATAAAAGAGGTGAAATATCTTCGCTTGAAATAAATAGCGTGAAAGCAGCTGACTTTGAGCTTATTGCAGTAAATTATAATAGATTATAACAGAGTTTACTTTCACGGATTTACGGACTTCACAAATAAGATTATCTTGTTTTCAAAATGGGATTTCTGTAGCTTTGAAGACTTAAAAAATTATATTATACTTAAAGCTTTAAACACAAAATTTAATAAAGCAGAGCAACCTGTAACTTAGAGGAAAGCCGAATATTTGCACTAATAAGTTTTAAATTCTATATTTTCTATATAATACAATTTGATTTTGCTAAAGTGTTTACGAAGAAATTCTAAAATGTTAATAAAATCTACACAAAACGATGTTAGTTCATTTTTACAACTTCTCGTCGTATTGTTTGTATTAAACGATCATTAAACTGAGACGTCAAATTAGAGTGTGGCAATGTTAATTAAAAATTTTAAAACCTAACTAACATGATAAAAGTTTAATTTTTGCAAAAGAACTTTTATCTGAAGTTGCTAGAATCCATTTTTCTGATTACTTTATGTATATCAATCAGGACGAATTTGGTTACACACATTTTCATTTTTAAACCGCTCTGAATGTGCAACGTCATTGCCCACTGCGAGCCATCAACTTCAACTAACAAATGAATTCTCATTAGTCAAAATTTTCCATGAACTACAGAATACAAGTAATAATCACGTGACTGGCCACAAAGCGTAATTACGGGTTCTAGTTGCCATCCGTGCAACTGGGAATTGTCTCGTGCCAATGCAATGTTCGTAGGCCTCCCTCTATGAAGCCGCAGTGCACCTGAGAAACACGAAACAATCAAAAACCAATGGCAATCAATGTATTCAAACACCGCCGACAGAAATTAGAAGAAACCGTCCATTCGCCCTATAGTTCGAAAAATCCAATTACTTCTAACCGTTATCGGAACCATTATGCGATGAAAGCCGAGTGGAAACAATTAAGATGGTATTTTTTAAATATTAAAAGCAATATAACGCAAAAGTGGAATAATTATAAAATGAACTTTTTTGTTTCCTGTTCTTGCTTTCAAGTAGAGTAATAGCAACAATAACGACTATCCACTGCTTATGCTAGTGAAATTTATAACTTCGCCTAGTCCCATTTTATAGAAGACTAATTTTATTATCATCATTTTAGCAAGCCAATATGTTCTGAGTGAATCTCCATTATTAAAAGTTATAGCGATGAAAAAGAAGTAAAACACAATTTAGGATAGGAAAATAAATTTATAAAAAGGCAAAAAAAAATTAAAGAAGGGGCTAAAAAAAAAAAAGGTGGAACCCCATCAGCAATTTTTTCCTCCCGATCCACAATTCGCGACCCCAGAGAGATTTCACGAGCAAATCAATTAGCGCTTAGAAATTCCTCTTAACTTTCTCAATCAGAAGAAGAATGGTGACACAAAAATGCCGGCATGGAATGTTTTTTTAATTGTCATCAAATTCAATGAAGATAAATTAAGCGATGGTGAAAAGAAGAAGAAGAACGATGAAGAGAAGAAGAGGAAGAATGAGAGGTAGAAAAACAAGAAAGGCAAAAGAAGGAGGGAAAATGAAATGTTGTTAAAACGGATAGAAAATTCTTAGATCTGCTTTTTTTTTCTTAATGAGATAAAGACAAAGAAAGAAAGAAGAAGAGAAGAAAATCGCAGATATTTTCACACAAGAGCGGAAGATTGAAAATTTCGAAGAGAGGGGAAGATTGAAAAGATGAGCAGGATTAAAAGTAAGAAGCTTTCAGGATATTTAATTATGATTATCTATTTTAGGCTGCCCTTCTTTGCTTTTTTTTTAATTTTATTAAATTTATTTTCTTAATAAATTCTACCCCGACTAATGCACTTCCACATATAATATTTGCAATTTAATTTTAATTAAATTTTTATAAAAAACTTTCAATACGCTTTGTTTTTTGTTTTTTCATCTCCGCATTTTTTTTTAAGTTTTATTTTTATTTATTATTTTTCTGGATAAAATAAACTGTAGAACGACCGAATGGGGATTTTGAAGAAATTAGATATTGGAGATCTCGACGGAATCAGAAAAAGAAAATTCAATTTCATTGTACACTGGGCAAACGCGAGAAGCACTCAATGTTAAACTCATAAAAACGTGAACCACAGAACGGTTTAAGAATTAAAACTTTAAGTGCAATATACTGGTTGAAAAAATAACTATGTGATATTCTAATAAAAGCTTTCATTCTAGTAAGAAAGAGAAAATAAATCAATGGCATTATAAAGTTAAATAAATTATTAAACTGATGAATTAATTTCTTGAGGGGAAATTGCTTGAGTGGTCGTAAGGATTATTTACTCACTATTACCTAAAAGATTTATATAACTCCGAATGTTCATGCAAATAAAAATATTTGATTTAATTACCCAGTAGAATATTAAATTAAGAACTAACCTAACCTAACCTAACCTAAACCCAACCTATCTAACCTACCTAACCTAACCTAAACCTAACCTAACCTAAACCTAACCTAACCTAACCTTACCTAACCTAACCAGTAGAATATTAAATTAAGAACTGAATAAATGAGGAAATAAAGAAATGAACAAATTAACTCTCCAGAATGATGTATTAAGTGTAAGGTTCGAATTACACAATCTTGACTGGAAAAATCAGCAAACAATTGGTACTGAAGACATTTCTTAGATATTTCTTATGATGTTTAATGTGATATCCAGGAACAAGAATGTTCATAATGTTCATATACAATCTTACTGAAATTTTTGTATAATATTCATTATGTTATGCTTCACAGATGAGATAGCCCTACGAAAAATTAGTTGGGCGAAATCCACAACTGCAAGGTGTGGCAATTAAATACCCGGACTAATACAAATACTCACAAACGGAAAGTTCAAATGAAATTCCTGTTCAATATGATTCAAAGTAATCTCCACCGGACACAATACACTTTTGAGCGTAGAACAGCTTTTAAAGTCCTCGGACGAAATCCCTTTGATTTTCGATGTCACGGTTTTCTCAATATTGGAAATATCTTGAACTCGGGTACCTATCATAGCGTTTTTCATCTGTGGGAACAGGAAAATATCTGGAGGGGCCAAATCTGGAGAATAGGGCAGGTGGTTGGTTCCTGTGATACTGTGATTGGCCAGAAATCGCTTCACACTTAAGGGGATATGCGGCCGGGCATTATCGTGAAGAAGAACCCAACTTGTTGTAGCCTAATTCATCCGCAAGCATACGAATAGTGATTCGGCAATTAGCACTGACGAGCTTTTCTGATTTTTTTTGGTGGTTTCTGGTGTTCGGACGGAAACTGGTCTTCCAGGGCGCGGCTCATCTTAAAGGTCTTCACGGCCATTGGGATAGGACATCGTTCCCATGGCAGTTTTCAACATCTAGTGTGTTTCCGTAACCGATTTATCCAACTTTAGACAGAATTTAGTGCAAGCCCGTTGTTCGATATTTTTCTCGACGATACTTGTTCACATGCGTCGAAAAAATGCGTGTCCGAACACGAATCCTTTTCGCTACTAAAAGAAAAAAAATCTATGCAGCTGCAGTGCGATAGGTGATTCATACAAACAATGTGTAGACATGTTGAATTTTTCTTTACGTTTTACGCAGTGACACCTTGCATTTCGAAATCACGAGCCTTCAATAGAAATTGCACCTCTTCCATACTTGCTTTTTGGTGCTCGTTATTTAACATAAACTAGATATCAGGCATTGCAAATAGCTCAGCGCTACGCCTGTTTCTTCGAGAGTCATTCATATTTTTTGATAAGAGTTAAGTGACTTTATGATCACTGTGTTATACTTTATCTTCGAAGTCAGCATCTAAAGAAATTTATTTCTTCAGTGAAAGTAGTTCTGAGACAAATACGAATATGTACAGATGGTTTCATAATTTTAATTAGTTAAGAAACAACTTAACATTGGAAAGGCTGAAATTAAAAAACATAAAAGGGCAGAAAATGGAGAGCCAATTGATTCTATAGTTAGATTTGTAGAAATAAATTACGTTCTACTTATTTTGAATTTAGTATAAGCTTAAATAATTTACATAGTAAATCATTCAGAAAACCACGAGAAGATTATCTGGAGGAATTTCTCGCTCTGGCACAAACCAATTTTGAATTAAAGTACCTTAGCTAATTTACTCTGCTTATCATTTAAAATTTATTATTCTAGGTAACTCTAATTAATATTCTAAACTAGACATATTTCTAGTTTAATTCTGTCCATATCTTCAATTTATTAAAGTTAAATATATACATCCTAAAAGATATTTACATGCTAAACATGATTTCTCAAGAAAGTTTGTTCCAAAATACTATGAACTCAATGACCCGTAATTGCATGTCAATGTTGTGCATAGAACAACAAAGAATCTTTTGTGGCGCTTTGCTTAGATATGGACGCAATACCCTAAATTTGGTTTATTCTCATAAAATATTCAAAATATTTTACAGTAAATACAAATAACATATTTAAGAATACAAAGTGGTATTTAGCTCGAGCTGAAAACGTAATGTTATTCAGCGGTAGATCAAACAGAAACGGCCAAACAAAAGAAGGTCTGGTTAATTCTGTGTAAAGTCATTTGAAAAATTGCCTAGGTAAACAGTTTTGAAACGACAATGTGATGCTGTTGCTGAGAACGTAGACAATACAACAGACCAAGCCGAAGTCGTGTCGGTGTGTTTAGTCGATCGACAGAGAATTATGACAACTTTCTGAAATCGATTGCTTGGCAAAGTTGTGGTAAATTTAATACGCGTTGGATTTAAGGCAACAAATTAACACAACCAAGCTGTCTGCAAATCACATAAATTAGCAGCTGTCAGCTAAATATTTTCAAATAATAATTTCACTTGGGGAAAAAAACTATTAATTTTAGCTGACGGCAGCATTGGCGGTGATGGCAATGCCTCCGGTTATTAGCACGAATTAAGTCGAAGAAAATTAATAACCAGTTTACTGGGATCTTTATTAAATTTTATTTAATTATTAAATGGGTGTAAAATGTAATCCTGCTACAAATATTTATTGTCTAGAGAAGTTTCAATGAAAGTATATGACAGAAGATTAGATTACCTTTACTTAAATTCATTTGTAGCATATTCAGCAAAGTAATTATTAGGCTCATCATGAAACGGAAATTACATGGAAAAAGTTTTTTTTTTTTCCTGCAACCTCCGAGGAACAACACAAAATTGTTTCGGTCAACTAAATTGCAGTAAATTAACCTTTTCCTCGAGTGTATTTGTTTAATAACCCCAGGCGCAAGAACCCGTAAGATTAGGCCACAAATGCGGTGACAACCAAAACAAAGCCACCCGTTGTCGGCAGTAATTGATGAGGTAGTAATGAAAACACATTTGGCAATTAATGAGATTTCGTCTTTTTTCCCCCTTCTCCTCCTGCCTTTGTTAAAGACTATAACTGCAGAACGAAATGTACTGAGTTCCTCAAAAGAAATGAGGTCCTAAGCAACGAGATCTAATTACCCTTTCTATTGACTAAGCTAAGTTTATAAAACTTTTCCGTATTTTCATCTATATATACGAAATTATGTTAATCAGCAACTACTCAGCAACAACTTTAATTTAGAAATTCAAATACATTAATCCACTTAACTTCCCTTAAGACATAATACTTTATTGCAAATAGCGATTCCAATTTATCAAATGGAAGTGCCAGGATCGCGTAATTTCAGATTCACACATCATCGATCCTTGCCAATGATACTTCTAATACTGTTTGATAAACGATCTTAAAGAGATGCAATATCTATCGATTCGTCCAAGGTTTTGACACTACAATGGATTATTGGAGCTCATCGCTTTATCAAATTTACGTTCCAGACAGAAGCAGGGAAAATGGCTTTGTGAATACCAAATGATTTAATAACACCATATCCCTTAATTCCTCTACGAATATACCAAGGGAATCTAATTTGCTTGTAAGGGATTTGAAATTCTTTAATTAATTCAATAAAGATATTAAATTCCAATATCATAATGAAAGTGATACTGCCATTTTATTAGCTTACTAAGTCGTAAAGTTAAATTTACACATATACACCCCTTCCTTCGATTTACGAGCTTAATACATTCTTTAAATCCATTATTAAACTTGGGTATTTCCATTAAACTTGGGTAGAAATTATAATTCACTCGTAAGTGTACAATATACACGGAAAAAGCGTTTCCAATATAAAGTTAATTTTTTATACAATATTTTATGTTTAAATAAAATATATTAATCAATAATTAAGATACAGTAAGAAAGAATTATTCAAGAAAAAGTGAATCGCTGAGCATTGCTACTTTTATTCTCGCAATATGAAAAGAAATAAAAAGAAGCAAAAATATGTGGTCAGCTTGTATCCGATGGCAATCTATTTTGATTGTCGTGGCTTATTGATTATGGATTGACTAACGAGTGATGATAGCTTCAATGCTAACAGATATTGCTCTACAGTGATACCGTTAACGGCGGACAACAAATCTGAATGTCAGGCAACATGACAAGAGGTGCTATATGTCTTTGTACAATGTGACCGCCGTCACTGCGCCAAACTATAGCAGCTTTAACAGCAGAGTCCGCGTTATTTCTTCAACATTAGAGATATTTTGATATAAGACTGTCGTTTTTGACATCCTTGGAAAGCATCTTTAAACACAAAGATTACTTATAAAATTTGTTCAGCAGGCTTCAAGACCGATATCTGGCATCGGATGAATTTTCATGTGTTAGAGTATACTTTAATAAATTCGATATTATCTCAGTCTAGTTTGATTATCTTGTATATTCAAAATTTTCTATGCATAATTTGAGAGCGAATTCAACTTTACTTTAAATATTTATTTTCTATAATCACATTAATTAAAGGTCAACTACAATACGGTAGAAGAAGAAAATTGTAAGGTAAGTATGTGAGAAACGAAGCTATTTCATTTAAGATACTGTGGAATACTCAGTAATATAGACAAGAAAAAAAATACATTATCTTTTAAGCAAAATCATTATTTAAAGTGCGTATGATGCGACATGCTATACAATAATTTTGAGATCTGTACAACAAGAAACAATGACTTTTTGAAGATCTAATCTGATGAACTCTAGAAGAGTATGTGATTCCTTCAAACGACTAAGCGCTGCAAACACGTGTAGCACGGAACTGAGTGCGTTATTTTTTCTCCTTCACGAAGAGTTAACGGGGATGTCGACCTAGCTGTAATGCTCCAGCCAAATACGTACCAAGCATGTTCAAATGGATTTAAGTCGAAGAAGCACGCTGTCTATTCTAAACACGCTCTCTCCCCTCCTCTCGAAATGTACTGTCTATAAACAAAATCCTTCTGGTCGAGCGTGGTCGTTGATTAAGGAATGAATCATCAGCAGTTTCAGTATGCAACATCTTAACAGGCCTGGCAATCTCGTTATTTTAACTTTGAGCTAGTAAATTGGCGTTTCGGATGATGTACGTCTGCCCAGAAGGCTACATACCGTAAAGTGATGTTTCCTGCACAAAGGCTGGGTGAATTCGTGTATCCCGTTCCCTGAAATTAGATTCGTTGATTGTCTGATTTCGAACTAACTTTTGACTCGAAAAAAAACAACAAAGTTTACTCTATTCGTTCCCTCCCCACCCAGCTACAATGACCCTCCGCTCAGTTTTTACGGATTATATGATATCGTGCGGGAAAGGATAGACTGGTGCCTCTTGCTATAACAAGTTATATATTCATAGAATTTTGCTGCTTGTTCCGATGCAATGCTGACTATAGACTAAGTTTATCCCTTCCTGTAGTTGCTCTTGGATGGCCATAACCTTTCCTTGTTTGAACACTTCTCGTATTCTTAAACAGAGTTCTAAGATAGAAAATAAATTTTCTGACGCTCTAATGACTTATGCCACAATAGCTCTATATTGCAATAAATCGAAGAACTTCAACAAACTGTCACAATAAATGCAGCAGAATAAGGGAGCTCGCAAAAAACCTTAGTGTTTATCCCAGTTTTTGATTACACACGTTTTAGACATCAACAATGAATTTAAAAATGCTTGAGCAAGAACAAGAATGCTCATTCTGAATACGGGCGTAAGCAACACCTCCTAAAAAGCCTGTGCACTGAAAAGTCATACATTGTTACATCATCATAAAAAGGCATTGTTAATCGTATTTCTACCATTAATAAGCCCTAAATTATGACTTATTATGATCATGTAACAATGATGACGTTTCAGTGCGCAGGCTTTCCTTCTAGGAGGTGTTGGCGTGAGTCACCTGCTCTCCTAATTGTTTTCAGCAGCGTTAGATCACACTTAACAATTTTATGATAATGATTAGGACCGATAAGTACTTATGTTTTCACAATCTGCGTCCGTCCGTCTGTCTGTCCGTTGGTGCTCTGGCTATCGAACGCTTCCGAATTTTCGACTTCCGTTTTCGCAATTCGACAACTTAGGGAAATCGGAAGACTGAGTTCGTTGGTGGAAGAAATCGGTGAACTACTTCCGGTTCAAAAGGTCAAAAATAATATACGGGACCACGTTTTTCACTATACAGTTCCATGCATAAATGGCCTGTGCATTGCCAAATGCTGTTCTCCCTTTAAGATTCTATAGCTAAAGCAGAGAAAAGGCTTGTGAATTAAGTGAAGACACGTGATCGTCTTCCTTGATGGTCAATATCAGTCAGAACTGGTTCAAGGGTATGTGGTTAAGTGGTACAATTATGGTCCAATGGAAACTTTCAATGCTAAGATATGGCATGTATTATATCAAACAGCTTGAAATAACATGTCATGATTGAATATTAACGTAAAATTAACGATAGTCGAAATAGGTTCAATGGTATGTGGTTTCATGGAACCAGTATGGTTCAGGGGAAACTTTCAAAGATTTGGCATGTAATATATAAAAAAAACTTGGAATGATGTGTCTTGCTTGAATAATAGTTTGAATATAATAATAGCTTGAATAATTTTATTAATGTAAAATGAATGATAGTCAAAATTGGTTCAAAGGTACCTGCTTTTCATGGGCCCATTATGGTTCATTAGAACTTTCAACGCTAAAATATGACATGTAATATATCAAACGACTTGGAATGATGTGCCATGAATGAATATAACATAAAATTGTTAATAGTCGAAATCGGTTCAAAGGTGCCTGCTTTTCGTGGACCCATTATGGTTCATTGGAACTTCCAATGCTAAAATATGGCATGTAATATATCAAACGACTTAAAATGATGTGCCATGAATGAATATAATGTAAAATTAATGATATTCGAAGTTGGTTCAAAGGCACCTGGTTTTCTGGAACAATTATGGTTCATTAGAACTTTCATTGATAAAATATGGCATGTAATATATATCAAACAACTTGCAATGACGTGTCATGAATGAATATAACGTAAAATTAATGATAATTGAAATTGTTTCCATGATTTGTGTTTTAATGATACCATTATGAAACTATTGGAAACTTTCTCTGCTAAGATGTGGCATGTAACTACTTACGCCTTATATTATCAATAGTTAGATTGTGTTAGGCAAATTTTAACATTAGCTGGTAGCTACTCATCCCTTCAATGATATATGTTTACGTAGAATAGCGTTGGCAATAGTTTTTGAAGAAAGATTATTAAATAGGAATGCTAACAAATTAAAGGATTCGTATATATTCTAATCTATAGAGAAATGCTACTTTCTCCATTTAACTTTTCAGATTGTTTTATTCAGTTTGAAGTATACGTTTCCCTTAGAAGTACGCCTTTCTTAGTAACCAGAGGCTTCCTTTGCAACCTCATCTGATTCATAACAATAAAAGAATTCTTTAGATGTCAAATGCTTTCCTTTTCGTTCTCGATTTCTTTAAAATCCTATCAGTCCTGGGCATTTCGGTTGCCTGACTTGTTGAACTTTAATATCACATAAACGTCCATACTGATGAAACGTTAAGCGGATTCATCAAAATGACAAGCTCAAATTAGCTAAGAACAGTGGATATTTTCTTAAGTCGTAAATTTTAACATTTTGAAAAACATGGAAACATAAGCTTATTGAAAAGAGTGAAGCCCAAAAATTCGCCTTTAACAGAGACGGTAAATTAAAAACCAGACCATAGAAGTATGTTTGGGTGTGTATTTTAGAAATTTTTTTCATTTGAAACAATACCGTTGGCTGTTTTACTTCGTAACTGTAAATAGAAGGTTAGAAAATTGGAAGTTTATTCCAATAAAACGAGCAAACTTAATTAATTTTTTCCTTATATAACAGAGAACGCAGTTTTAATTTACATAGCATCATCTTTTAATCAGCCTCATTGAACTTCATTTGAAATGCAATAGTATCGACGATTTTAAATACCAAATTTCCTTTTCGATACCACAATTCTTAAGCAGTTAATATAAAAGCAACGAGTTTATATTAAACTATAATGTGTGTTATTGTCAAAAAAAAAAGCAGAACTTGTAATGTTCATTATATTAGGAAGTGATTGTTCAATAACATACGAGGTCTGTTCAAAAAAAACGTAGACTGTTTGAATTGCGCGGGCCCTGTTGGTCCCAATCAAAATCGCTTGGTGTCGCTATCTTCTGACAGATCCGCTGATTACAAGGCAGTTTTTTATTGCAAATATCAGTATTGGTTGATTAGCTACGCGGTTGTTTGTGAAGTGTGTTTTTTTTCGTTTGGCGGATTTTTAGAATGAGTGACTTGAACGAGCAAAGAGTTGCTGTGAAATTTTGTGTTAAACTCGGAAAAACTGCCACTGGACGAGTGGAAAAGGCCAGAAATGTGGACGAGAGGTGACTGGTTGTTTCATCACGACAACGCTCCAGCCCATTCAGCCCTCAGAACTCGAGAGTTTTTGACCAAACACTCGATCACTGTTCTTCCTCACCCACCCTACTCACCTGACCTCGCTCCTTGTGACTTCTTCTTGTTTCCCAAACTCAAAAGACCTTTGAAAGGAAGGAGATTTGAGACGATTCCCGACATAAAGGCAAATGCGACGAAGGCGCTGGAGGACATCACAAAAGAAGCGTTCCAGGACTGTTTCCAAAAGTGGAAACACCGTTGGGATAAGTGTGTGCGTCGGGGAGGAGAGTACTTTGAAGGGGACCCAGATGTGTAACTTCTGAATAAAGTATATTTTGTTTTATGACGTCAGTCTACGTATTTTTTGAACAGACCTCGTATATTGAATGAAAATACAAACTTTTGTACCAATATAAATGCATGTACTCTATAAAACAGTTTTAATCTCTTAACTCTGATATCAATATTTTTTAAATTTACTATCAAATATAAAAAGAGAACTTTTAAACATAAGTGTTTAAATGGTCTACAGCGTGCTTTAACGTTTCAATTTATAACAGCGTCCACTGTCAAATACTCACAAAAAGCACTGGAATACTTATGCAGATAGAAAAAAACTCAACTTAAAACCGAATTCAAATCTCGATGCATTATAAATTATGAATATTTTATTAATTACCTAATTCAAGTAAATATCCTGTAAAACTCAATGGAAGTAAAGACCAGATAAAGGTTCATGTTTTTTTATCAACGCGTCAGTAAAACTTTATCATTAACTAAAATAATGTTGAAGTGAAAAATAATTTCCGTAAGGCAGAGCAGGTGAAGAGGTCCAACAATTCATTATGTATTCATCAAACTTTTAATTGATTTGAAAGAAAAGGAAAGACAGGCAGAAAGCTCTAAGGGAATATAAATACTTTTCAAAGGATAGCAATAGAAAATGCGTTGAAAAATGTAAAACTTTCAGTATCTAGACGAACTTCTATGATAAATAAGCCACTGTAGATATTAAGATTGAGAGAGCGTATTGGAACCAAGAAGTAAATTATATTTGCTCAAAATGCGAGAAAATAAAGAGAAAGCAGCACTGAAGTTGCTTTCCTTAATCAAATTCTCGCATGTCGAATTTAAAGGCGAATTAGAATCCCCGATACACTCCAGTCAATTAAGTACAGGAACATGTTGAACGGCTTTTTTTATATATCTAAAACTTTTTAGCACCAAGTTATCACCGTGAATAATTCTGAACTTTTCCTACTTTTTCACTGCTGTAATAAACGAAGGTAGATAATATTGGAAAAGATATATTCCAAGATGATGACTGCTTTCATATCTCCGTATTACGATAGTAAAAAAAATGCCTTTGGTCAGCAATTCTCAGATCAATAGATTGAACGCCTAGAACCGATCACTTGGTCATCTCATTCTCGAGATCTAACGCCTGCAGCCTTTTTCTCAGGTTGGATTTCATCAAGAGCGAGATCTAAGATCTGGCAAAAAAAATGCGACATGTAGGGAAAAGAAAGAAGCATAGGTAGACATATCCACCGTTCTCAACTATAGCAATTTCCAACACCTTATAGAAATTTTGCTAATAGTAATGACTTGAAGTATCTTCGTTTATACTGTATGAACTACGTTTTCTTCTTTGTACCTATTATTTAATATAGTGACTTACCTGGGATCATACCGTCAGGTTATTTAAAGTTCATGTATTATGGTTTTTGTTGTTGTCTTATTGTTATTTTTTTTGCGTGTAGCCCGGAAATCGTTCAACGATAATGGAATGAAGTTGAAACAGCTGCTACTGAATTTTAATAGGTGAAATAAAAAAATGACAAAGATGATATCAAATATAAGAATAGATATCTTATTGTGACTTATCGTTATTAATATGCAATTTCCAGGCAGAAAACATTCCCTTAGAAAAGTTGAAAATTATTTGATTAATTGATTAAGTGCACATTTTGAAATTGTTTCCTAATGCAGTATATTGATATCAGGTAGTAAATAAGTAGTATTGGAGCTTTATCTTTATGTTTTAAGGCATTTATTATTTCTATAATTAATTGCGTCGTTTACGTCGTTATTTAATTAAATGTGGAAAAAAATTAGAAAAAAAAACTTTTGTAAAATATAAAATTTAAGTTAATTTTATTCAGTTCTTTACACTATTAAAACTCTCTTTTCCTTGCTCCTGCTGTTTCGTTGGTCCTATTGCTTAATGTTATTATAAACTACTGATGCTACGAAAGTGATGATTTGTTAAATTCCATTTTAGGAGAATTCAAAATTAAAAGTAGGTTTCATGTATAGATGGAATGACGTTCAGTTCAATAAAAGTATTTTCAAAACACTTGATTAAAATGTAGATGACATTAAACATTGGAGACTGTTCTAGATAAAATTACACACAGATAATTAACTTTCGATGACTAGCTTTACAAATGGTGACAAACTCTCCAGTCGGATATGATATAATATTGAATATCTATATATAAATACGGCAACACATTTTTTGTTATGCACTTTTACCTGTGTTAACGTGGACGAATACGCAGGAAACTTATATGGTTGGAAAGTTCCTGTGCTCTACATGTGCACAATATATTTTGTTTGCGTATTTTTTCACGTTAACACAGGTAAAAAGCGTTTCAAAAAAGGTAGCATTAAGGAACAGCTTGTGCACCATATTTGTCAAGGCATGTAGCATTGCCTTTTTTATTGTTTTTTTTTTAAATAATAAATATCAAATTAACTCAAATAATTGTTGATGTTCATTTGAAAGCATTAGAAAACCGTATAACAAATACTCTGCAGCTTTTGAAAGTCAACGAACTGATTTCAGAACCTGAAGGTCCCCAAGTATAATATACCTGTAGTAACTTTAATGTACCTGTACATTATTCCATAGAAACAACTGCTTAAAAATTGTTATTAACCAACTATTCAAAATATTTCTATAATTAGTAGGTAAGCATTTTATGTATTTTTCGTCGTTTTCTAAGCTATTTGAAGGTTTTTTCATACACTTTGAAAGTAATATTTTTAGTTAAAAATAAAATAAATACCAATTTTGAAGTTTTTGATTTTTTATTTATTTTTTAAAAATTTTGTTAACACTCTTTCTTTAGTAACAAAAAAGTTATCGATTTTTGGTCCGAAACAGACCTTGATTTTCCACAATGGGACGGGGGGGGGGGGAGACGCAGAGATAGGGAGGGACAATTTAGCTTAAATATTTTATTTAATTTTATTTATCTATTTTTTTTTATTTATTTATTTCAGAGGGGTACAGAGAATCCACCCGGGGTCAGTATGGCAAAAAGCCGACGAGGTAGGTCCCCTGGGTGGGCAGATTAAAAAAACAATCTGTAGAACATATAAAAAAAAATATTATCGAAGAATATATTTAGATAATAATTCGATAGATATATTAAAAGATACCTTTAGGTTGCTTTAAATATTATTACGAAAAATTTTCAAAGTTATCATTTTGGTGAAATGAATCGGGTGTTTTAGAAATGTCATCAAAGCATTTTGGATATTTATTGTGTTATCTATTTTTCATTCTTCAAAGTTTATTAATAAGCAAGATTGAGGCTAGAACAATTACACATATTTTTTTTTCTCAGAAATGTGATCGAATTTCGATCATTGGGGGATCCTAGTAACATAAAATTGGTGACACGTTTTTGCACTTAATGCAAAATTAACTTTTCTCAGAAGAATCTTAATACTTTCTTGTTAACATGCTGTTTCAGCGCGTGTTAAACAAACTGCACTTTACACAGTAAATATGAACGATAAAAGAAGGACTGCAAAGAAGCTATTCTCATTTTCACATGACTTTTTTGATTACCAATCAAATGAAAGAGCTCCTCTGATCTATCACCTTAAACTTTGCTTCACTCAACTAATGAACATCAGCTTTATGTTAATTTTGTATCTGATTGTTTCCCATCCTTTTGTATTTTGCTTATTACCTTCTTCAAGTTGCTCTGTAGAAGGCTTCAAACGAAACACGTCGGCATTTTAATATAAGCTAGTATCACCTTTGTTCGAAATTTGGCCAATTGAGATTAAAATATAAACACTGCAATTGAATTGACGAATCTCACGCGAACTGAATTGAATTCCCACTGATGGACGCCATCTATCGGTATCTATTAGCATCCTATCCGTATAGGTATTTAATTAATATCTCGGCTGGTTGTGTGGTCGCAGAAACTTTGTTTTTTTTTTCCTGCGCTTCTATGGCACAGTACCTTTCGAATGACCTAAGTTTCATTCCCCCTCTTTTTATAATAAATACCCAGAAGAATGTTCCCCAATTTCGACGTTCATTTATTAATACATAAATTAATTAAATATAATATAAAGTTCATACATTTGAATGTTAATTATTTAGCCAGAGATAGAAATTAACCATTAAAGAGTAAGCTGCATTAATCTACTATATAGCTAGAAATTAGTGCAAGTGTTATAGTGCAAATAATATTTTTAATTATTTAATTATTTATCCAGTAGCAATATTAGAAGCTATGCATTCTATTTCTATTTTTTCACGTACATATAAAAAGTTTATCTTAAGGAAAATGGAACGAGGCTTTATTATCAACTAATACGTTTATATCATTTAACTAACTGAAAAAAGGAGCAAATATGCACAACCAACTCGTATGGAAGCTATTGATTAGCGTTCTTCATGTAATAGATCCGTGTCCTTTTGAAACGAACTCTGCTGCAATGGATTTGCGTCGCCTGTTGTTGTGTTCTTTGGAAGCCTTTCAGTTGGCTTTTCTTGCCATCGCAACCTGGGTTCGCACGTAATTTACTTTGGCTTCCCGTGTTTTCAATGTTCCTTTTGACTTAGTCGTCAGCGACGAAACAAGCCAACCCGCGTTGACATTATCTTTCACCGCGAGTTACGATCTCATCTGGCGAAAATAAAACCAGATATATCCTGAGGCCAAAGTTGTCATACCAGCTTTGAATGCCAATGGCAATTGAACGAATGTGATGTTAGGAAAAATCCCTCCATCCCCTCCCTCGTTACCCTCCTCCTCCTCTTTTCTATTCTCTTCCCTAACTCTTCTCTATTCGTCATTTCTCTTTCTTCTTCTTTAGCTCCCTTTTATCACTTTTGCTCTACCCCACCTCTTCTGTTTCCGCTGCCGATTTTCGTTAGAGAAGCCGGAGTAATCAGCGGGAGAGGAAGGAAAAATGAAAACTTGATTCAATTAGAAAGGCAGAATGCCATGGAAAGAAAATCTTTGTGGATTTCGCTTGAACATGGGGAGAACCGAAAAAACCACACGTGACAATAGAAATTTCATTCGTTCGAATCAAAACAAAAACCACGAGAGAAAAGACACCCAGAGCACTCTTCTTCAGACGGTAACTCCAGAGAAAAATGAAGAAAGGAAAAAAAAAAAAAAGATTCTCCAAAATTCCTGAAAAACATTACGATAATACGATTTTTTTTTCATATTTTTAAAATTGGTAAATTAATTGGTTAATTAAAATTTGCTTTAATTAAAATTTTCTTCGATACAAGTGCATTCAGTTGAAAGTTAATATTTAGCCGAAGATAGAAATTAATTATCAGAGAGTAAGCTACAATGATCTACTATATAGCTATATATTAGTGCACTTTTTGTGGAAACTCGATCAGGCCATAAAATAGCAAAATGCTATTAAAAACATTTGTACATGTTTTTATAAAATTAAATCCTACCGTGTGGCTCCAGTTGCTGAAAATAAACTCTGTTTAAAAACATGCATTTGGTATTACTTGACAGATTGATACTGTAGACAAAGCGATTGTTAAATGAACCGTTATATAGTGGAATGCCAACAATGTTAAACGCATCAACTCAGCTTCGCAGCCGAAAAAAGACAGATCCGGGCACTGAAAAGTTACCTGACCAAATTAGGTGGAGCAACAATCAAATCTTCATTGATTCCAACCACAGTCTATAGATATAAATAGTCATCGAGCGCCACTGAAAACTGAAGCTAAAGTTTCTAGTTCCCGACAGGGCGGGAATTCCATTGAAAACTGGCGCTGCATATACAATTGGCCCAACTGTGCCTGCAACGCCGCCCTATCGGGAGATAGAAACTTTAGTTGGTGTTGGTAGGTCACGGTCGGCCCTAGAGCGATCTATGATGCACCCGGCGTGATTTGTTTTCCTTAGCTTCTCGAAACAATGGAAAATGTCGAAAGCTCGATGACCATTTATATCTATAGACCGTGATTCCAACAAACAAAAAAACGCTGAGTGTTAAAATTCAAAGATGAAAGGTTACATTGAGACTCGGCCTATTAAGGTACGGTGATTTTTCGATTTACGGCCGGGGCCTGTCTTTTAAATTGTATATTAAAACAATATATGTCGATAAAAAAGATCCGCAGGAAACGTTCATAAGCGTATTGGATAACGGAATTGTGACTTTTATTATTGTTTTCATGACTATCAGCAATACGCTAATGAAAAATAATGAGCCTGAGAATATGGCTGTAAAATGTCAATGCAATCGCGCAATAAAAACTGGAATTCTAGGTAAGCAAAAACTGTCATATATTTGTAAACGCTGTGTAAGTTCAGTGACTTTCTGTATCAATAGTCTGCGTCTTTCAACAGTTGCTCAAGACTGGTGTTTATGGAGGGAACATTGAATTCTGCATCCTACGTCGAGAACATCATCCAGGCCGTCCACCTGCAAATTGTGCAATTCAACATGATGTACAGCATAATTCTCAACTTCCGGGCCAGAATGATCACCAGAGCTTTCTGTTATGCAACTGGATTAGATGACGTTTTATAAATGCCTATCAACCGCCTACGACTCTCGCCTAGCTTTGCCTCCATGTTGAAGAAGCATGGAATTACATTCCTCAAAGTGATATTAGTCATTTGTATGACCGAATACATACAATAGTTCAGGTTATACACCTTGGTAATGTTTGAGCGTAAAGAAATGCATACCTTGTCTTCAGTAAACATTGTTATACGAGATTGCACTTTGTTGTTTCATTCGCGGAACTCTGAACATAAAATCTCAGCCATGTGGCATCATCTTTTCTGGGTAATCATTTTTCATTTGCCACTAGTGTAAAATGACTTTCCAAAAGAGAATGATTCCTTCAAAAAATCATAAGGAAAATTCACTGATATACACGAAAAAAATAATTTAATATTTTATGGTGTTCGTTGTTTTCTTTATTTTGTAGGCAGATTTTTTTCGAATTGCATATTTAAATCAATCTGTTGTCTTCAAAAGCAAATTCTAAATGATTCCTCTAATTTCTAATGAAGATAATTTCATTTCTAATTGGATGAGGAACCTTTGGGTGGCGATGTAATGGAAAAATTATATAAGCAGTGTAAATAATTGAAATCAGACCTTTGGGTCGCGGTATTGGTAAAACAAATTTGTTGGATCACAAGGTTGAAAAACGCTGTTCTCGCACATTTTTCACAGGGTAGTTCATTCCTGAAATGATGCCCACTATTTTGGAAACAGCCTGTACAAAAATCAGAGATTTACTATATTATTTAGTGCATGTCTCGTTGATATACGCTTAATAAATATGCCACACAAAAATTATTCACCTGCTGCTGTTATTTGCACATTCCTTGGCTTTAATTACAGCTTTAATGCGCTAGGGCATTGATTGTACGAGTGTCTTTAGCCTTTATCTATCTCCAACCATGCTGCATACAATTTATCTCGCAGATCGGCGATGTTAGTCAGATGGCAATTCTTCCGCTTAACACATTGCTCTAGGTGGTCCCACAAATTCCCTATTGAATTCAGATCTGGGAATTTGGCGGGCCAATCGAGGTGCTGACACTCCACCAACAGTAGCTTCTTCTTGCACGGGATGTTCTTTTCCCGCTCAAATGCTATGACCCATTTTTTGCAGCCAAATTCGACAAGGAATAACACAAACAGCTGTTAACAATGCTCGTACGTTACTTAATCAGTACTATCTCGCAATGAAATATGATCATGCGCATTCATTTTTATATTCAAACTACTTACATAGAAGCGTCGCAGAACTCTCAAGTGACTAATTTTTTATCTGGCGTGCTTCTATTAGATGTATCTCATATATTAAGCGTATATCAACGAGACATTCACCAAACGAGTAAGACAATACACTTTTCAGTTCCATCCTGCATTGCACGTGTCCCAGAAAGAAGAGCATCCTATAGCACGACAACGCTCCGTTCCACTCTGCTCATTCATCACAGAAGAAATTGAAAAAATGGGGTGGGAAATTCTTCCACACTCCGCCTGAAGTCTCGACCTGGGCGGTTTTGTGAAGGGACAGATGCGATAGAGCACACTCAGAAGGTATTGCACGTATATCTTCGGGCCGCTGAAACGGAGTTCTACCTCAAGGGAATTTTCAATTTTCCTGAACGATAGGAAAAATACAGTATGGGCCGTGTAATGGTGACTATGTGAGAAAATGAGATCTTAAATTAGGATAATACAACTTGGTTTTTCTAAATTAATAAACTCTGATTCATAAAAACTGTTGCTAATTTATTTCTTGTGACTTTCTTAGACAAACTTTCATTAGCATTGCCTAAAAATTCAAATTTCAAAATCTTTCTTGCTCTAGGGTCTAATTTTTAATTTTTGTCTTTGTTTCAAAATCGCGCACTATTTTCTTAATTCTGCCACTTATTCAAAAAAATAACGGAATTTGATCTACGTAATTACTAGACCTTAAGAAAACGCCTATAAAATATTAAGACTATACTTTCATTCATTTTCTGAAGGGCTCATCGCGTCAACAAAGTGAGGCCATTTTTTACTGTTTTATGTACATGAAATGTATAATCTTTAAAAATTACAATGCATGATGGAAAAATTATAGATAAATTAAAAAAAAACTGTAAAACTCTTTAAACAATTTTAATTCTTTAAAATGGTACTGCACCTTTAAGCCAATGCAGAAAGGATTTTTAATAAGTTGTTCCAACTTTGAGAAGTAATTCTTTACAAAATTGAAAAAAAAAAAAACTTTAAGTAAAAAAAAATTGAAGAAGCCTGTTCCCGCAATTCTCTTGTTAAACTTTATCTATGGTAAGAGAAAAGAAGGAAAATTATGGGAGCTTGGAAGCCCCCAATTCGAGCAGGTTTGCAACGATGATAGAAATTTCGTTGTTGGCGCTGTTCAGAATCAGAATACACAGGCATCGGCCGGGAGGGTCGTGTGATCACCGACTTAAGCCGGCCTCCCTTTTTCCTTTTCCGTAAGAACATGCTGAGAGCCATTCCTTAGTGTTTGTTGCTTTCTTATCTTGATCGAAACGATCGGAACGGACGACAGTAAAACCCCTTCGCCCGGGTCATCAATGCGCCTTTGATAGGCGATGGCCGAGGGGGTCGCCAACCCTTCCATTACAATAAGCGAGCCCGGGGTTTAGCCCCGCTTCCTTGAGCCGACAGCACAATTCCATTTCGGGTAACGGCGCACACCATCTCGTAACGATGGACATCTCGAACACTAACCACGGGGAGAGGAAAAGAGAGAACGGACGAGAGTTTCGGGAGGGAAGGAGGGGGCAGGAAAGGTTGTTGGGAAAGAGGAATAAAAGGTAGACAACTCCTAAAAGGTGGACGGGAAAATTGAGAATACGAAAACAATGGGAAGGCGGAGGATAAGAGAAGAAGAAGAAGAAAAAGAGGAGCAAGCCGTTTTCTCACCCTAAAGAGTGCGCTTCCATTTTGGTTTTACCAGACGCGATAAATCTCAACTGCTTGTACAAAGGAATGTTATTATCGGCTCTGTTTACACCTCCTAAAATCTCACCTGGAATTCTTCTAAATGAGCACAACTGGAAAAGGCACACGCTGCTACAAGCACAGTTACTTGAGCGCTTCTGTTACGTTCCACAGCCGTTCCGATTTCATTGATATATTCTCAATTCTAGTGAGCCTGACGTGCTGAGAATGCGACCGCGTTCTAAAGGGGGGCAACCAAATAAATCTGCCAATCTAATTGAAATGCTGAACTCGAGTGGGAAACGATAAAATCTTTTCAAAAGGAGGCATTAAAAGGGCCTCCTCAAAACGGTAGCGTTGTAGCTGTCGGTGGGCCACCAGGAACCATCAACAAGAGCAACGAAGCTATTTGCAACGGCAAAATGTCTGCAAGGGTGATAATGACAGAGTGCCGGGGCCTAACGACAGATGGTAATAACAGCGCAGCTACCGACAGATTGACCCGTAAAACTGTCGACGTCAAAAAGCGACAGATATTATTGACGCGACGTTTTGGACGAGTGCAAATGGCTGGATCCACGCAAACATTCAGCCCTCTTACCCCTCCTCCATCCTTTATTCAGAAGGGCAAACAAAAGCCATTTCGAAATTGGTGCAACTTGATCAATCCTGATCATTAGTGCTGTCAAATACTGCAACTGGGCGAGCACATGAAGCTTTTATTTGCTCTGCGGTTGTTGTTGTTTTTTTCTTCCTTTGTAAAGCCTGTGTGCTTACAAGAAGATGGCACTCTTCCTTAGTGTCCGGAAATTGATTTTTAATTCTTCTCTAAGTCCCATATATGCGCTTAAAATATCTCGTTTGCATTTAGCAAATTTGCACGCACAAGTCATTATAAATGATTTTATATGAGATAACTTTAAAAATTATGGAAATGCGCATGTTCTCACGAAAGTAAAGCTTGATTGACAAATCAAAAAAATCAGCTGGGGACACTTTCATTAAAATTTCTGAACGAATAAAATAGTTAATAAAAATCGTTGGATTAAAATAAAGGAAATAATTATTATGGTTAGAATTCTGTTTTCTACTTCTGTTTCCTTTTTAATATACTTTAAATGAGCGTCCATATGGTCATCCAGCTGACTGGGTTCCTTCATAGCGCTTCCATATTTCTACTAAACTCATAATTTTCATGTATATTTTTCCGGCCATTAGGATTTGTTATGATCTCTGTGTAAAAGTCACCAAAGTTCATTACGAAAGCGTCTGTGGCAGTTAAATATTTCAGACTAACCAAACCCGTGTTATAAGCAAATACTGAGCCGCACGCTCTTCATGAAAATCCAAATGGCAAAGGTTATCGAGGCCAAGTTTAAAATCTCTTGTTTCTTGCACAAAATTAAAGTGGAAATACTAGTAAATTACATGCTCTACATTTCTCTGTATTTTCTTTAAGTTTCTACCATCTTTGACGATTTATAAAAGAACTTTTTTCTAGAAATCTCAGTATTCAAAACAATGATCCCAGGCGATTGTTTTTGTAACCAGTTCTCTTTGATAACCTTTCACACTTCAACACATTTATAATTTCTGCATTGATGCAGTTTTCAGTTTATCTTAAGATATACATAGATGCAAGTTTGCATAAACAATCCCTAGTACACATACGCACCCAAATATAACACTTCACATTAAATCTGATAATATGGATTTAATATTGCTATAATTCCATAACGTCCATTTTACAAAACAAGGTTCATTAATAGATTTATATACAATCGATTTTCATCCTTTCGGACATCATCAGTATATGCATTTGAAATGTTTAAATTTCTTACAATAGCATTCTTTTTAAATTTTGAACAATATCTTTTTCAATTTATTGTTTTTTGGTTACATTGTTGTAATTCTTTGGTTATAGCACGGTCTATAGATATTCATGGTCATCGAGCTCCATTGTTAAAATGAAGCTAGAGTTTCTAGCTCCCAATAGGGCGGGAACTCTATTGAAAAGTGGCGCTGCATGTACAATCGGCCCAAAAACGCCTGCAGCGCCGCCCTATCGACAGACAGAAACTTTACTTTCATTTTCAGTTTCAATGAAAAACCTCTATCGCAGGTCACGGTCGGCCCTGATGCGATCTATGCGGCACCTGGCGCGATCTGTTTTTCTTAGCTTCTCGAAACAATGGAAAATGGCCGAAGCTCGATGACCATGAATATCTATAGACCGTGACTATAACCAAAGAATTACACCAATGTAACCAAAAAACAATAAACTGAAAAAGATATTGTTCAAAATTTAAAATGAATACTATTGTAAGAAATTTAAACATTTCAAATGCATACACCATTGATATCTAATACTACTGGATGGCTCACTCAAGGCGAGTTTGCATGAAAATGATTCTGCCTGACATTGGCCATTGTTATCTGACACAACAAAGAGTTTGCCATTGTTATCTGACACAGCTAACCGATGACCTTTGAGGACGCGATTGCAATGAGGTTCAGTGAAATTTTAAAATAATGCATAATTTTCTCCACATAGCATATTTTATCGTATTTTTCAATTAATATTATATAAAGAAAAATTTCCAAAGTTCGCAAAATTAGCATACATGTCTATCGTTGGTATTGGATAGGCATGACACAACTACTTGATAATCTTAGAGGACTTGGTAGTTTTTGCCAGAAACGTTCGCTATTAAGTCAGCCATCCATTAGATATCAATGGCATATACCGATGATGTCCGAAAGGATGAAAATCGATTGTACATAGTAGTCTTTATAATTAAAGTTACATTTTGACATGTCCATTAAAAAAAACTACTGGACCAAAAGCTATAATACTTGGTAATATTATACAAGAGGACATGGGAAGTTCATATCCACCAAAAAAAAAAAAAATTAGTTCAATAGGTCACCACCAGCATGGAATGGCGGTCTGTGCAATATTCGTATACGAAATTAGACACGAAGACACAAGTTAACAAGTCTTTAATCGTTACTAAAATTAGTTACATGACTAAAATTATTTTTAGTAACGATTAAAGACTTGTTAACCTGTGTCTTCGTGTCTAATTTCGTATACGAATATTGCACAGACCGCCATGCCATGCTGGTGGTGACCTTTTGAACTAATTTTTTTTTTGGTGGGTATAAACTTCCCATGCCCTCTTGTAAAATATTACCAAGTATTATAGCTTTTGGTCCAGTAGTTTTTTTTTTATGGTCATGTCAAAATGTAACTTTAATTATAAAGACCCTGTATATAAATCTATTAATAACCTTGTATTGTAAAATGGACGTTATGGAATTATAACTATATACACTATACAATACAACGTGTGTTAAATCATTAATGGATTTAATATAATCATAATTAATAAAAAAATGGTTATTTTTGAAGCTCAAGCGTATTATTCCCTCTAGAAAGCACACAGTTAATGGCGACTTTAATCGAAACCATGCCTTTGGTGAAAATTAATTTTAAATAAGATATTAGGTGAAGATAAAATTCCAAGATTAGAGCAATTACACGAGCCAACGATAAAAATCTTTTTGAATGAATTTGCTTTATTCTTGTTGTTTGTAGTGTGCTGAATCCGAATCTGCTTTTTAGAATGTTTCTATCACGTCACGTTTCCACATACACATAGAGATTGCAATGTTAAAGTATCCTTATTTTTGGGCCATAAGGAAATTTAACAGGCCCCAACTAAATAATTTAAAATATTTCATTGAAAAACAAGAAATCTATGGATGATAGAAAAAAACTGAGTTCAGCACAAAAAAAAAAAAGCATAAGAATCAGCTCTTAATCTTAAAAAAGTTTTTAAAAAGTTATTTTTTGTTGGCCTGTGTTTTTTTCTAATCTCTTTAATCCAGTCTTCTTTAGGTATACATGTACAGTATAATGTAATCTGGATCTAACTTCCGACACGGTGACTGGTTTTCATCAAAGAGCCGTTTCAGCGCATTCATTAGAGGTTTTTCTATTCAACGAATGTTATCAGCCCATCCAGTAACCAACCAGATCTCCGATTTTATTTTCTCCGATATGTCAAAGGAATGCGGTGCCAGATATTGTGCTATTACAAGTAATGTACATCATTATACTGAACAAAATAAACATAGAAACTAAAATTTAATTGCATTTCTGTATATAAAAATTATTTAAAAAATTCTAATTTATATGATTATTATCAGTATCTTTAGTATAAGAGGTTCTAAGAATTTATTTTAAATCTTTATAAATTTTATAAAGTTATTAACGTCTTATTAAAATGTCACAAAGTCTCATAAATGGCTAAATAAAAATATATTTATTAACTTCAACGGTAGAAGAACATCAAAAAGATTATCCACATTGAAATAAATAACTGGTTGGTTATTTAATACTTAATTTTGCAATAGTTAATTTTATTAAAAGAAGTGACGATCGTTTCGGCGTTCTTGACTTTGAAAATGGCAATGATCGCCGAAACGATTGTCAGTCCTTCTAATAAAATTAAATATTCCAAAAAAAAAACAAAAGAAAAATCCCAGTTAAAAAGGTTATTTAATTCTCAGGTATAAAGCAAAAACGCTATTCAAATGATATCCACATTGAGACATTAAAATAAAAGTAAATTCATTTAAAGAAAAATCGAAAATAAATTTGGATAGAAAATTATCCAAAAATAAAAACTACATCCCACAGACATTTATGAGACTTATGACATTTTAATAAGACATTAATACTTTTATAAAATTTATAAAGATATTAAAATAAAAAATAGTGATAATAATTATAGAAATTAATTTTTTAAAAATAATTTCATAATTTTTAAACCTATAATTTCCATTTTAGTTTTCTTTGTTATTTGAGTTGTGATTAATTATTACGTACATCATAATATTTTTCTTAACTGAATAAAGTAATAAATTATATTATTAATTAATTTTAATATAGAAACATCATCGAATGGTTTGATATAGTTTGGCAGTCAACTTTTATTTTAAGAAATATTTTACACAAAAAACATCGCAATTTAGCTATATGTCTAATGCATAAATCGCCAAAATATCGACTTACACTGATTCCAGCACTCCTGGTGGCAGGAACGTGCATAATGGCAAACTATTATCGTGAAGATTCTCAACATGTAGTAGAAGTAATTTTTGCCAGAAGGAAAATGAAAAGTAATTTTGCCAAACAGCTTTAATTTGTCTAGACAGAGGTGAAAGCAGGGGTTAAATTATAGAAATATTAACCTGAGGGTGAGGTCCTTTCAAGACAGCCTGCTTAGTAGGCTGTCCACATTAGGGGAGCCTCTGGAGAAGTTCAAGGATCTCGGAACTGCATTCACGAGTGATGGACGGCAGGATACAGAATTGGGTCCTCGGATCAGTGCAGCAAGCTGTGTTAGACGTGAACTGTGGTGACTAAGCGTGAGCTAGGAAACAAGGCCAAGCTCTCTGTTTTCAAATCTTTCGTTGTCCCCATTCTCACCTATAGTCATGAGTCTTGGGTAAGGACCAAGATTAGCCCTGAAAGAATAAGATCGCGGGTGCAAGCAGCCGAAATGAGATTCCTGAGAGGTGTGACAGTTGTTACCCTACTAAATAGAGTGCGCAACAATACAATAAGAGAGTATTTTAGGTGTTGAGCCGCTACTTCTCCGCACTGAGAGGTCTCAGTTGCATTTGTATGGCCATATGATACGAATGCCGCAAACTGGTCTTCCTAGGCAGTTGCTATTTTCCAAGCCAGTGGGTAAGAAACCAAGGTGTCGGCCTAGAACCAGGTGGCTAGACTACACGGAGAATCTGGGTTCGAGTCGCTTGGATATGCGTCTGATGGCAAATGATTTGAGAGAGGTATAAAAGGCAGGACTAAACGATTAAGCTTAAATTATACATCAAACATTGCGACAAAAAAGCGTCGACTGGAGACATGGCTTTGGAGACAGCTAATCCAGTCTTTGTATTTTGTGTGAAGACAGCTAACCAATACGCTTCTTAGGAAAATATGAACTGGAATGTTGGCCCCCCCCCCCCCCCCCAAGCTGGAAGAAAATTATCCGTAGACTCCGTGGAACTAATAATCAGCAGTGGTGGATAGTGGGTTTCTTCACCAAGCGCCAAGACTTCACCTTCTCGATCACAACCATCCCAAGAGATTAACACAGACAAGGATGCAATCCCGCTCTACATTATGCCAATTGCAAATGACCGCAAACCGCTGTTCGGTCTCGAGCAAAGTGCTACCTGAATGAGGTTGCCTTGAGACAAGATTGTATTCACATTGTGTTTAGGGAGAGATGCTTCTCTCCAAATGTTGAAGGCCGTCGCATGGAGATAAAGTAACTAAAACGATGGAGGAGTCACCAGTTCTTGAGCACAATCCATTTCGCTGATAAGGTGTTTTATCAGAGTTCTCTTATCAAGGACTGTGACGCTCTCGGTGATACGTGAGAGCCGTTAGGAATAGACTTTTCTTCAAATAATCCTAATGCCATTATTAAGAAAGTTAAAATGAACATATTCGCTGGCAATATGTGTATGTGTGACTACAAGGTATTTCAATGCCATCTTGATTGGCAGAACTTGAGCCTTGAGAAAGTATTGAATATCCCTTACATATCACCAGACCATTTCTCATCCAACTCGGGTATATACGTGAACTTGGAGTCAAATAAAAATTATATTACAAGAGTTGATGCCTTAGCTTTGTATTTATGTTATCTCTAACCGTATTAGTTATACATGCTTAGTGAATGCTGTTATATATCTATATCTCTAAACACTTTTATCTTTGTTATAATTGGTAGTTTATAACCCCTTTAATATGCAAATTAAATGCCCTGCCATCAATAACTGCATGATTTTCAGCTTTTTCCATGGATTCCTTTTGAATACAAATCTAATTGAGACTTTTTCAAACTAATCCCTTGCACTCTCCAAACACATTTCAATAAGACTATCGATGGTATAGGAGTATTGAGAATAGAAGTATTGGGTTAAATTATTTAGGAAAATCCCAGAAAAAAATGAATACTCACGCTAAAAAACATTTATCTTGTATCAGAAACTATAGACCAGAGAGTTCCACTTTTCTGCATGGGGCACATCGGACAATTTCAAGACTCTATATTTATTTGAAGACCATTTTTTGAATCCATAGAAATTACTAGAAGCCTATCAAGGAGCTAATGATCGCTGATAGAGGATCTATACAGCTTGGACTAATTAAAAATATAAAATGCCGAGATATTATCGGGTATTCTAAAATATTCCTTACACAGGAAAAGCATCGCTTAATCAAGACAGTTCCTTGAAGTAATTTCGACAATATTGATGTCATCTTTCCTGATTTCTGGATTTCATCGTTTTTTGTGTAGCTACTATGCTTTTAAATGGCTAATCTTGTAATGTTTAATGGATACTTTTATGAATACATCATAGCTAATATACTTCAGTATATTTCTTTGGCATTTATTCATGAAAGGTCAGATTATGGAAAAACAACGCTTCAGCTCCATTTAAATACCAATGAGTGCATTACACGCTTCGATACATTATTGTCGATTATCTGTACATGTATTTTTGCTCGCTGAAAAAAGGTTGCACCACAGCCGAAATGCGCATTTCTGGTTGTGCTCAATAATGTCTTTCTTCGGTAGAAAGTTGAACTATTGTTTCCTTGTCCAATAACTTATATTATTCATATTTTGTAATTATGGGAAAAAGAAGACAAATAATGCAATATGGAAGGAATAATGTGGTTATTACCTTGTAATCACGGAAAGATTTTTATTGGACGTGAAAAAACTTTTGTTGGAGATTCGCCGATGGCAAAATGCATTATGATACCAATGAATCCATTACTACAATCTTATCTTGCTTTTTTTTTCGGTAGTTGTCACACATTTTTTACGACGCTCTTCCACAGCTTTTGAAATGGCAATGAATGGCATTCCTATATATTTTTTATTTCTGTACTTAGATATATAAGAAAGAACATACAATAAGGAGAAACATACTCAGAAACCGTGGAAAGTGTATAAAGATGAACAATAAAGTGCGGAAGTCGCTATTTCACAAAGTTTATATTTTCATATATACATATATCTCCCAACCCGCCTGGACCAAATACCCCCGCGCCCCGCCGGTGCGAGAGGCCTATGTCCTGCAGTGGACTGAGACAGGCTGAAAATTTATCGATTATATACATACTAGTATTAAAGCCCGTCATAAGATGGCGTCACAATAGACGATGCTGTAAATTCGATTGTAATTATAAAATTTCGTCTGTAATAAGATTGTGATAAGTGACATCAAAAAGGCCACTGTGTAAATATAAAAGCGAGGCTGAAAAATCTGCTTATCCGTTAAGGTCGCGGGGGCAGCGCTTGAACGCAGATAGTCTAGCCATCTAGTTCTAAGCCGACCCCTTGGTCTCTTATGTGACCAACGACTTGAAAAAATAGTAATGCCTAGCACACAGTTTGCAGCATCCGTACATACCAACGCAACTGAGCTCTCTCAATACAGAGAAATAGCGGCTCAACACCTAAAGACTGACTTATCGTGATGTTGAACACTATCTAGTAGGGAACACCTGCCACACCTCTCAGGATCTCATTTTGGCACTCTTTCGATCACTGCCCAATACTCAAGACCATAAATGAGAATGGGGACAAAGATAGATTTGAAAACAGACAGCTTGGTTTTCTTTCCTAGCTCAAGTTTGTTACAACAGATCACTACAGTTTGTGTCAGAGACCGATCCGAGAATGCAATAAATAATGTTACTTGCTTTTGATTTTATTCGAAAGCCTGGTGTAAAACAGTTACCGCAACAGTGGAAACTGCAAGTTCGATTTTATTTTTATAAAAATTTATCTGTGACAGGACTGTGATAATTGACAGTATTGCCAATAGTAAAAAAAGTCGCTGTCAAGATGAGAGCGATACTAACACAAATTATTTTCGGAGTAACTATGGCGTTCGAATTAGGCGATGAAAATTCATTAGTTTGTATTAAATGTACTTGATGATTGATTCGAATCTGGCGGATTCGAATTACACGGAATTTACTCTACTGTGAATTTGACGGTTATAATCTAACACAACTGTTAGATGTAAACTTTGCTCTTCAGTGAACATGATTCGTTGGACTTTTTTTTTAACTCCCTCATTGCTCAATTTCCTCGGCAGACCATTTGGGGGCATATTCCACTATATTTTAAAACTAAAAATTTAATTATACATATCTTATGAATATCGTAAAATGAATGAATGAGAAAAAATTAATGCTATTTGCTTTCGATTTTATTCGATTTGATTTCTTTTTCCAATTTATGAATTTTCCTTTTTATTAATTTATTAAAATGAAAAATTATTACTATGCACATTCAACTGATATCATAAAATGTAAAATTAATGTTACCTACTTGTGAATTGAATTGATTTATTTTTGAAACATTTTGTTAATCAATTTCAAAGTTTTAATTGAATGTTAATATTTTTTATTAAAATTAAGAAATAAAAATCTTATACTTGTAAAGAATTTCATAATCTAGAATAGCTAAAAGTACTTACATAGGATTAATTTGATTTATTTATTTATTTTGGTGTTATTTTTAAAATCTCAATGGATGTAGTCAATATTTTTAAAACGATGACGTCAATTATCTCCAGTTACTGATCATTTTTAAAGATTTTCAAGAAATTGTTAAGTACTAAGAATTCTCTTTTCTAAGAAAAGCCTGAATAACAGGAATTCTATGCATTGAATTCTATATTGCACAAACTTTTATTTGCATTGTTGGTCATGAGATATATATTGTCGGTCCGTGCAGAGTGTTTGTGAATTGCGTGTTGATACATTGTTGATACCTATTGTTGCAAAAACTTTGTCTTGCATTGTTGGTCATGAAATATTTCTCATTAATATGCCCTGCCATAACCATGAATATCGATTTTTTATCAATAATTATTATTTTTTCGAAATCTGAGGTAGACAGTGACCTTCCTCATGCTTTGAAGGTCATGTATGCTGGTTGGTTGGTTTATTAGAAACTTGGCGTCGACTACTAAGGTCATTTTGCGCCTTTTACACAAGTTATAACAGTACGCAGCCCGGGACAAACACAAACATCCATGCCCACGGCGGGATTCGAACCCACGACCAGGCGGACTCGAGTACTAGAAAGCCTACGCCCTAGTCCTCTCGTCATGTATGCGAAATTTTATCAAGATCGGAATAAAACTGTAGATTTGTATAAAAAAACAAACAAACAAACCCACAATCAAACAAACATCCTTCTTTATATATATAGATTTTAACGGCCATGCTCTCTTCTTCAGCACGTAAAAAATTAAATAACCAATACGACGGTGACTCCAAAAGTAATGCGGAGTAATTATTTTAATTCCATTTTTATTCTACTCCTTTGCCATTTATAGAGTGCATGGAAGCATCATTCCTTAAAATTTTATTCAACTCATTCCTGCTA
This sequence comes from Rhysida immarginata, assembly GCA_023313115.1. Classification (NCBI taxonomy): domain Eukaryota; kingdom Metazoa; phylum Arthropoda; class Chilopoda; order Scolopendromorpha; family Scolopendridae; genus Rhysida; species Rhysida immarginata. The sequence goes on along the minus strand of JAHWFO010064584.1, from coordinate 1,716,721 downwards.
GTAGCGCAGCCTTCTTCAAAACGGCTGCTACATTTGAACTTTATCAAAAGCAACGTCCTGTTGTAAAGTATTTATGTTGTAAGAGTGAGGTAATTGAAAACATTCACAAAAGTCTGAAAAAGTCAATTGAGATGATGCTGCGGATCTCAGTATGGTTAGTCGATATGCAGGTAGATTGTCTGCTGAAAGGTAGCACGTCGCTATTCGGAATTCTCCTCGTTACCGTTGGTCTTACGTACTACTACGTGCAATAAGTTTGGAGACTGGCCTTCCTGACGGATATGACGTATTGTTATCACGTGTTACACACAACCACCTTCAAAGTATCCCCCTTCTGCAACTATGCACTTCTGCCAACGCGAGTGCAGTTCCTGAAGCATTCCTGGAAGCTTTGGAGGAGATTGTCTTCAGGACGACCATCGCTGTTTCCTGAATCTCAGATGTACTCTTGAAGCGGCGTCCTTTGAGTTTGTTTTTCAGACGGGAGAACACGTAAAAGTCGCATGGGACGAGATCGGGTGAGTAAGAAGGGGTAGGACCGACTTGCGGGGGCACTGTCATATCGTAGTACCCAATTCTTGCTTTTCCAGAGTTCTGGCCGTTTTAGTCGGACAGCATCACGGAGGCAAACAAGGACATTGTTCACTGTTGTCCCTTCCGGTACGAACTCGTAATGCGTCACGCCCTTCCGACGAATCGAACAACTATAGTTCAGTGACACGCATTGTTTGGAAAAACCCTGCACTGTGGAGCTGCTTCCTCCTTACCACATGTGGCTCTACATCACGGTCAAATAGTTCCCCTCTCCTCCAAGCTTGATTGGAGATATCAGCAGCCTCCGAACCTACTGAACGCAGAAATATAAGACAGCGCGTTAGCAACAAGATTTTACCATCTTTACCTTTAACCTTCCAATTGTTCTACTTATAATTGTCTTTTAAAAGTTTGTATTTATTTATTTAACCTTTGTAGTTTTACTGAATTTTTTTCATACTGAAGAAGATATTCTGGCTGGTTAAATATGTGTAAGGGAGACCCGTGTAATTTGGACCGTCGTGTAAATCGAACCAGCCTTATTTTGCACAACTGCACGTTATATGGCGCCACTCTCTTGATTAAAAAATTATCATAGCCCTTACCTAGAAGCGTATGAAAAACACGGGTTGTATTGCTTGAGTATTGGTGTAAATATATCATATTTTCTCTTTTGGTACGGTCTCATGTTACTTTGAGGTAAGATAGTAATGGTATATGTAACTATAAGTGTCAGTGCCATTATATAACAGGGATGGGTTAAAGAAAAGGGGTCTATGCATTGTTAATAGGCATGGTTTTAGTTGGAAAGGTTTTGAAGGTTGGTCGCCATTTTTGATTTTAGAATTATTGGCGTGTTGTGTAATATGGAGCTTATGTACTTTGTGTAAATTAGACCAGCGTCGATTTACACGCCGAACATTATGACGTTTTTTTGACATATCCAACTTTTTAACTTTATATTTTTGACTTTATATAAGCAGCTTAACCCACACGTTCCTTAATTAAGATATAAGCTCATCCCATCTAATACGTTCAATAGGGTTGCTGATCATTTGTATTTTTCACACTGCGCCAATAAACACAGAAGTTAAAACAAAGTTTCGGCTATTACTCGGCCTATTGTTGTAATTGGACCACCTAGTTCAATTTACACTACCCGTTGTGTAATTCGGACCGAATGCAAAAAATTTTAAATTTCGTTGCATTATAGTTTTCCATAAAAATAGTGCAGCAAAAGATAGCCCGAAATGTCCAGTATATTCCTATCTTTAAAAATTGGAGCTACGTCATTTTGAATAGAAGTTATAGCCCTTTTCCCTTAGGGGGTCCAAATTACACGGGCCTCCCTTATATATGAAAGTAGAAAATATCTTTTTTGTGTTATAGCAGTTCCGCACTTTATTGCTTTCATTTTTAAGAACATAATTGGAAATAGGTAATACATTTACCTACACTCATATTTTGAAAAGGTAATTTATTTCATAGAATTCACATTTTTTTTAGCATCAACCAAGAACCATCATACTCTTAAAGACAAGAATGAACTTTTAAAGCTCAAAAGAATTAAGTCAGATAATATTGGGCTGCAGCGGGATAAGTAAGAATTAAGAAAACTTCAAGAATTGTATTAACCAATTTATGGTGATGGCTTAGCAAATGTTATTTATACATTAAGGCGAATGCTGATCGCTGTTGCTTTCTTTGTTGTTGTTAAAGAATTTTAAAATCGTTTCTTCCCCTTTCATTTAATTATATTTTATTTCTCATTTAATCCTTTGATCTCTGTTTTATCTCTCTTTACAACTCTTCAGTTTTCTCCTCCCCCGTTTATTTCTCTTTCATTCTTTTTTTTTTTGCCGGCTTCTCTCCCTTTCTTGGCTCGACGGACACTTCATTATTTCGCGAACGGTTCTTCCCAACATTAGAGTCGGAGGTGATGACGGTGCCGGGTGGCGCCTAACGATTCGACGCAAGGCTCCTAATTAAATAATTCCCCGCGTAATTTGATCAATGAGGGACAATAGCCAGCCGCACAAGGGGAATCTTTTCTACCGCCCGCCCGGCATTAAAGCCTCGACTTCCCGATCTCTAACCCGTCGTATTTTCGTTTGGCAGACATGGAGAAAGAGAAAGAGAAGAGCTGGGGAGAAAAAGCTCTAAAAACACCATTCTCTCGTCTCCAACCCTTTTCCCCGATTCTCCTCTCTCGTTCACCAATTAAATTTCTCTCTTTCTCTCTCTCTCTCCAATCTCTCTCTTTCTCGTTTCCCTTTCAAAGCATGTTACCTAACAGGGCCTCATCATCGCACTCACTAAATGGAAATTCAATAAAGGGAATCCCTCTTCATTAAACAACAATTGTCAAAGTCGTTGTTTGTAGGCGTCACGTCAATTTTCAATTCCCTTCTCCGAGGGCTTTCAATCCTTTCCACCGCAATTCGCCATCAACGCATTCACGGAGGCATCGGAAAATTAATGGTCAAATAGACGTTGGGGCTATTTCCTCGTCAAAAGAAAATGTAATTTCCATTTAACTTCTCAGAGCGCAAAGCCTATAAAAGAGCCAAGTGGAAACCGCTTTTGCCGAAAACGCATCCGCGCTGGGCTCTGATTCACATGGGCTTCAAAAAAGCAAAGGAACAGGGAAGTCGCACTTTAAAACAGAGTCACGTAAATCTCATCTAAGTGTCGTCATTAGCATTTTAATGAAGGCAACTCAACATAATACACGAACAATTTTTAACGATGAGCAATTGTTAGAGGAAAGTCAATTACATTCACGTCTATATATTTCGCGAACAAATGACAACCAAAAATAGGAGGACGAGTACAAATAAACCGATTCCAAAAGTTACTAATGATATTTCACAAATTCCATACACTACATTGTAGGAATATAAATTGGAAGCAATTTTGAAGAAAGCTGGTATTATAATTCGATGGAACAAGTTTAAAATTTTCCAAAGGCTTTTTCTATTTTATACAGATAACATTCAGAATATTTAAGAAAAAATATAAGCACAAAGCTTGATTTAAAAACGCATTTTCCATTACGAATAATTTTCTACAATTTTCGATAATGTACAGATGTTACATTTACCTGTAGCATAATTAACAGTTCATGTACACAATATTATCAATGGAATTTTCACATATCAAAAATGTATCCATAGTTCTACACTGAACATGCTGAAGATTTCTTCATGCCACACAATCGCGAGGTGTTAGCTCCAGCAAGAAGGAGCATTTCTCCACTAGCGTCGTGATGCTTGGGCCTATCTTGAAAATCTGCCTACGAGATGGATTGGGCCGCACGCCAATGAAGACATCTCAAGGATTATGTGTATCGTGGTTTCCTTTATAACGGAGTACTTTTGTATGGGTGAATATATTAGGTCGACACATTTGGCCAAAATTAAGGTCGGGGGGAGGCCGTGGCCTGGTGGGCTTTCACTGAAGCACAACTTCTGTGAAGTTAAGAAACATTAGGCACAGCTGGTCACTGGATGGGTGACCATCCGTGATTCACGATCTTCACCCCCCCCTTCCCGGCTGCTGTGACCATCATACAGCAGTCGTTATTCCAGGTTCATCCAGGGACCCAACTCGTCGGCTTCTAGCCATACAGGCCCTGGATGGACGTATTGGATTACCAGTACTAATAAATAAATAAATAAATAAATAAATAAATAATTTTTCAATTAAGCAGTTTCCGTTTAATGTACAGCGTGGCCCAGATTAATATATACAATTTTTAACAAGGCCGTATGCCTTAAGTATTTTAATACCTGCATGTAACTATGGTGGAATACATTGTCAAAGGATCGAAGAAGAGAGTCACACTATTTTCCATGGAGTGGTCCACCATGCGGCCCTGCATGGCGATGCAAGCTTCCAGTCGCAACTTCACGTTGTCACAGGCCTTCTTGCACATGTTTAGGGGAATTTTGCAAAATTCCTCCGTTATTGCTTCCCGAAGCTCTGGAATGTTATGGATCCTATGGCGGTAGACCTTGTCCTTGAGATCTCCATAACCAAAAATCGAGTGGGGTCAAATCGGGTGATCTGGAGGGCCACTCAACTGGACCGCGTCTGCCGATCCAACCAACTCCGCACAGTGAGAGATAATGAGGTGGTGCCCCATCCTGCTGCCACCACATGGTGTCAAAATCATCGCGTTGCGTCAATAGGGGATACACAGTGTTCACCAGAAGGTCACGGTAGCTGTCTCCTGTGACTGTGTCCTCAAAGAAAAACGGGCCGAGCAGTCCATCGTAACTTACGCAGGGCTCTGGTTGTCTACCTCCAATTCAATGTGTGGATTGGTTGCACGCCAATACACGCAGTTGTGGCGGTTCACATATCCTGAGACGTGAAATTTTGCCTCATCGCTCCACTCCACATGGCGTGCTAACTCAGAATCGTCCTCCAGCATTGCAAGCCAAGTTTCGGCAAACTCCAATCGCCTGTCGGGATCATCTTCGAGCAAGTGATTTGTTAAGCGAGGATGATATGGCCTCAGTTTCAGATCCTTCAGGATTCTTTGAATACTCGTACGAGAAATGTCTAACCGAGCAGATAGCCGCCTTTGCGACTTGTCCTTTTCTTGAGAACTGGCCAACTCATTTTGCAGGCGCACTTTGTTGGCGTCAGTAACAACGGTCTTGGGTCTACTGCGTTTACGCTCTTCAACGCTGCCAGTTTCATCAAACTTCTTGTTTACGTTCTTGACCGTTATCAACGAAGGTCCGGGTGTCCCAAACTTAGCTGCCATACGACGTTTCACTTCTGAGTAATTGTTGGTCGCTGAGTACAACCCCACACAATCTACCTTCTCTTCCAGACTCAATCGCTGCGCCGCCATCTTGATATGGACGATCCTCATGATTCGCGCCTTTTTCGCATCCCTTGCTCACATAACGCGCGCACGGCGCTTTCAAAGATTGTATATATTAATCTGGGCCACCCTGTAGATCATACGGAAAGGATCTTTCGATTTCATTACGAACCAACGAATGCATATTTACTCGCCAACATTTTGTTAAATGTGAAATATTTTGTATGTAAAATCATGTTGATTGGGTACCTGTAGGTCATCTGTTTTTACGAGATTTTTCTCCTCGTTTAATGTTGGTATTTTTTTTTAATTTCAGGTGCTTGCAGCTCTGCTGTGATATTTATCATTAGTATCTGGGCCATAATGGCTTCAAAATAGTATTTTAATGATTCAAAATAATTATGCATCTCATTTACTTTGTTTTCAATTATAAAATCTTGGCTCTGTCTTAGCATTGTTTTAATAAACATTCAAAATGCTTGCTTAATTAAGTTTTTTACCCTCATTAAATCCAATGGCTCTTTGTTGTTCATCTTAACCATTTCAATGTGGTTGTTTCCCTTAACACAATTTTTAAATACAGTATTGTAAAGGGTTCTCGCCATGGAGAGAGATAAAGAGTTTTTATTTCTCCTCTATGGTTTTCGCCTAACCTTTTTCCTGAAGTGAGTCAAAAAACCCTTACTTTCTACGTCACGCAATTTTATTATAAGTAAATATGTAATTTGTAGATTGCATCATAAAACATAAACATAAGGAGGCAGCAGCCAGTCATCAAAGAAACGTCGTTTTGGTTTGTTTTTTTTTGCTTTTTTTGAATGATAATTTTAATTCAAATTCAAAGCTGTTTAGTTTCAGACTAAACTTCGTGTATCCAGAAGTTTAGGCGTAGATTATTAACGTTTCAAATACGTTAGTGGATTTACTGCTAAATGTTGTAACGCTTGTTCCTAGTATCATGTATAGAATAAAGAAAAATACATATAATTGAGATTAGGGCAAGCCTTATTTGTAAACGTAAACAAGAACAAGATGTAAGATTCATTTCAAAATATTGAAATCTGTATTAGTTTTATAGAACTTGCTTTGTTTGAGTATAAAGGTAGCAGATATAAGAAAAGTGCCCAATTTTGTTCAACTTTTTTTTCCCTCTCTTCCTAAGAGCTACTCTTTTTTTTAACTTTTTATTTTTTTAGGTTCATCTTCTTTCCTCTCATCTGTCATGTTCTATCGGTTTTTCTCTCATTATCTTCGCCTCCGTTCATTGTCTCTCTTTTCTTTTCTTGCCTCGATGGCTCTATATAGGGCCTTTGGACGGGGAGTTTTTCTTCCGCCGGCCCCCACCACGACCGCTCTTTCTCTCGCTCGGTGCGCCTTCCTTCTTCGCCTTCTCATTGTTCGATTGCGTCGCCAGTCGAGCGATTAGACAGACACCGTCTGCTCAGTGTTGGAGTCAAACAGAGCGTCACCTGACGTGCGCGGGCGACAACTCCAGGCCCACACCCTCCTGCTTGCAGCACTATTCACGTGAATTTCGTGCTGCGTTGCGTCTCATCGATTGATCACAAGAGGGCAGCACTTCACCTCTTTTGCTCTTAATGGTTCGCTTTGTCAAACGGCCGCAACAACACGGAGGCCGGACTAATCAATGTCTCTGTTCCGTCTGTCTTGGAGGACATCGGACCGGGTGAGAGAGGGGTCGGCGAAGTAGAGGGTAGGATCGGGAAAAGGAAAGAGAGGAGCGGCCCCGAGCGACCAGAGGGTCGTCTCCAATGATTCTTTACGCCCATGGTCATTAACACCGAAACTCTCTCAAGTCTTGCACTATCTGATTGGCTAGAGTTTCCTGTCACGACACGCTAATGGGTCCAGTTGGCAACCGAAGCCGCTGCGATGCACTGTCAGCCAACTTGAGTGACGGGCCCACGAGGAGAGAAGGTGAACTTCTGCAGTCACTCATTTTTACTTCTAGTTAAATTATGTATTCATGGCTATCGTCTCGAGGTCACCCACCAAGAGCAGCAGACGGACAAAGACTTTGACATCGGTGAAGGGGTCTTAGAAGATAGAGATCCAAAAACGCTGCCATAATGAATAAGATAGCCAGCCTGAAATCTAAATCATCAGTGACGCCGTCTTCTTCATATAGATACCAAAGAGGCAGAAGAAAAGAACTTTTACGCAAATTTAGACAATTTAACTTATTCAAATTTAGCGCTTGTCCAAGAGTAAAAACATGAACGTTTCTAACTCTCAAAAGTCGTCTAAGGTGCTCCTTGCTACTAATTCAAATAAACATTTCATTTTATCCGCTTTTTATATCTTAAGAGTGCATTTGAACAACGCTGCGTTTCTTTTAGTACTGATCCAAATGTCAGAAAACTTCTAAGACCATGATTTTATTAAATCAGTAATCTGCGAAGAATCCAACCTTTCAACTCTAATTGAAATGAAGCTCTTCATTTGAATTTAATTAGCCTTTTCCTCCATACGATATAGACATTTCTATTTATCAAATTTTTAAAGTTTGTTTAATTAAAAGACCTCTTTTCCCAGTGTAACTTTTTTTCCAGTGCGCTCGTAAATTCCTTTTAAATTAGACGCTTTATTTAGGTTTCGGAAACATGGCCACCTGACAAGTGAAGCCCCCTCGGAAAGAATGGCCAGTGTCACAACTGCCAAACAGGAAATGGGAATGGCAAAGATGTGCAAAGGATCAATAAGACGAGGTCGGTTGTCAAAAGGCTTTTCTAAAGATGAAGGGAGAAAAGAGAAGAGAGAGAAATAGCAACAGAAGCTGCTTATCTCTAGAGAGAGAGAGAGAGAGAGAGAGAGAGAAAGAGAGAAAGAGAGAATAAAGAAGCTGCCAAATCAGGTCTCTGTTCTGGTGCCACTAATAGATCGGATAATTCTTCCTTCTCGTTCCATCCCTTCCTCGATTTAGTATTCAATTACGGCTCACATTCGTTGTTCGGAAATTTTCAAAAAGAAAGCATCCCTTAAAATCTTGGAAGAGCAATGAAACTAATTTGCTACAACTTTATATTTGAATGTCTCGTTCTAATTTTCAAATGCCATTGCAAATTTAGGCAAAACAAATTGTGAATTTCGACTTAAAGTGAAACACTTTACACGTGTCATCTATTTCGCATTTAAAAGGGATAATGAAAATGCACTCCGAGCATTGATAAATGAAGTACAATCAATCACATGGTAAATGAGCAACAGCAGAAAAGTTTTCGAAGCATTTAATTAATTGCTAGTCCTTAATGTTAAAACAATAGCTTTTACTAAATATGGTGAAGAGATGCAGGAATAATGTGATGCATGTAGAGAGAAGTGAATTGATTTTATGGAAAGTGAAATATTTATTAGAATAGATTAATGTGTATATTTAGGCTTTATTAGGGTTTAACATCGTCAAGATGGTTCTTTAGTGATAAAGTGAATTTGAGAATTTTGGATCAATAAACTGGCAGATCAATATATACTACTGTATATAATTAGTTGGACTGCATTGTTCTTATTTATTTTCCATAACAACTAATATACTGAATAAAAAATAAGTAAATAAATAAATAAATAAACAAAAGGCTCCATTCGAGGCTCTGAAGCAGCAACAAATGCACCAAGGTATTGCAGTGCATCCACCATCACTTCAATTTGTCCAATTGCTTCACGAACCTTCCTTAATCCGATAAGATGAATATGATAGGGTGTAATGGGAAATGCCTCCTTTGATTTCTGATCCCGTCAAACCCGAAAAGTTTTTGTGTTCTTCTCAAGCCTTAAATTCAATTAAAGCTATTACACTAATTGTTCGGACGAAAGAGAGCTGCTGCAGTCAATCTAAGAACAATTAAGAAAATTAGAAAGAGAAATACAATTGGATAAAAGTGTCTCTTCTTAAGATCTTGGTGTGAGAGTTTGATGTCCCACTAACGGTCTGAACGGGTTGTTGCTCCTTTTTTTCACCCACTCTCATTCGCTCTCTTTCTTTCTTTCTCGCTCTCTTTCGCTCTCAACGTCAAGCTTTACTGCTGGAGGAGTGGGAGCCTTCAATGCAATTTGCCCTCCGAGCAATATTATCAGGCCTCGGACACTGGCGGCGCTTCACTCGGAGGAAGGAAGCCAGAAGGAGGGGGTTGATGGGAAGGGGTAGGAGGGGGAACCAGGAGTCGATGGAGTTTGTGGATCAACTACAAAAACAGACGCTCGAGAATCTCTTAAAGTCGTCGTCTCTCGTAGCAAGCTGAGCTCGAGAGTAGGTGTTGCCAGTTCAATGACTGTCTTATTAACTTCTACGTCCTTGGCAAAAGTTATTTTATTTCTGAAATCGATTTTCCTTGAAAACAGCCATATTTACTTCCAAAAGTCAACGGTGGTTCACTGTTTGATTCGGTGAAATGTCTGTGACTTTAACTCTTGCTAAGTAAATAAAAACACCGTTTATTGCATTACAATGCCAAAAGGACTTAAACAGAGCATATTACATTGTACTTAATATTCTCGTTATTTGTGTAAGATTTAATTAAAAATTCAATTACAAAGCATTACATTTGATGTTAAAAATAACTTGGGTAAATTAATTTTTATAAAGTCCAAACCTCTTTTCTGATTGCATTTGCATTATTATATTGTCATAAATAAGCACAATTTTAAATTTAGCCTTCACGAAAAATTATTGTAAAACGTGCCTTCAGATTTTTCACGCTGTCAATATTCACAAAATAATCAAATTACTCTCAACATACATATTATATAAGGCAAATGCCGATCTGTTAGTGCGCTTATAACTTTAGAACCATTTATCCGATTTACATTATTTTTATAGATAAGTTCTCTGGCCAAGTTTTAGTATATAAATTTTGTTACGCTAGGTAACATAAAGAGTAAGCAGTGATGATTTTAGTGAATTTTGTCGTCCTTTTAGTGCATTTTAAAAATTTTCCAATAATAATGTGATTGTATTATTGTTGGGTTGTCGTTGTTGGTTTTTACATAATGGTGGATGGTGTTATTGTTGACAAATTGAATTTAGAAATTTAAATGTGTTTTAAATTTAAAATGAGTTTAGTCTTCTTATATTGGGGAAATCGTGAAATAATAAAACAAAATTTAAATTAAAGTCACCAATCTTGAAGAAACTTGGGAGATGAAGGAATGAAGATTTGTTGATGGTAGAAATAAAACCAGTCTATTGAGGATGTAGATGAAGTTCTTGTGCAGATGATGTTGATAGGGGAAAACGATAATCTTGAAGTACAGATGAAATTTTGAAGGGTTAATCCAAATTTTTGGGATAAATTTCATATAAAAACGTTTTCGAGAATT
>JAHWFO010064584.1:1672843-1705613 GCA_023313115.1 Rhysida immarginata | reverse complement strand
TCCCAAAAATTTGGATCAACCCTTCAAAATTTCATCTGTACTTCAAGATTATCGTTTTCCCCTATCAACATCATCTGCACAAGAACTTCATCTACATCCTCAATAGACTCGTTTTATTTCTACCATCAACAAATCTTCAATAGACTAATTCCTTCATCTCCCAAGTTTCTTCAAGATTGGTGACTTTAATTTAAATTTTGTTTTATTATTTCACGATTTCCCCATTATAAGGAGACTAAACTCATTTTAAATTTAAATTATCATTTAAACTCCTTAAATCAATAATTTAAATGTGTTTTGTTGCTCTGATCGGGATTGGTTTTTTAATTATTTTATTTAATAACTGCAGTAAGTGTCTTTTGGTTATTCTTACTATTTTTTTTCTTTAAAATGCCGCGACGTAGACAGTCTTCTTTGGATAGAAGACGGCTGGAGCTAAAAGGCAACGTTTGGCTATAAACAAAGAAAATAGTGTAGAAAATAAAATTCGTCTTAGTCAGGTGGCCTATCAAATGCGATCTGTAAGAGAGCGTCGCAGTCACAATCTCAGAGAAATGAGACTCAATTTTTAGATAGAAGTAAATAATTAGTACGCCGAAGAAACGAAACTAATGCTACCTTCAGTGAAACTAGTTAGCTGAAATGTTCCCATTCCATGGCCACTAAATTCACCCGATCTCACCATCTAGGATTTTCATGTGGGGCATTCTTCAAGAATGTGTATATACTCATGCACTTGCTCAGCACTCAACTGAACTGCAATTCGGTAATTCGTGGCAGACTCTTAACGCCACAGTTGTTAACTAAAGCTTGGTGTAAACTGTCTTTTCGTGCAAGATGTGCCTCACACGCATCGAAGATCATGTAGAGATGTAACGAATTAAAAGGGCAAAATTATCATGTTTTCTAACTATCAGTTCGAAAGTTATGTCCTATTACTTTTGACCAATTTCGAAAGGAACGCCGTGTCACTTGAAGTAGTTTTATTTTTGCTGCAATTTTGAGGCGGGCTTTCCTGTTTTAATAAACGTTTAAATCATTTTCTATTTTATTCTACAACCTTATTTTATTCCGTGGAGATTCCACAGGATCGGCTAGTCTGTAATATAATGATTTAATTTTCTGTGCACCTTTTTTTTTAATTTTTCTTTTGAGACTATGATTATTTTCATAAACGTATTCGAGAGTTAGCTAATGACGATTGCTATTGTTATGACTGACTGCTCTTCTATAGCTCAATCTTTTTTTGAGATTTTTAATTGCTTGTTTAATAATTTTTAATAAATGAGGTTTATGATAGTCTTTAGCTGCATTATGTCAGGACGGGACAGGGACCCGTTATCATTTTAAAATTGTTAACTAAAAACGGTTATTAATTAATATAATTTTATTAATGATATTTCCTAATAATATAGTTGCCTCTCTTAGAATCCTAATTCTAATCATTAAATAAAGTTAACCCAAAATTTTATATTTATATTTTTAGGTTCTTTCTTAAGTAGCTGTTATACCATTTTATATGTTCTTTAACTCAATATGGACGAGGCCTGTTCATTGATCCAACGATTAACTGTCTTTACATGGTGTCCAAGAAAGATGTCTCTTTTAGTCCACTATATCTCCGAGATACTTGAGCGCAGTGTCCACTATGCCTATATTCGTGGTGCAGTTTCTTAGTTTCATATGAATGTCAGGAGATGGATAGCTTCTCCGACTTCTGAACAAAAGCAACTCCCAACGTTGGATAAATCATTCTGGGAACCAAGACATGGCTCTCCATCATGTAACCTACCCTTAGTTTTCAAACCTAATGCAATGCGACGTTTTTCTATGGAAAAGACGCCGCCATTGCCGGAAAATGTGGTCGAGTTAAAACCTCGAACCACATCAGCAGTGGCAACCATAACGACTGGTGCTGAAGAGTGTGGGAGAAATTTGAACTATGTCGTATAGACTGATAGAGTGTGGGACGGAGGAATCGAATATTTGCAATATTCATGAATTTAAAAAATGCTTATTTTTTTCATTATTTTCTATAATGAAGAAATATATAGCAAACTCAAATTGGACCATTCTTTTGTGTAAATCCTGTATGCTGAATGTCTTCTAATTTTTTTAATAATAGATCAATAAATTCATAAAAGTTCACGAAAATCCACCGCATGGTTCTGTAAAATGATCGCCATAGCAGATGTTTGACGCGCAAATTTCTTAATAAACAAGCTATTGAAAATAAGATAAATCGTTTAATGGTTTTTATAATTTCTTTGTATGCTTTTATTTGTTAGATAATATTCATATCTTGTCTCTTAACACTTTGAGTGCTCAGATAAAATTAAGTGATTTGCAAATACTACATGTATATATTTTTAAGTATATTAAAATAAATGTTTTTTTTTTTTTATTGTTTTATTGAATAAATTTAAGAAAAGTTATTTTTTTTTTCATTTTATCAATCTCACTCCGCCAAAAAAGTTGATACCAAGTGCTTATTTATGCACTCATATCTGACAAAATTTTCGCTTGAGGGACTGTTACGAAAAATATTCTAATCAACTATCTCGATGTTGAGCAACAAAATTATCAATAGTTTACAACCTATTGTCTGAAATGACTGTTAAATCTTCCTGCAATGTAAAATTGTAACAGAGACAAACCATACATGTCATTCTGATGGATGTTTACTTTCAACACTGAGACTAGGTTGAATAATCATCCAAAATCAGTGCGGGCAAACGGAAATTAAATTTACATTTCTGTGTTAATTAATCTCCCCGTTGAGCTATCACGAAACAGAGCTGAAATGATTGCAACCGATAACCAGAAAACAAGGACAAAGCTGCCTGAAAGAGAATGAAAAACTACGAATCAAAAATTGTTTAGCCTTAGGCAAGAATAGAGAAGCAACATTTTATGCATCCTCCAATACTTTAAGAATGTTCATTGTAAAGATATGTAGCCTAATGATGTGATGTTTTATGCTATCAAAATTTCTATAGAGATTTTCAAGTTTCTTTACAACATAAAAGCCTCTGCTCGAAATAATATTTAAAAACCGAAAAGTCATTACTCGTATAGATAGCTGCATTTTTACAGCGTTTCCACCTTTATTTGCAGCAACCATATAGTGAGATCATTCCTTAATAAATGGGTTAATAAACCGAGTTAAATGTAGCCATCAATTTGAGGCTTCGTTTACATTTATTCCTCTAATACATTTCATTAATTTCAAATAAATTCTTCACGCATTTTATGCTTGCCTTTAATTACTATGGATCTTTTTCGGTCGTATATCATACATCAAAATCGAATCGATTCGTCGTTTGCCCCGAAAACTGGAAGACGAATCTTTCACCGATAGTTTCACTATTTACAAAATGCTAACTCTTACCATTAACGGATGACATACATGGTGACTTACTTTCTAATCATCTTTGGAGGAAAAAAAATTTAAATACGTATTAAACTTCCAAAAGTGCTTTTGTTAATTGATTACAAATTAAATAAAATTTATTGAGTTTTCCTTCTGTCCCCCAAAAAATTAATTCGCTGAAACTGTTAAGCAAGAATATCCCATTCCAATCATTTTCTATCCAACAAAATTGTTCGTTTAAAATTTATTTAGTAGACTATAGGAAGAAGGCTTAATATTTTGTGAAAATATTTATATAGTTTTAAATTTGTTCCTTAAATTTTATATAATGCCGGATGTCCCAAAAGTCTCGTTTCATACAGAATAAACTTTCATAATGTTTCAGACTGAGGATATAAATAGATGAATAAGTATAATATAGCCAACATTATAGCCTTTGTTTCACGTAGGAAAAGCATTACAGCAACAAAAGTTCAAACTAATGGCCCTATATTATTCAACTATAAGTTTATTTGTTCTATATGCGCAACATTTTAATACTCCCTATGAGATTTGACTTTTGGGACAACTGAACAGGATCACTCTCTTTTATCTTGTTTAATTTACTCGTATTTGTAAACATATCTTTGTTAATCATCATGTCTGTTTAGCCGATTAATAATTAGCACGCTCTAATGAAATATTGAGATTACTTAAAACCTGCCACGTTTTATTTTGTAAATAAATTATGAAATCATGTTCGGCTATATGTCGAGGGTCATTATAGTTAAACACGTCAATTTTGATCGTGGTCATTTCAAATGAAACCATTTCTCCAACACCGACTGTGCTCTGTTTGTTTAACTGGCATCGGGCTATAACTTTTCCACTGCAGTAAACTTCGTTGCAGGATGGGAAGTGGAATTCCATACCTCCTAGTATATTTTCTAGAATCCATCAAATTTATGGGATCGAAATATTTAAAGGCCCCGTTTTAAAAGACCTGAGCCACAAAAGTCCATACACACTCGAACCTACAAATGATTTGAGAAGGGAATATCTGAGAATAGAATAGCATGAATTCTGGTCCGCTCTTTCATTCATTAAAAAAGTAATTACCGATGGAGCTGGCTTTATGGTTACTTGGTAAATGAAGACCTTCTTGCTTTCCATTCCATACAGAGCTGGAACTTTCTCCGATACAATGGTTCCAAGATATCTTCTGATAATGATTAACGCATGACCAACTTGTCCATTTTTACTGATGTAGCCCATTAATTCATACCATCTTAACACACTGCCAGATAGGTGTGATTTGAGAGTAAGAAAAATGTGTGAAAATCACTAAGCGCAAAGATTGGGCTGCAGGCCGCATATTTCAACTTCTCCCACTGGAAGCAAGTGTTATGTGGTGTTGGCGATGGGCGGCCTGGCGTTATTTCTCCATTCCTAGCCCTTAAACTAAAATTGCGTTTCAAAAGGAGAAAACTATTTCGAAATACCACTAAGTATCTCCCGCTCGCAACAAGAGTGCACATAGAATGTTCTAAAAAGTGCCACTCGTTCCAGATTGGGTCATTTGCTTTACAACACGTATATCTTTTCTTTTTCTGATCGCCCCTCGTAAAAAATTTTGAATAAAGCAATAGATCATGCTTCCTTTAAAATACGTCCAGATGTGATTATGGCTTAGGGCTATATCAATAACTTTCTCAACTGAACCTTCCTTTACCAATAAAAAGCTATATTGTTTTAACCACTGTTTCTTATCTCAATGATATAAGCTTATCATTGCTAAATGAAGGCTCTCTGGAAAAATTAATTTGGTTTGCTGATTAAAAATAGGAATTTTGACATCATGTAAAATGACCGCCACTTTCCTAGATCTAAACCCTATAAATAATATGATGGATTATAAAAAACTCAGCTTCCCGTTAAAATAGACACTATTTCTGATTTTTTTTCTCCAAAAAATGGTTATCTCTACAAATTAACTCGTTGACATATAATATTCATAATAAATGCAAGGGTTTATTTTTTGATCAATGACTATTTAATTGAACATTTATCCATGTTTTATTTACTCATTTAATAACTGATGTGTATAATATTTAATATTCTAATGTTTAACATTTTTGGAGGCCTTTCGTTAAAAGAACAAGTGAATGTAAAAGCCAAGCAAATTTAACAAGGTATTTTTAAGCTCGCTTAACATAATATTTAAATTAGAAACTTTCATAAGAAAGAGATTTTCAAGAAAAGAGA
The DNA here is from genome assembly GCA_023313115.1 of Rhysida immarginata. NCBI lineage: Eukaryota > Metazoa > Arthropoda > Chilopoda > Scolopendromorpha > Scolopendridae > Rhysida > Rhysida immarginata. The sequence continues at coordinate 1,699,996 of JAHWFO010064584.1, read as the reverse complement.
AGAAGAGAAAGAAAAGCTCTTCTTAAACGTTGTTAAATCATTAGTGTTCAATCTTTTGCCTCAAGGAATGCCAAACACGGACGTGGAGAAACAAAAGCAGAGAAAAGGTCGCAGAAACGACGGCATCAGAAGTCGCTTGTTTAATGGGAAATACAAACAGATTGGAGACTTTAATGAAAAGTACACACGCCCATATATTTTAATGAATCTTATTACAGGCTTTTATTATGAAGCACGAAGAAAACGAGGAAAAATGAATTTTTTTTAAAAAAATGAAAGTGAACATGCAATGAGCATGAGAAAAAAGAAATCAAATAAAGAAGCAAGCTTCCCCTTGCCGAGTTTCTCCCTTGGAAATTAACGCAATTACATGTAAATATTAGCTTAATTCCAGAAGTTACTTTATTTCAGCATTTGCCTTAGAAAAACAAATATTTTTTTTAAATTTTTAAAAACTTTTGTTTACAAATACTTTTTTAAGGAAAATTAATAATAAGGGAGAAATCAATAATTCCTAAGAAGACAATATTTCCACTCAAATTACAGGTACGCCTTAAATTAGGGACTGAAAAATATTACGAGTACTTTTAAGCACTGTTGTTAAACATCAATAAAAATATGAATATTTTGAAACTTAGTTTTCATTACAAGAATTATTAATTTGCATCCTGTCTAATGTAAAAACATAAATTAACAATTAATAAACTTCTGCTAGCGGCAAACCGGGAATAGAATTTTTATAAATCTTTAAAAGCTTCCTTTTAGTATTTCCTCAGAGATCGACTTTGGCTCATGCGTATGCAGTTTTTCATTGCTAATTAAAAGTATTTCCGATTACAGATGTCAAAAAACAACAAAGGAAGTCGAAAGATTAAAATAGAAATTTTTTTGTGTAGTCCGCAAAATTACTAAAAAAGTTTTTTCCCAAAAGTCTTGAAGCAGTGTTACAGTTTGATAACTTAAGTTAATATAAATGCTACGTACGAAGTAAGAGTCAAGACTTGAGGAAGTTTATTTATTAAAAATTTTGCTTCTATACAACTGACGCCATTTCCTTCGAAATCATCTCCTGTCGCACTTATGAACCCATGCGCAATTTTGAAGCTATAGGAAGCATTCATGGAAATCATTCTTTGTCATTTCCTTCAGTGTATCCTGCACCTTCCTCTTAATGACATCAACTGTCACCAATCTTTTTCTCTTGCGCTTCATTTTAATCTTGACGTAATTTTTTGGCGCTAACTTAAAGGTGCCTCATAACATCTTAATAGAACACCATATCATCCGGTCTGTCCTTCTGAGGCAAATTTCTCGTGGATAAGCTCTTAAATGTTAAAAAAATAGATCAACACTGTTTTAATATTTGATATACTTTTTTGGGTCTTAGTGAATTCGGTTACTTCTACTGAGACGATTGCTGATTCGTTTCAGAGTCACAACATGTAGATCTGTGTTTCATCTCCTGTGTGAAACAAAATTTCATGCAAATTCCAGTTTCCTTCAAATCAGTCATAAAATCAGTCGCGAACCTTAGGCACATCTTCACGAAAACGTACAATATAAATAAACGTCTTTCCACAAACCTTTAGGTGGCATCCATGGATTACAACGAATCTAAGAAGAGCCTTTCAATGTAACTCTTTTAATATAATTTAAAATCTCAAACGTTAAAGGCATACTTTTCCCACCAACACCAATGCCTTTAAAAAATGTTGTTCTATCTACTATTTCCTCCTAGTTGTAATATATAATTTTAATAATTTGTATTTTAGATTTGCAGATAAAGCCATGGAGGTCTTTTAAAAAAAGTATTTTTTTTGTTTTTTTTTTTAATTTGCTTCGACCACATATCCATGAGCATGGAAGTCAAAGATAAGGTAAGTTTTGAATAAAAGGATTTTTTACACTACTGTCTTATGAAATATTATTTCAATTTGGCTTAAGAATGTTTATAGTTTCTTCTTTCTTTTGTGTAATCCGTTTCTTATATGTAACTCATATTTCATCATTTCACGTTTCAAAGCAGCCTTCAACAAAAAATTATGAAACTGTTATGAAATACGAAAGTTCAGCTTAAACAGACTGAAAATTTCGCCAATTCTTTCTTGAATAAAATACAGAATCAGGGCGAAGAGGAGCTTCGTGTGCCAGTTTCTGTCCTCAGTCCTTGTGATATTGTACAAACCTGCTTACGTTGCTGTTCAAGGGAAAAACGCAAAAGGGAAACAAGAACTGACACTCAGCGTTATTACTAGTGCTATGATCCGCTATTTTCTATTTATCAGTTCGTTGTGAAAAAATATAGGCGAGATAAAAGATACAAGTAATCTTCCAGTTACGTTTTCTGGTATTTTTTATTTCTTCTTCGTTTGTCAAATAGAAAATTGCCAAGTTTCTGACTCTTTTATTGTCGCGGAATTTATTTATTTTGTAACCCAAGAGGACACATAAAAAATTCTAAATCTATGTTTTTTTTCAACTCTTATTTTTGAAAGCGAAGGAAGAATAAAAGATGGTATCCCTATTTCATTTTCTTTATTTCATTTTTTTCTTCGTTGTAACTTCGCAAAGGTCGAAATTAAAGAAGTTGAATTTTTTTGGAAAATAAGCCAAACAAACACTCACGAAAAAGAACAATTCATTCGATTTCCTTTTACGTTTTTAAAAAGTACAGTGAGGTTGTTGAATTTGTTATAAGATTTCTAATTAAAATTCATCTCCAACAACAATGCAGGAACGAATTTTACTTCAAGAGATGTAGAAATTATTTGAAAACAAATACGCTTAAAATCGAATGGGATCCATTATTTCGCTTCCTGAAGACGATTGAAAATTCTTTTTTTTTTAATCTCTATTTTTTCGTTACAATTAGCCAATGAATCAGTTTTAAATTTCTTTTTATATTTTCGAAAAATTTGAAAATTTCTTGAAAACAACAACAAAAGAGGAGATGCAAAAGGAAGGTAAAAATCAGAAAAAAATTACTTTAATTCTAAAAGAAAGAAAATGAAATTTCCAGTCCAATGATTTGAACGGTAAATTTGTTATAAAATCAATCGAGACGAAGCTGAAGCTTTCTGGGAACGCAAAACGAATCTAGCTAAGAATGGAAAAGCCAAGCGTCGAACTTCAGTTTCAATTCTAAGACATTTGAATTATATTTCTCTCCAATATATTAAACTCCAAAAAAAAAAAAAAAAAAAAAAGACACGATCAATAGTTTCTTTTGAGAAACAGTGTATTTAAATGCAAAAAGAGAAGCAAAACACAGGATAAGGCAACGTTTGAAAGACAAGCTCCATTCTAAGAACTTGGCTGTCTCTAATTCTTGATACGACCACCGGGTGGCGCCCTCCGGAGAAAGGGAAATTGTTTTCGTTTCCTTCCAACTTTTGCTTGTGCTACATCAACAAAATAAGACCTCTTTCTGGCGCCCCCCCCCCCCCGAGACCTCTTTTTTCCTTTTATTTCATTTTTTTTTACAGAAAAATTATTGTTTTTTTTTTATTTGTAAAATGCAGCGAAATTTTATTATTTATCATTAGGAAGAGAGGTGAGAGGATGGGTCGGTGGTGAATTCAATAGGAGGCGCTAGAAAGAGAGAGAGTCGAGGCAGAGGCAGAAGCGAGTGGAGTCAAAGGTCAATAAGAAGCAGGAGGAGTCGACCGAACCAGAGCCCGAGATTTTGTTCCCTTTCAATTTCCTAGCGGCATAATGGTCGACTTAATCCCAGACGAACGACCTCGGCTAGATAACGTCCAACGAGCTGGGAAACAACTCCTTTTCACGGGGTTGCACACTTATCTTCGCCTGGTTTTCTCCCTTATAAATATTTATTTCATTATTATTTTTCTTACTTTCGGCGAATAGCCCTCTTCCGGTCCACGCATTAAAACTTAAACAGCTCAAATAAGAAAATTATGCATAAGTTATCTTCCATCAGATGGAAGGAAAAATTGAATTCAACTCTTCGCGATGGCAGTTTTTAAACTCTTCTTTTTAATAAACCAAACAGCAAAAAAAAAACCAAAAAACTTTGTACTTTTGCGGAAAAACATGTAATTATTCTATTTTGTTTTCTTTCAATTTTGCGTTTTTCTAATTATCATTCAAAGCGTATTTTGAAATGCATAAACAAACAAATTGCAAAAATATTTACTGTGCTTCACATAAACTAGTAATCGGAAAATATTTTGAAAGAGAAACTGAGTGTGTGTAGGGTACTGTAATTAAAAGCATGTTTGTTACTATCAATTACATTTACTCAGTCTAGCGAACCATTCACTGGTAGAGCTCATATTGGATCACCAGATATGATAAATATCCTAAAGAATTTCCAACATATGTGCCGGGAAGCATTCTTGTCTCCAACTTCAATGATGAGGCACTTAAGAATTGTGAGAAAAACTGAACAGAATTGAAACTGACTGAGTTCATAGATTGAGTTCATCAGGTTTGGTTTGGTTCGTTTGGTATTAACGTCCTTTTCAACTGCCATGGTCATTTCAGGACGGCGTTATAGGGGCCGCAGATTTTGGCTCGCAGGGGTTCTTTAACGTGCAGCCGGCAAACGACTACACGGGACCAACGGCTTTACTTCCCTTCCGAAGGAAGTGCGTGATCTCAGGATTTTCCCCCTGAAAAAATCCTCGTCATCCTCGGCCGGGGTCGAACCCGCGTCCTCGGGCATCAGAGGCGATCACAAAACCCCTGAGCCACCGAGGCCGATAATTGATTGTGTTCATCAAAAATTCATGTTTATGGAAGTGGTTAGTCATCACAGGAAAGTTCAATCTTTTACATAGACATCATTATGTCTTATGATAGTTCATATTATGAACAAAGTATATTTTTAAATTTATCACAGAAGAAATATGGGTAACTTTATCGATATTTACATTCACGAACTTGGAAATCAGTATTGATTCTCACCTTACTTTTACAATTAGAAAATAGAAAATTTCAAACTGTGTGATAGTTAAATTGTGAAATTTTTCATATATTAAGAAAACAAAATTCTCTTATTTGTTAACATTTTAAGAAATACAAGTTTCTTCGCATTTTCACCACTTCTGATACGATGCCTTTAAATTATTCCGCCTATCTCGATTTAATACATAATTACAGAGGCCAACGATGAAAAATCATCTTGATTTGGCTTAATTTTGTGGTTTTTAGTGTGCTGCATCCGAATCCGCTTTTAGATTTTTTCTATCACGTCACGTATCCAAGTAATGCACTTAGAGACTGCAATGTTAAAGTATCCATATTGTTGGACCATAAGGAAATTTATCAGGTCCCAAACTCTGAATAACTTAAAAGTGTTTCATTGAAAAACAAGAAATCTGTGAGTGATAGAAAAAAATTGCGCTCATATATGGATTCAGCACAAAAAAAAACATAAGAATTGGCTCTTAACGTTAAAGATGACTTTAAAAAAATTACTTTTTGTTGGCTTGTGTTATCTTTCTTTAGCTCTGTTTCTAAAATATTCTATTAAAAATTTCATATATGAAATTCTGTTTATCTTTTTAACAAATATTAAAGCCGATATACAATATTTTGAAACGATATCTTAAAAAAAGTGAAATTAATGCAAAAGTAGCGATAACATTACACGTTAAATGACTACAGAAATTATTTATTTCTCAGTAATTCATTGCAGTATCAGAGAGGGTCTGCTCTACCTACAATAAAACGATTAGTATTGATCTATGAGAAAATAATTACCCGCAAATGATGATAGCAAAAAACGAGGGCATCTACACACAAAAAAAGAATAAAAAAGCTCACATAAAGGGAGAACAGCTTATATAAAAGACGAATAAGGAACTGAAGGGAAGCGAAAGTATCTCTTATGCCTCGTGTGCCAAGGAATGGCCGAATGACAGATGACCCGGTGGACCTGGTTGGTGTGACCCCAGTGCGATAACCTCTTGAGCAGCTGCCTTCATAACACCGTCTGTCTTGGCTCATCCCTTTCATTTTCGACTTGTTATCACTCACTTTCGCCCATCCTTCATTCCGTCCGTCCGGGACATAGGCTAATCCTTTCCATTCCTTTCATCGAAGGGAACTTTCCACTGAAACACCGGTCGGATTCGATTTGAGTTCTCGTTCTAGATCATTTAACAAGTCTATGGAGCAAACCTCAGATTACCCCGGTCCATCCTTTTCAATTAAAAGAAGTCGCCATTCTAGAAGGAACATGAGACGCGAATTTTTGTATGAACTTTTAAAATATCGATTTTTAAAGGTTATATCCTTTTTTGAAAATTACTAAAGTGTATGTGATTTAGAGGAAATTTTTCTACTTCCTTCAAATTTTTCGTATTCAATGATTAAATATTCCAGATGTACAGGAAAGGTTCAGGGACGTAAGGCCCAAAGGGATAAAGCAACGTTCATTCTCCGTTTATTATTCTATGTTCTGGCGACCTAAGAATACGTGATTTGTCTCGTGTTTCTCTGCCGATCGTCTTTCTTACTTTCTTTCTTCTCCCCAGGCTCGTTTTAATGAAACCATGAAGTTTAAGATATCAAAAGTAGCAAGCAATTAACCTCCCGAGGAGCTCGGTAAAGAATTAACTACCATGTAAAGAATAGTGCGACGATTCCTTGCTCTTTTGCGGTGTTTATAGTTTATTTACGGAGCTCTCGGTTGCGACCGTCTTTCAGATGATCTGAAAGGTCCGAGTCCTTGGAAAAAGTTGGACAACCATCTTCGTCCAATAGATTTGCATTTAAATTTAGCTTTTTAAGTGGCATAATAAATGAGAAATCTAAATACGAATTACCCTTTGCAGGGCCAACCATGTTATTCAAAGTTTCTTAACAGAATAAATACGAGGTCTGTTCAAAAAAAAAGACCGGACTTTTGACATCCAAGTTTTATTAACTAAATCACAACATTATACATGGTTGTCTCCTTCAAAGTAGTCCTCCTTGCTTACAATTCACCGCTTCCATCGTTTCTGCCACTGTTGGAATGCTCACTGGAATTCGTTTTTTTAGGATAGCGCGTATCCGACTTTGCGAATTCCATTTAATCTTATCTACATTTTGAAAACGATGTCTTTGTAAGGTGATTTTCAACTCTGTAAAGAGGAAAAAGTCTGCTGGGCCAAGTCTGGAGACTACGGAGGGAGGAGGAGAAGAACGGTCACCTCTTTAGCGGTCAAAAATTGGCCAATAAGCAGATACAAGTGCTTTGGTGCTTTATCGTGAAAACCTTTGGACCCAGGTCTTGTTTTTGCTTGACTTAGCAGAATGGTGACTGTATGAGTTCGCTTTGGCAGCTGTAGATCGCCAACGGACAAAGGGGAATGATGCACCAAACAGGCTTTACTTGCAGGAGCTCAATCGGTATAATGGTTTGTTCGCTATGGCAAAAGTCCGGTATTTTTTTGAACAGACCTCGTATTTCTCAGAATGAAATTATATAATAAGATCAAGGATCTCATTTTAAAATAAGAACTTTAAAATTAATATGTTTATATTTTTTTATAAAATAAATTCTTATAAACTCCTCAAATGTCAAAAATAATAGTTTCCATTCAAGTTGATCGTACATTCCCTGATAATAATTTTTTCTGTTGGTTGGAAGGAAAATATTTTTGAAGTAAGAAATGAATCCAATTTCTCCAATTAGAGGAGCCTAGTGTTTTCAATGAGTTGATTTATTTGTTATTTTAAAAGACATTTTTATTTCAATCAACAGAAAGAATTATAAGGTCAACTTGAATTCGTCTCTGGAAGAAGATTTCAAAGAAAACTCACATAAATGTTAAATTATAAGTTTTTGATAAGTAAGAATTTATGGTCTATAAATTTTAAAATGGTTCCGAGAAAAGGAGCTTCCTAGTCCTGTATAGTCGCCAAAAATACAAATATAAAATCCTTTTTTGGCGAACGAGTACACGGGATGGCTGCTGAAGTTAGTCGTATTTAAAAAGATAACCAAAACTACAGCAAAAGGTAACGCCAGTGTGTCGGAAAGCACGGAAGGAGTCAAACAAAGGATTGCGACATGAATAATTAAGAACAAGAAGCCTGTTTAAAATAACTTATCTGAAATTCTTATTGCAAAAGACAAGAACCGTGCACGATTTTCGCCATCAACCAAATGCGTATTAAAGATTGCCAGAATGGTCTTCATTTAAAGACATTTTACATACATTAGTGCTGATTTCGAAAATAGCAAGAAAAATGTAGGATTAGATTAGATTTCAGAGATGAAATCAACTTCTAATAAAGCACGCTATAGGCTTATATATACGAGGGTTGTTCATGAATGTTTGCCTCCTGGTCCGTAACTTTTTTTATTTGTTAACCGATTTTCAAAATTCTTTTTTGTATCTGATACTTACATTTGTCCTCTATGTAATGCACTAGTCACTTTTCGACATAGTCCCCATCCCTTTCCACGCATTGCGCCAAGGCGTGACTAGTCGGGTTAACCCGTCGGACAAGAATTCCGGGTTGTTGTCGACACCAGGATTAAATGACAGCTTTGGGCTCCCTTTTGCAGCACGATAACGCCTGCCCGCACGCGATCGCTACACACCAGAGGCGTTGCAGAGACTACAGGTCAAAAACTGCAGTTCAAAAATGAAAGACTTTGGACCTTGCGACTTTCACCACTTCCCAAAGAAGATAGAGCATCTTAAGGGAGTTGCGTTTTGACGACGAGGTGATTTACGGACCAGGAGGCAAAAATTCTTGAACAGTCCTCGTTTATACAGTATGCATTGGCCAATGAATTAGAAATCTTTGAAACATAAGTAAATATGCTTTAATCCATTTTTATGCATAATAGTTAAAAAGGAGCAAGGAGTTGGGCGAGTCAAAACATAAAAAGTGAGCAGCATGGGAAAGAAGAAGGACCTAACTGATTTCGAAAAGGGATTCTTTGGGAACCGTGAGATGCTCATTTAACAGAGCCATGATTGAAACAATTAAACAGTTGACTGGATCCTCGAAAGATGAAAAAATGATCCGCAGTCTTTGTCTAAAAAAGGTAACTGGTTCAAGAACTATCATGAGCGAGACTGCCGTTGTTTAAAACGTCTTTTACAGATAAACAGGACATCCACTGTGCAACAATTAACAAATTATATTTTAACCAAGGCTATTCCCGACTAATTTCTGGCAGAACCATAATCTAGTTTTTGAAGAGGATCCAAATGGGAAGTCAATGCTTCTACGAAAACCCCTGATTTCTGAAAAAAACAGAAAATTTGTATATAGTGGTTTCTGGAACGTCGTGACTGGACATTTAAAGATTGGAAGCAGGTTATGGGGTCTGACAAATCACGATACACTTTTTCTTTTGTTCCGACAGTAGACGGAGGGTTATCCAAGATACCCGTAAAGCAATGAAGCCAGCATGCGTTATCAAGGCAACTGGAGGTTTTTTTGGTGGTGGTGTCATGATATGAAGCTTTGATCTACCGCATTTTTATTCAGCATGTGACGATTTATTCATTGACGACAATGCCACTGTTCATCGCGCGTAGTTGTTTCAGTAGTGGTTAGTCGTGTAAGAATATGACTTCCGTCATTTACTTTTTCCACCATAGATAATATTTGGGACATGATAGAACGAAATATCCGGCAGCACGTATATCTTCCAAAAAATCTGCGAGAACTAAGGAAATGCCTATTGAACGTCTGGTCTTCCACTGACTTATAAGAGCCAACATCTTATAGATTCTATCCCAACTCACATAGATGTTGTAATAATTATTCGGGCCAAAGGGAGTCTAATAATATTTTAAACAAATGTTACTAATTCATTAGCATGTGTGTGTATCATATCATTCGAGGTCTGTCCAGAATGTATCTGGTCATTGTTAATATAACGAAATGGTTTGCGCGAAATCGATATAACTTGGTAGCCAAAGAGACTGGACGGAAATGTGCATGCGTGAATAATGACGACTTCTTTGTATTAATCAGTTTCGGCGCTAGATGCCGTTGAATGAGAATGTATACTGCGTGGCCATCGCATTCAAAACTACTGAGAGAGGAGCAACGAATATGCATCAAATTTTGCCTTGAGCTTGAACATTCCACAACGGAAACTATTCGGATGATTCAAAAGGCTTTCGGGGAAAAAATTATTTCGCACACGCTTTGAAGATGGACGAATATTAGTTGAAAGTGATCCACGTTCTAGGAGACTTGCAACAAGCAAAACGCTTGAGAATAGTGAAGACTCAAGGGGATCGAGGCTTCATTGCCCTATGTACAATGTTTCTTGTTCAATAAATATCTCTATTTTTCATATTACATTTGCAAAGATCGGGAATTTGGTCTTTTGGATTACCTAAACATTTTTAGGCAGTATTAGAATTTTTGAAGGTTAACAATAAATCTTTAAATCAGTTATTACGAAATTAGTTGTAACAAATGCCCTTTGATCTATCGTGGTCAGACAAAAGGAAACATGTATACCAGATTTTAAAGAACATATATCCCATAGAAAATATGACAGATCGGACGGCTAAACTTTCACTCGATACCGGCCATTGTTTCGATAAAAAAACAACTTAAAATTACTTCATCCAGTTGGAAAAATCAGTCATCTTGACCCCTTGGAAAGCATAGCAATCAAAACATCAATAAGAATAATTTGTTAAAATCTCGACCAAGGACCAATAACAGACTCAGCTCTTATAAAATGGTAGTCATCATTCAAAACCAATCACAAAGTAATAGACAAACTTCCTTGATTGGCTCTTCCCCTATATATAATGAGGTACTTGTCTTTCTCAGTCATTGGAGTGAACTCCAGTCGTTCCAGAATGTTACACTGAAGACCATTGCCCAGCATGGAAGAAGGAACGTAAAGAATCATTGCATCCACTCGGATCTGAACATTACTCACCTTGGTCCAAGAACTCCTGATGAACATGATGCAGACGATGAAAAGCCATGACAATGACCTGGTGGCTGGAATACTAAACAACCTGATGGAAATGAAGTGGCATACAAAGTATAGAAAACTGAGGCATATTCTTGATGTCAACTTCGAAGACATTGGCAACGTTTCCTTCCCTGATTATTGGAAGATGTGATACCACCCCCTCCCCGCCCCCTCTCCCAATCTTCTGACAATCGTCAATCTTATTATTTTGTCATAATGTGGAAGACCTCTGGGGTTGGTCAGGCTTCTTGCCTATTTCAGTGTATTTCATGTGGAATTTAATCTGGTAGGGTGAGCTTCGTGGAAGCACTGCTTTCGTCCCACCCGAAGAAATGTACACTTCACTGTTCGATTGTCGATTGTCCACAGTCATCCACCTTCTGATGGTAACTGTTGTTACCGAAATACGTATTCAGTTATTTAATTTTTTGTTGTAATATATTATTTTGTAATTCTGTATTGTTGTGGTTAAAGCGTTTTTCTTTGTATTAAATGCACTCTGTCTACAGAGAAACTTCGATTTTACGATCTTCGAATTTACGTTTTCCCGGAATTTACGTTACAAGTTCATAGTCTGTGCAAAATGTTCATAAGATCAATATTAAAAATTCCTTTAATTTACGTTCCCTACCTTTTACGATTTCCGCGCTTGTACGTTCTAATTCGATGTCTCACCAGTAGCGTCTACTTCGATATCAATCCATGCAATTATCGAAGCGCGTGCGCCGCAGCCATTATGACTTTGAGCCGGTGATAAACGGCAGCCATTATGCCCGGAAATACAGCAGCAGCCATTCTGTTGGCAATGCGTTCCAATCTCAATGTTTCCATCTGTCCGGTATTTCGACAAAGCGTCCAGATATCCAGCTTGGAAATTCAATTTCTAGATTACCAATATATTTTAAACATTTCAAAATAAAATGTACTTTTTACATATTAAAAAAACGTATTTTTTTAAAAAAAAATCTTGTTTTACTGATGACTTGCAACTCGGTGCAATGGCAGATATGTTATCAAAAGAAAGAACACATTAATGATGCGATGATGAATGCGTAATACAAAAACTACTCGTTGGAATTCGATCAAATTTTAACGGCATACACAATTGTATATATTCTATCATTCCCTCAAATTTCATCATCCTAGATCTTATAAAACCTGAGTTATTAACTTGTTGATCTTGGTGGCGGCATTTTTATTTCTGTTCATATCTCATTTATCGTTTAATTCAGACCCGTGTTCATATGAACTTTATTTGCTTAGAATCACTCATACTGCCATTTACCAAATTTTCGTTCACTCATTACGGGACACCCTGTATTGATTTTTTTTTAAAGAGAAAAAAATATAAAATGTAAAAATTAGCCCAGGGGACAAGAATCTCTCCTACAGTTTAAGGAACGCAATCACTACCATATTTACCGTATGTATCTTTAAACATATTCATTTTTTCATTAAAATGTAATGAAAACTGTCCTTTAACTAACTCTATAAAAAAATTTGAAAACGAACAAGGCAATAGGGCTAAAACATTTATACGCTATTAAAATTAACTGAAAATTCCAGGTATGAGATCGAGTGCTCAGTATTTCGAGTTTCGAATTTTAAACTTCAGTTAAGTAGCTATAGTATAGTCACGAATTTTTCACTACCTTTGCAATGCTTTAAGCTGAAACTCCATAACGCCGAACAACTTCAACAATTCTCATAATTTTTTCAGCGCCAATATTGATTTTTGACGCTGTTTATAGTCTACTTCACCGATATTAAACGCTTGCTTTTTAAGATTTAAGGACCCTTGATTGATTGTACGTGAAATATTTATGCAGGGGAAAAAATAATACACCCTCAGGGCTTAAGATTATAGTTTATGGTTCCCTTCTTCAATGGTAATGAGGGTGTTGGAAATTTGTCTCGTGGGGGAAAGTAAGGGTAATGACTGCAACGGAGGGAATACGAGAAGGAGTAGGAGTAGTGGGAAATTGTGGGGAGACTGAAATCGGGAGTCAATAAGAGTAGATCCCCCTTTGTTAAGTAAAGCGAGGGGAGTTACATTTCCACAGGAAATGGATCCTCGCGTGTTGCGGTCGAACTAACCCTTCTCCCCTCCGGTTATTTGCCATTAAAAGGGTTTTTACGGCCACGTGAGTTAAGTCCAGAAGAGGAGAAGAAAAGCTTGAATACGACGAGAAGGAGGGATATTGATTTAGATGGTGGAGAAGAACACAAGGTGGGGGTGGAGGATAAAATGGATTTCAGGGAGAAAAGGCAAATTTGTTTTGGAAACATCATTAGAGAAATGATGAGAAAACACGTCAAATAAAAATAAATAAAGACAGTGATATGATTGCATTAGACAATTATAATTAGATAATTAAACTGATTAAATCATGGAAAGGTAAGAAAATGAACGCAGAACTTACTTCGTTTCCCTATTAGAGGACGGCCAAGAAGTACTTAGGTGATTTTGAAAAGCAATAAGTTTAAATTTAAATTAAATTATTTTAAAAGCATTGAAAATGTGCAATTAAGTTTCATTCAAAAGCCTTTGATATGCGCCTAAGAGTCAAAATAATAGACCGTTCTCAAAATAATAATAATAATAATAATAATAATAATAATGTTTCGCAAGTTGTCTTTTTGTTCCACAGTAAAGTCTGTCGATAGTATCTGCCATCTATCTATTTTTTAAAAGAAAAGAAAAGAAAATAAACTACGAAAAAAGTTAAGAGTATAAGTGCTTAAAATTGCCTAGGATCTTATGGGCCATCTTGGGATTCTGACGCACTTTTGACTTTTGCGGGGACTGTGATGACGCCATTCGTCGATTGGCGTTTCAGTTTGGGCTCGAACAATCGGACCCATGTCTGATCCATAGCTTAGCTGTATCATTATCTGCGGTAGCCTGGTTGGTAGAGCGACGAACTAGATACTCGTGATCCCTAATTCGACTCCAATTCGAGAAGTTTTCCTTTATTTCCCTCTATATTTAATCATGTTATGTAAGAATTAACTCATATTTGAACAGTTTTTAAATGAGCCATTACTGCAGCCGATGAGCGATATGTCTTCTACATTTATAGTCACAATTTCTCCGCCAAACAGAAAAAAAACAACAACTTTCATTGAAATTAACAAACTTCCGAGACAATTTATTCTACAAACGTTTGTCTATGAGTTGTTTTTTTTTTACATGCAGATAGACATTATATCTATTGAGCGAAGTTTACTTCGAGGGATATTTGATTCCACGTTCTATGATATTTTATGATATATTATAATTTTGGCCTCATCTGAAAACATTAGCTCAAAGACCATTTTAAATCTTTTGATAAAAATTTTATGAAAGTAATTTTCTGCTGCAGTTGAAAGGGCAACCACAGGCTTGACACTGTTTTCCATATGTTTTCTTCATCCATAAAATACATACGAAGAAACCAAACATTCTTCGTTAAGAAATGGATGAAGCACTTGGCTTTGAATGTTAAAAATTATCTTATTACCTTATTTACCCGAGTATATGTTCGGGAGGCAGGTTTGGAAAAAGTTTTTATAAGGAAAAAAATAACATTTTTTGGAAAAAGATTTTCATAAGTTATAATAAACTTTGTTTACTATATAATGATTTAATATTATTTACATTAATTATTTGCATTATTTGGAAAAACCTCGTGTTAAATTTATTGCCGCTAACAATCTTAATATTTTGATATAGATTAGGCTTGGAAGAAAACCTTACTTTTATGATGCGGTTTAAGAAAAACAAATTGTTGAAAGGCTCGGAAATCTCGAAGGAGTTGCAAGTGTTACCAATGACGATCGATATTAATTCAAATTTCAAGAGGAAACCTTAGGGCATATATGTATTAGGAAAAAAGCGCCGGGTAAAAATGGGAAAAAAAGAGGGGTTTGCGATAGGAAATCATTTATTCAATCCTCAGGAAGCACTTTACTTTCAAAATGCAAAAGTATTAATGCAAAGCGTATCAATATTTTCAACTTAAAGTTGTGCTTCTTAAGAATGTTTCTTTCCTTTCCATTCGCAAGTATTTGTAAGTTCATTTAGAGAATTTAAAGTAAATAGGCCACAATTTGAGGCTTCTATTGCTACCTGTATTTGTTTCTTTACTTTAAGAAAATTGAGGTATGCGAAAAGAGTGTCTAATAATCAGAAATTTAAAGTTATTTTATTATTTTAATTTATTATTTTTTTATTATTATTAAGTCTCGAAAGGTGCTTTATGCTGTCAGTGTGGGGAAACGTATCTGTCTGTCTGTCCGTAACTCTAACTCCTCCGAGGCTATGAAAGATTTTCAAAATCTATTTTCGTCAGTCGATTAATATGGTTCATGACGTGAACCAATCATAAATATTATCTAAATCGGTTCATTGGCACGTGCACAAATGGTACCTCTATTTTCTCATCTAGCAATTTTCAATGGAAAGATATGATAAGTAATACATCAAACAAATCGTAACGACGAGCTGTGGTTTTCGTCGATTGATAAATATGGTTCCGCGAATGAACTGTTATGAAGATTGGCATAATGGATACAATGGCACGTGCTCTAATAGTACCCTTATGACACGATCAAGAATTTTCAATGATAAGATATGGCATGTAATATATCAAAAAACTTGGAATGACGTATCATGAATGAATATATCGTAAAATTAATGATAATCCAAATTGTTTCAAAGGTACGTGGTTTAATGGTGTCCTTATGGTCCACCGGAAACTTTCAGTGTTAAAATAGAGCAAGTGATACATCAAACAACTTGGAATGACGTGTCATGAATGAATATAACGTCAAATTAATTATAGTCGAAATTGGTTCAAACATACGCCCGAACTCTGTGGACGTGCATGATTAATTACTATTTTCGCCAGTTGATAATTATGGTTCCGCGACTGGTTTAGTTTAGCCTTTCGGTACTTTGTTTTGTCCTTAATGGTTTATTTTATTATTTATTATTTTATTATAAAACTAGCAGAGACACCCGACGTTGCCCGAGATAATTACAGTTGTAGGTTAAACAGAACAACCTCATGAAGTTAAATAATAAATTTGTTTTCAGTAATTCTACAATTTCCTTCAGCAGTTGTTCAGATGTTTCCGATGCCCGGATAACTTTTTGTCATCTCTGCCCAATATTCATTCATTTCTTCGCTGGCATTTCGATAGATATGAATTATTGTAATAATCCTTCGAAAGATTATTATAGGACATAACACCATATGGTTGTTGGTTTGAAGAGTTGAGTTCATGTATGGTTTGTTATCGGTTATGTCGCCAACTATAGCTCGAACGAAGGGACTGCCTCCTCTGTCATCTTTCAATCTTTCTCAATAGTCTGCTAACTCTCCATTATCTCCAGTTACGGATCATTATTAAATATTTCCAAGAAAACGTTAACTTCTAAGAAAAGCCTGAACAACAGGAATTCTACGTATTGTAACAAAGTCAATTTTGTTTTATAATTCTTAGAGGTGGGATGTAACCATCATTCTTAATGAACTTACTTATATTGCACACTTTGTCCGGGCTTTACTTACCCGCTTGTTGTTCTGTCTCAGATTAAAATGTTATCCATCTATCACTGGATACTTTAGATCAGGCCGTCCAACTCATGCACTTCGCCCGCGTGCAACATAAAATGCTCGCGGACAAAGCACACGGGCAAAGCCGAGGAGATAGTCCAAAACTCAGGAGGGGAGTGGGTATATTTTTTCTATGCAGTTTGCCAGAATTTAGGGGGCGATTGCATTAAATGAGGCATTATTTCTTTTGTTACTGATATTTGCTTGTTTTTCGTCTCGCATAACATGGCGCACATTCCTAAAAAGCATAAAATCACTGAACCAGTATTTAAACTGCAGTGGGAGACTATGGGTTTTTTTTTTTCATTGTTCACAGATCGGATTCGAAATGCTTAATATGTAATCATGTCCTATCCGGGAAAAAAGATTTAGTTCTACCTGACATCGAGAAAATTGTCACATTAAAACGAAGGAAATAAAATGATAAGCTGCCTCGTTTTTTGTTTTTTTTTACAATGTGAATTGATAATTTGCAACTCGACTTAAAGGAACTGAACAACATAATGTGCAGTAGGGGGGTAAGGAAGATTACCCGCGTGCAGACAGAAATCTTGGACAGCCCTGCTGTAAGGCCGGTTCACATTCAGCGACTTCGCGGAGTGAAGCGTTTTCCCGAATCCAGGTGTTTGCTAAGCGTCACAAGGACGCGCGTGTTGAAATGCGGAGTCTTTTCACATTCAGCGGGAACGAAACGGGGAGCTAGGCGAACTTCCTTCTCTGCTTTCAGCCTGCGCCCTCCCTTCCCCCCCCCCCCCAGCTATGCGAACTCCGCTCTCATTGGTTGTTTGATCAGTCTTTCTTTCATCCAGTCTCTGTTGCTTTCTAGACATCGTGTATATATATATCATGATAACATGGCTTTCTTGGCATCGTGTACATGTATATATTATATTTTTTTATTAGGAAAAATGATAGAAAACGAGACACACGTGCACAGAAAACACGCTATCGGCGAATTTCAATATGGCCGACTTGACTGGCGGAAGTGGGTTAGAAACAGTTGCTAAGAATTCTGGGACTGGAGAGTAGCTGATTGGCTGCGCATTAGGAGCGACTTCTGAAAATTCCAACACGGTTGGAATTCGAAAACCCGCGCCGTTGTCGGCTCTAACCCGCTTTCCGTCGAGAATTCGCTGAATGTGAAACGGCTCCGGCAACCAAAATCGCGTCTAATGCGCCAGATACGGCGATTTAGACGTGAAGTCGCTGAATGTGAACCGGCCTTTAGACCTATCTTTTAAAATTTCCCTTGCCCTTGACGTTGAAGCTCTTATACCCTCCTGCTCTAGCGAGCTTCCGTTGTTCAGATGCTTCCAATACCCGGATAGTTTTTTATCTTTCTGTTGCAAATTTCAATGATCAATACTCATTCTTTCTCTTACTTTTGCCAAACACGCAAATTTTCGCCAGTCGTCTGGACGTTTTTAGGGAGCTCAAGTGAGACCCGTGTGATTCCTTATCCTCCTCGATAAACACTGCCTTATCTATGTCCTGTCATTGCATAATCAAATTTATGCTCGTTGTTAATAATTCGTTACCCCCTCCCTAAAAGATGTTATTATGGTTAATTATGTAGTGCAACACCAGTTAATGTGTTAACAAACTTTCAACCCCCCTTCCCTCCTCTTAGGGGTTGAATTTCGAAAAACCACTTCTTAGTGCTCACTTACATTTTGTAAAGAACCTCTATACAAAATTTCAAGTTTCTAGGCCTTATGGTTTGGGCTGTGCGTTGATCACTCACTTACTCACTCACTCACTCACTCAGTTTCTTCTTTTATATATACAGGGTGTTTTTGAGTACAGATTTTTTGGGAGATAATAGAAGAGGTCCTTAGAAGTATTTTTTGTCATATGAACATTGGGTCCCCGCAGCTCCGTTTACTTACATTACTGCATTGAACAATCAAATGACACCGGGACGCAGTGTGCGTTCGTAGGCCTAGATTATTTTATTTTTAACAATTAACACAAGCAATCTACTGTATGACTTTTTAAAACAAATCTTTACCTACTGCTTTCCCAGAATGCGATTAGTTCATTTACATATGGACTAATCGTATTTTACAAAGGGGTTGGATACCATGGAATCTCCTTGACGAAGTTTGTCCTAAGACTTTTCAACAAACAAGCACGTGCACCTTGAAATTTCTTTGCAAACAATTACTTTAAAAGTTATTACAGTAGATTGCTTGTGTTAATTGTTAAAAATAAAAGAATCTAGGCCTATCAACGCACACTGCGTCCCGGTGTCATTTGATTGTTCAATGCAGTATTGTAAGTAAACGGAGCTGCGGGGACCCCATGTTCATATGACAAAAAATACTCCTAAGGACCTCTTCTATCATCTCCCAAAAAATCTGTACACAATTCAAAAACACCTTGTATAGATAAAAGTTATCTCCTGATAGCATTCATTTCCTCTACATTAATTCTTACAATGGAGTATATGAAGTTCATTCCTGTGGAAATAATTATAAACATTCGAATTGGCAAAGAAAATAGTAAACCCCATTCATTTCTTCTTTCATAGAAGAGACTCTTTTGCATTTCTCGTCCAAGCCTTTGCCGACAACTTAATAGCATAGATAACGTTTTTTGGTAGAATAGACCGATATAAAATCGTGCCATTAACTGCACCTTATAAATGATTATACTTTTATCATATAGAAAACATTACAACTATAATACTAAAGCAAAAATATTAATATGAACAACATTAACCTTAGAATAACATTAAGAAACATGAATTTTTTCCTTCCATTTTTCGTACTGTACCTTATTATTGGAGCATTAACTCCAGTTCTTATTATACCCTCTCTGTCCGAAAATATGGTAGACATTTACAATTAAAATATAATTTTGAAATCTATTCCAAATTCGGACAGAGGAAGTATCACTTTCTTATAAAACTTGCAAGAATGATTTGTTTTTACCTCATTCCTTATTTGAATTATTTGCGTCAGAAAGGAACTGTTTAACGTCAAAGTCCACTACACAGAAAGATTTATTTGTAAGATCCTTTCCCGGAATAAGGAATTTCTCCAAGAAGATCAGTATTCATACTTCGAATGCCTACACAGCGAACCCGTGTGCATATAAGCAACTGATAAAAAATACTTGACATTTAATACTATCCTAAATTTCAGGGTAAATCAAAATAATCGCTACAAAAAAAACCCAAAAACAAAACAGCCCTACCAAGGCTGTACTGTAACGCCAAACTAAGCTTCGAAACACTTGCGCCAGTTTTGAACCAGCTTGTCAATTCTACTTTGGAACATGTTTTTCGGATAGGACAATTGATCACCTTCCATTACACAGTTTCTATTCAATACTGCCTTCGTTGAAATTTTTCACTCATTTTTACCTCGCCAAAAGAAGACTAAAAATTTTGAATTTATGGCATCATTGCAGGAATCACCATCAATCATTAGTGTGAATTTTAGCTTCATGTGGGATTCATGTTCCTTGGGGGTCATCCTGAAATTGGAGCAGTATTTTCTGCCTAGCGCTAATTCTAACAATATTAAGAATACCAAGCTAGTGCCCAAAGTTTGCCTGATTAAGTTGCCAGAGGGATCTTTCACTTTAACCTAATCAAAGATGCTCTATATTCACCGTGCTGGTGCGCAATGTCGTTTCGCGTAGAGCCATACATTAAATGTTGGCAGACGTACATCCTTCTTCGGTTAAGAACTTGATGGCTGCTTTCTTTTATTGATTAATAAACTAACCTAACCCAACCTAGAAACAGAAATTGTATCAATAATACAAGAAGAATTATTCAAATTGCGTAGAAAAGTATCACGTTTTGAAATTTCAGAACCACTTTCGTGTCAGCTAAAATGTAAAAGAAATCTTTTGAAAAAATGCTTCTACGGAGGCAAACGACTTTTACTTTTCTTTCGCACCTCTCTGCGCTGAGAGCAATCAAACCTTAAAATCCTTCTTCATTCCTCTTGGTAACCAGTAATAATACTCGAGGATGAATTCGTCACTTTTTATATATAAATATATTTATTTCTCCACGCTTCCTTTCTTTCAGAGAAAGCATTCATCTCAACATTTAAGATGAGTCTATGAAGGTGCCGATCGATCTGTTTCCGTCGGTGCCGAACAAGAGTTGCTCCCTAATAACTCAACTCGGCAGCGGCTTGGGTGTCGAGAGAGAAGTTCGCCCCTCAACTCAATTGCATTCGGAACTCAAGAAAATGGAGGATGATTTATGATGACGCATTGGCTTTCCCGTCATTCTACGCTAGATCTAATGACGATTGATGACGTCACAGATTAATGACGCTAACGCCAAGTGAAGTGGTTTTAATCTTTGCCACAGTTGTAATACAAACATTCCATTTGCGAAAACAAATGCAATTTCGATTAACGGCAGTCGGAGAAAGGAGGAACGAATCATAAATATGAAAGAAAGATATAATGGAATTAAGTTTTTGGCGCAGGCTCTTACGTTCGTTCTAACGCAAAGACTTTTTTTTTTCAAGGTGAATGGAAAAGGCGTCGGTGAAAAGTCAGATAGGACGTTTTCCATATTATCATGCGTATGAGGAAAGAAAACAAATGGAGGTTTTGTTTCATTTCATTTATTTTGTACGAATAACTGACAGAACATTTCAAGCTACATTACAACTGTAAATATTAGAATATTTATAATATTTATGAAATATATAGCTATGTCATATTTATTTTTTTTTTATACTGGCTGAAAATCTATATACCTTCTAATAGTGAACTATTTAAATAAGCTCGGAAAGATAAAAGTAAATGTAAAGAAAATGTGAAAATTCAGACTAAACTATCCGAGAGCTGATTTACAAAGGGCAAAGGTGTCCAAAAGCGAGGTTAGAAAACGCAGCTATAAAAAATTGTTTCCTTATTGTCAGCAATGTCGTTATAAATTGTTAAAAAATCGTAGCAGGATTGATTTGACCACAATTCGACCTACAAAAGTAGTTACCGAAAAGAGACTAGTACTGAAGTGCATCTAGAAGAGTGAAGACAGGGACAAAAGGTCTGAAGTTGTATAGAACCACTGATAATTTTTTAAGTATAAGAGGATATTATGTTCAGCAATGTTCAAGAAAGGATAAAGTTTATTGTATAATAAATTAAAAACGTAATCATCGACAGTGTATAAAAATCTTAAAAAATCTACGATGCAGTTGTTGAAATTTATTAAAAATTCTTAGATAAACAATATAAGAATTTTGCTAATTGTAAATTTTATAAGCTTATTTATAAAAAAAAATAACACGAACAATCTCAAATCAAGCAACTACTCAATCAAAACGAATGAAAGAACTATGCTGTTTCTATGATGTTAACTTATTCTCTATGTTTAGCTAAAAAAACAAAACTATTAAATTAGCTTCGTAAGTAAGTGTATTTTTTAAATAATCAATTCCATAATTTCCTTTCCAATAATCTTTATCATATTAGCTATAATGTTGATATGGTTCTTACATTCAAACTGACAAATAAAAAGTCTAAATTTGAGCAAAATTAAAAACAAAATAAAAATAAAGAACATTGCTAAGCAGAGAGCGTATCAAGAAAGTAATTTTGACGAAAACTTTTGAATCACTTTGGATGAGAGTTTAATGTCTGTGCGGTTCAGGAAGCATTTAATGAGAATCTAAGGAAGAAAACAAAATGTATTTCAGATGAGTTTCCCAAATGAGAAGAATCCTACACTGTGGGAGGGAGGAGAGAGGACTTCTAACATCACTGTAATCAAGAAACAAGGCAACAAAAGAGAAGATACTGGACTTGGCTGACTTCTTTATTTTTCTTTTTTTTTCCTACACCCACCGTCCTCCTCCCAATCTTCATTTTTCTCCCTCTCTTCTTCCTTTACTATTTAGTCTGAAGGAAAGAAGAAGAAGGGGAAAAAATAGAACTCTGGTAAAACGGAAGATGGCATAAATGCTAGACCTTCAGCCTCCTACCCCGCCCAGGTCGAAATCTAATTACCTACTTCCTAAGGAGGGAAGGGGGGGATCCTCAATGGGAGGGTTGATAGGATTTTATATGACCTCATTAGAAGAGATTAGCATGCAGGCTCGTTTACATGCAGACAGGCGGACCGAACCTCGTCCCCTCGACCTTCCCTACAGCGAAAGACCTTTCACGGCCCAAGAACTTTGACAGTTCGGTGAAGAGAGGGTCCGCAAGGAAACAGTGTTTAATGCGAGGAGATCATCGCCAAAATAAAATTGGCTGAAAATCCTGAAGAAGGGAGAATAAGATAGAAATCAGATCAACAAGCACGGAAGCCTTTTGTGTCCAATGAGAAAAGCTCATTGACAGGACCGTTTGAGGAGAGATCGATAGAAATATTAGATTAAAAGCGGAAGGATATCTCCTAGTTGGATGAGATAGCGTTTTCTATTTGGATTATTGCGTTCTAATCGGCACTGTTTCGATGTTCATTATTTGGCAGCAGACTATCTGTTTCAAAATTATTGCTGAAATAACATCATAATTTATTTGGCCGTTTGCATATCTGTATATATGAAAGCTCTATATATAGGCGTTTTCATTTGTTATTTGCTATTTGCTATCAAGTAATTTTTCATTCACTGTTTCAAGAGGCATATAAACTACTTTGTGTATTCAATAATAGATAATTAATCGCAAGCCTTTATTTTCCCGTCTTTAAAAAGACCGATAACATTAATTTTTATACAGGGTGTCCCATTTAACTTGACAAATCAAAATAACTCGAAAAGTACGCATCATACAAAAGAAAAAACAAAAAAAATACATGTTTAATATTTTTAAAAAAGCTATCCAATGATAACAAACTTGACCACTCCTCCCCCCAAATCCAACCACTGAGGATGGGGAGGGGGCAACTTAGAAATCTTAAATAGGAACCCCTACTTTTAATGGTATTTTCAGATTGTACGCAACATTTCAGTAATGATTTGTTCTTGGTGTTTTTTCAATTGATCCAACCGTTTAGGAGATAGAGGCACTTGAAATTTTTTTGAACTCAATTTTATCGATGGTCTTAAGAATAAGAGAGAGAGAGGGTGGTTCTTACAGACATTCCTATTCTACGTTTTGATGGTCTTTAAGAATCCGAAGTCAGAATCTCAAAAATCTAAAATTTTTTAGTACACAGTCTCAGGGATGGGATCGGGATGGGGGGGGGGGGGGGAGTCAAGCTTGGTATCATTGAATAGCTTTTTTAAAAATATTAAATACGTTTTTTTTATTTTTTGTATGACGTATATTTTTTGAATTACATGTATTTTGATTTGTCAGGTTAAATGGGACATCCTGTATAATTTTCATGATTAATCTTTCATTGATAGCTAGAAACGCGAGAAGAGCACATGCAGTTTCTTATTAAAAAATAAAATTTAATTAACAACTGCACGAATAAAACCTAACCTAACCTTGAATAAAATATATTTCTTGTGATTAAAGATTAAAAATGGAAAAACATTTGAACAGACAAAAGTATTGTCTTAAAGGAGTCACGCCGGAGAGTCAGCTTGATCTGTCCTGCTTTAATAAAGAAAGGTCCAGCAGCTGTCAGCAACTAGATTTGTTGCTTCTCTGGTCTTTTTTTGAACTTTTATCATTGAATTACCTGAACTCTCAACTATATTCTTATTTTGATACTTTATTAAATGACATTAATTAAACTTTTATTACGATACTTTATTACAGGAAATTAAGACTCAAAACTAGAAAATTTTATTAAAAATTATTAAAGAATAAATCATTAGATGGTCAGTGAGGGTTTTAATGGTACGCCTACCTCAGCTGTTCGAATTAATGATGAAAAATAGGAAAGAAAATTCCGCAGCCTGGATTCGAACCAGGAACCTTTGGCTCGGACCGCTGCGGAATTTTCTTTCCTATTTTTCATCATTAAAAATTATTGTTAAAGGCAATGCCAATTTTTTATACGTAATCCCAAGTGGCCTTTTTTTGGAAGTTTAATTTATATTTTTTTTTCACATTTTATTATAAAGAATAGAAAAATAAAGATTCATTTCGAAATAGAGTCCAATGTGATATTTTAATTATTAAGTGAATTAATAGCCTCCAGTGACAATATTTTCTAATAATATAAGATATTTACCTTTTATTATTAGAATTGTATTTTTTTAAATATGAAATCTGAAATCAAACTAAACTGTCAGATTTACCAGGGCAAATACACCAGGGCTTTTACACCAGGGCAACATTTGTCCATATTTAGCAATGGCTTATGCTAATATATTCATCCGCAAACATTCTGGTGTTTTCAGGAAGTAGTTCTTCAACGGTCGCCAGAGTCGTCATCTGTAATTTTGGCTTTTATTATTTAGGGGTTTCTATTTGCAATGAAAAGTTTACTTAAAGAATATTCATTGAAAAATTATTGCTTGTTCTAAATTCTTATGCTCCTTATTCTTCACAAAATCCAATAAAAATATTTCAAATTTGAATATGTGAATACGGAACATTAACTGCTCATGGTCATTAGCAAAAATTCTACAAATAGTTCAGATATAGACCTATTTCCATCATGTCAAATGAGGACTTCACCCCTTAAAGATTATAAATAATAAAATTTTCTTTATAATTTATAATGCATGATCTGCATATTTTTCATTCTGCATTTCCTTTGAAGACAAATAAATTACTTTCGACGAAAGTGTCGAGCATTTCTACAAGGATAGCACGTCTACAGTGTAGGCCTATGTCCACACACCAATTTAAAACTGAATTTATAATCGTAATTTATATGCAAAATACACCGTTGGAAAGAGAGCTTTCCTTTGTTGCTGCATTTTCAGTAAGATTTTTGAACCTTCACGAATACACTTTTGAGAACCTTTCAAAATCGTATTCTCATGTTATTGAATAGAGTGCCGCGACTTTCTGATGCAGAGCTGCATTTCTTAATTTTACATTGGTAAAGTTGTGTGAATAGACTGCAGCTAATAAATACTTAAAATTACTTCTCTCGCTATCTAATTTTTCCTGAGAGTGAAAGAGAAGAGTGGTTTATTTTACTTGCTGAATAAATCAACGGTACTTATGAAGATGTGCGGAAGCAAGTCAAATAGGAAAGTATGGATATTGGTTCGCTAGTGCAAATCACATCTATAGATATAAACAAGGGAGAAGTGCATAGCAAAACCACACTTATTAGTCAAGTGCATAGCAAAACCACACTTTAAACCTCAATGATAAACTGAAGAGCTGGGATACTTGTTTATTGAAGAAAAGTCTCTATTTAGAACTGAAAGCCAAATAAAACAAGAACTGAAAATCTGACCAAAGAATTAAGTGTAAAAGAAGTTAAAAGCCTTTTGAAAGATTGATTAATGATTACAAAAAGCCAGAGTGTATCTTTATTAATCGTAATTTAAAGAATATACTATTGATATTTGCAAATTCACTCTAAGCAACTACAGAAGTTAATTAAAGTTTTGCAAATCAAAAGTTAAACGAACCTGGAAGAAGAAAGCGGAACGATCACGAAGATTTGGATTATTTGAAGACAAATAATTCAAAATTTTATTGAAAAATCACCTAACAACTCTCGAGTTATAAGGGTCATTCAGATTGTGTGCTATCCTGCACGAATATTTGACGCGGTGGACGATAGACGTCTGCAATGTATATGCTAAGACCGGAACGAACAGTATGTCACATACTTACTTGAACCACAGAAGAAGCAGAATCTACTCTTTCCATAGTTGACATGAAGCTACGCTGTGATAAAGGAGACCGCCTTTCCAAAAATACTATGTTATAGATACGTTCAAGCGTGTCCAACAGACCTTGATTCAAAATCTGTGTAAAGAAGACATGCATCCAGTGGTAATCTTTCATCAATGCAAAGACTTTACAAGGATACCTGTTGAAACGCAGCAGTGTTTAAAACCTAACAGTATTCTTCAATGAAAGCGAACTTTTGCTACTGAAATGGCTGAAACGCAATTAATGCCGCAAACTTAGAGGTGCTCTACAAATCCATCAATCCTGCTCCATGACGATGCCAAACCTTACGCGGCGTTTGCAACGAAATGCTTCAGCTGGGAGACCTTGCCCATTCTCCATATAGCCCACTCTTCCCCTCTCTGACCGTTTCATCTTCGGACTGTTGGAACGGGCTTTAAAGGAACCGCTTTTCATCCCCGACCAAGAGGTCAACTGCTGCGGTGGAAAAACGGTTCGGCTTCAGCCCACCAGCTACTTTGTGAAAGGTGTACAGAAACTTGTTGACCGTTGGGATCGTTGTCTGAACAACATGCGTGCCTACACGTTTATTGCAGGAAATCTATCGTACGTGTATTGCAATTGCCAAACTATTTATATTCTCTCAGTTATACGGTATTCAACGTTTCAGTTTATATAATTTGAAAGAATGAGGCTTTGCACTATTTGCATGAATATTTAGGGATAAATTTCACCTACGTAAAACAGTACTATGAAAACTAGAATTCGAACTTAATTACTATGTATTAATTATATATTAATTAAGATGAATAGCACTCCTTTAATTAAAAGAAGACAATAAATTAAAATAAATAATAAAAAACAATGAAAAAAGTCACCCAAGTAAAAGTTTAAGGACGAAATATAAAT
>JAHWFO010064584.1:1615155-1672443 GCA_023313115.1 Rhysida immarginata | reverse complement strand
ATTTATATTTCGTCCTTAAACTTTTACTTGGGTGACTTTTTTCATTGCTTTTTATTATTTATTTTAATTTATTGTCTTCTTTTAATTAAAGGAGTGCTATTCATCTTAATTAATATATAATTATCACTACTACTACGTTTATAATATAACTATGTATTAATGTTTTGAATTGAATAGATGAAATCATTTATAACTTCTAATAACTGAATATATGAATTTTTAACTTTACTGATAAACTAAATTGGAAGGAAATATTCTACATTAAAAAGAGGAAAAAAAACAAACTTTTCATGTCGTCTATTCTTTAATAAGGTTAAAGTATCTAATGAGAGCTCTTTAAATTTGATTTGAAGTAGAATTTAATTAATTACTCTTATTTTTTTATTTACTTTTTCCATTAGTGTTAAATTGACAAACTTTCAGTTTAATGAGAAACTGGGCAAAATAAAATTTTTCTGAAGTTCTCTCGCTGCATCTTCTTCTTATACCAAGAAACCGTAGGTATTAGCTACGTTGGCTACACTATCTCAGTTCATCCAATAAACTACCCGGTGAGTCTCGCTCCCCACCTCGGCGTCTCCATTATCATCAGAGGCGATGCACAGAGAGAAAGTGAGGCCAATTGTCGCCGAGAGCGTCGGAGGGAGGGTTCGTCTCCAACTGAATTCAACGAAGGCGAATTAAGAGTGCCGTGGGTCGAATGGTACCTTGGGGGCCCCGAGACGGGCAACAAGCGGCTCATTTGCATGCCGTCCGCCAACTCCTATCTTTCCCCTCTGCCTCCCCTCCTCCTCTTCTCTGGTTTGTAATTAAAGCAAGAGAGCCGAGAGAAACTGTGTGTGTGTGTGTGTGTGTGTGTGTGCGTATATGTGTGTGTGTGAGTCAGTGTGTGGCATCATTCTTTCTATGGAGGACCCAGCCAGCCTTTCCATTGATCTCATGCAAAGGGAACCATGATTAGGATTAAAAAAAATAACCTATTCAATGCACGACTGGTGATCATCCTATTAACAGGTGAAGCCTTCAATGCACCGAACCCTTATTATAATAAAGCAATAAGAAACGTTGTCTCCTTATTCTCCTCCCATATTAAACCCCCCGTACCAAATCGATCACTAGGGAAAGTTCACAGCTATTAAACTTTTCCATCAATGTAAATTAATTTCATGGAGTGGTCTTAATAGAAATTGAAGCCTTATGATTATTCAACGTCGAATAACACGGAAAACACAAAAGAAAATTATTACAAATTCGCATAATATCTTAATATTTTTCTTCATTTCGAATAACGCCTGCATACATTATATTTTAACTGATAATATTTTAAATATATTATATTTTAAAATTCATTTATTAAAAAATGCAAGTTATTTTAAAAATTTTATATAAAAATTAATTTTTTACTGATCTCTTATTTGGTTTTACCACATTTGCATGGATTCATTTCTTTAAAATTTACAAAATTTAAAAGCGCAAAATTTATAAGCTGGGTATTATTTTGCGATATTTTAGAAAACGTGAGGAAAGATAAAAAAAAAAACAGTAAATAATGCACAGATTTTAATCTAATTAGAAATGGAAGTCAAAGACTCATGACGTCACGCAAAAGGCAACGTTTAGCAATAGTATAGATACACAGACTGCCTTAATGAAATTGCCAGGAATAGCCATTCACCAGCATCCAGCTATGCGCAAAGGCTAAATTATATACAAAACAATTTTTAGGTGCTAAATTAAAAGATATTTACTGTCCCATTAATGATCCATCAGAACCTGATCATTTCGTGAAAAATTCAGCTTCTTCATAATACATGGTGTCCATAATTAACGGACCCTATTGCAAAGCTGCCTACAGGCGAAACCAGTCATTAAAAAAGCGTGAAATTTTGTGGAGGACGTAATGAAGGGATGGAAATTTGTTTCAGCGAAAAAAAAAAAAAAAAAAGTTACGAATTTCGCCACCAGAGGGCTTTCTACGTTGACTACCTGTAGCAAAAATGTAAATTTATGTACACACTCTTTATTGGGTTAAAGATGTTGTTAGACGACATTTTACGATCATCAGCTGTCACTTCTGTCAAGTGTGGCCTGCCCTAACCCCAGACCTCACTCCATGCGACTTTTGGCTTTGGGGACATTTGGAACATCAGGTAAGTCGTGACAATCCAAGAACTTTACCTGATTTTAAAAACAGCATTTCAAGCCACGTGCGCAACATTTCGCCGCACACACTTCGGTCAGCTGTGGAACAAGCGATCTTGCGATTTCAGATGATATCTGAAAATGATGGCCATCATGTGGAACATGTTATGTTGGAATTTGTTGTGCTTTATACATGTTGAACTTGTTAAACTATTGTACACGTGTGGCTAAATGTGTAGTTAGTTATTAAAACGCCCTCTGATGGCGAAATTCGTAACTATTTTTTTTTTTCCTGAAACAAATTCCCATCCCTTCATTACGTCCTCCACAAAATTTAACACTTTTCTGATGACTGGTTTCGACTGTAGGCAGCTTTGCAATAGAGTCCTTTAATTATGGACACCCTGTATTATAAACTCAATTTTTTATATTATTTGTACATTGAATTTTATTTTGCTTAATATTAATAATCACTCAAATCTTACAAGGCGACTTATTTTTATCCTACTAATTCAAGGTTTGCTACATCAAAGATAAACTTGTTAAATTTGCTTGATAAGTTCAGCAGGTCTAATGATTTAATTTTATTCTTTGTATCCTTTACTATTATGGTTTTCAAATAGTAAAAGCGTCGTTTTAGCGTTCATAATTTTTTTAGCATTTTTTTTTCTATTTATTTTTTTGTCCAGCAACCCCGTCTCGATTTAGGTCTGTTGGGAGACAGTCTTCGATTTGTCCGGGATATGGCTGTATTATTAATATTTAATGACCATTTTTTTATACATATTAATGCCTTAAGCCACCAATCAAGAACTCAATTACATCTTGCTGTTTTATAATGCGAATCGCTCACAGAAGTCAGTTTAACAGATTACTGCAGCTTATGAACGTGAGAAGTTTCAAATTTGTAGCATGCAGGATTTTTTTTTCTATCTTTATTACTGACTGAGAAAAACAGGTGTGACGCATTTCCGAGCAATCCTCGTAGTTTAATTTCGCAGACGCTTTTGCGCTATTCTGCTACCATCAGCGTTGGGTAAACAAGCAAAATTTAAAAGAAAACAAAAGGCTTCCTCTTTGAGAAAAAAGGACGAATATCTGGTACCTACGTTTTTTTACTATTAGAATCAATTTACGTTATTTGTGTTGTTTAAAGTTTTGTAATTTTTTTGCTTTTTTCTCTTTTAGCAATATTTGTTTACAAGACATATAGGAGACAATATTTATTTTTCTTCGGATACAAGATTCTTAATAAAAGTAGCGACAAGGACTGTCCGATAAAATATACTCTATTTTATTCGCAAAATTTCCTGTACTGAATTTTAATATTGTTTTATGTTGATAATTTAAAATGTAAAGAATAGGTGGTACTATTTTCATACATTTGTTTTCCACTACGTAAGGGAAGATAAGTTCATTCCCGTCTGCAGGAATCACGAGTTAACATTTTGCTTACGACTGAACAAATCTTCTTCTGACGCCTACGCAATGCTTTAGGAGGCCTTCGGAGAGTCTGCTTTCCGTATCGGACATTTCGAAGATGGTTTAAATGTGATAATCAATTTCAAAAGAAGATTAATCTCTCCCCCCCCCCCTCCGAGCTCCAGCCAGTGCTTTTACAGAAGAAAACAAACATATCAGAAAGATACTATAAGGATGTATTGGAAATTCTGCAGGATCCTGTCAAATGCAAAAAGCAACATGGACAGCCTCGCATTGCCTTATGGTAACTGAATATCTAGCGAAACGGATGCGAAGTGTTTTCCTCATCCTCCGTATAGTCCAGATCTAGCCCCGTAAGACTTTTTTTTTTTTTTAATCAATTTGAAGAAACGCTTACATGGGCATTTTCCGACATCAATAGCAGTTGTGAAGGCTGCGGAGGAGAGTCTGAAGGACTTTTCATAAACAGGCTTCCAGCATAGCTTTGAAGACTGGCAGATACGCTAGACTTTCTGCATCTGATCCAATGGTGACTACTTTGAAAAAGCATCAACATTATTAAAATGAATAAAGGTATGTCGTAAAAATAATTTATTATGATCATGTATGTCGATCGTAAATAGTCGAGAACTGCTTCTCAGTAAAAAGACTGTCAAAAAGTATTAGGAGAAATGATAATCTTAAGTTATCCTAAGGTGTAAGAAATATCAAATACGGAAAATATCTTTATAGAATAATAATTATAAATAATTAAATTCAATAATTTTTTACAAAAAGGAATCCTTTTAAACAAAATAATTACGGGAAAAACTTACATAGTAAAATTTCAAATATTAACCGACTATTAAAATCGGATACTTAGAGATTAAAAAGCTTGTTTATGAGATTATACAAAAACGCTTTTATGTCTTCTTTCCTTATGGAACTATGAGATCTTAATTCGAAATTGTTTTTTTTCCTAGAATCGCGAATAAAATTGTGCGAAGGAAAATCATTGGAAGGAAACTAAGTTCCTTTTTTTCGCTGTCAAAATTTGTTTTAAATTCTAATAAGACGTTTTTCCTGGAATTAAAAATTGTTATTGAAAAGAACTGAAAAATTCCTTTCACTTTCCGTATTAGGTTGAAACCTCTCACTGGTTTATTTGCATTTACATTACTCTCAAAGGCAGACAAAGAAAATCGATAAATTTTACTCCTATTCCAACTCTATTTTTATTGAATTTCCCTTGAATTATTAAACTTTATTGTTATTTTCCTCTCCTTTCCTCTAGAACCATGAATATAGTAAAAAATGGAGTTTCAGCACTATTTTTATATTCCAAAAAAAAGGAATAAAAAATTTGTCGTTTTAAAAAGTTTACTAAACCAATTTCTATCAACACGTATAACATTTTTTTGAAGAGGAAGAGAAAGAAATTTAAATTTATTTTAATTTCGAATACTATGCAGAAGAAAATTTTATTAGTCACATGCGTTTTTATTGTTTTTCAATCAGCTTTCACGCTTCAATTTTTTTTAAGTTTGTCTGTGTTATTTTTAAAATTTTAAAATACCTTCAGTTCAAAAACACAAAACAATTGCATTTCTTTACACTTGACTTATTCTATAGCTTCAAAAGGGACATTTAGTATATTATGCCTGGTAACAAACTTCTTCTTAAGAAACAGCTTTTTTTTTTTAAAGAAGATAATTTATATAAAATCTT
The DNA here is from genome assembly GCA_023313115.1 of Rhysida immarginata. Lineage (NCBI taxonomy): Eukaryota > Metazoa > Arthropoda > Chilopoda > Scolopendromorpha > Scolopendridae > Rhysida > Rhysida immarginata. Next base: position 1,667,151 of record JAHWFO010064584.1, on the reverse strand, counting down.
GGCCATCAGTCTTAATGTGTGAAATTTACGGGCGTTTAATTTATTAAGTACTAGGCGGCATGTAAGCATCTATTATTCACCTTGTAAAACTGGAGAGGAAAGTAGTTTGCGAAGTGTTTATTAAGTAAGGTCCACATGTGTTTCCCATTTCCAGATGAGGGGGAAGTCCATCGTTGTCGCTTCCCTTGGGTGAACCTTAAATGTCCCGCTATCCCTTTTCGCCATTAATTCGGCCATGTCGCTTCACTTGAAAACGGCAGTGGATGTCATCTGCTTAATACCAAAACACACGGTGGCATTAGTGTCAGAGAGACAAATGGAGACATGGCAGGGATCCTGTTGAGTCATTTACTCTCTGGTGGTTCACCCACCAGAGATTTACAGCACCCTCGAAGCGCTCTCGCTAACGCTAACCCAATGGGGCTCCTCGGCTGGTGGTGACAAGGCGCTAGGCCACCACTGACAAGCAGCGAAAAATAATCAAGTTTCAATCGACGTGTACGTTTTGGCCTCTTAAAAACACAACCGATGTCCTAACACCAGCAGACAAATTGTATTTCTCTCTTAAAAGAGCCGAAAACTGCTCCTTCCCCTGACCCCGCATTGTCTTTTATCTCCTCCCTCCCCCGTCGAGTTCTTCATTACTACAGCACATTTTCAAACGAAAAGAACTTCTTATATAAAAATTAAAATCAAAACAATTATATTAATATTTAATATAAAATATTAAAAGTTGAGATCATCCATGGAAGATATCAGTTTTTTTCCAATTCATTTCCAGTATTCTTGAATTAATTTTTCTGATTATCACTAACATACTTGGTATATAAGCAATTGATATGTACGTGTAATTTAAGTACTTTCATAATTTTATATTTTTGAATTGTTATACAATTGACAGAGACAGACTACTCAATAAATAGTGTAAATTATTTACTAATAGCAATTACTCGTAAAAAATATACTCGAATGGGATTATAACAAGTGAAATAGAAGATTGGAAAGGTTAAATCGAGTAATTAGATTCTTGATAGTGTACCTCACCGAATCCTATAAATTAGATTACTGTAACAGAGCTCCTAGATACCGTTGAGAAGAATAGTTTATAAATGGGTCTTTTATGCAATAATACTTAGATATTACACAAATACTAATTAACATTATTAATCAGAATATAGGACCTCGAAACAGTGGATGTAAGTATCAAATAAATGTAGTGAATGACGTCCTAGGCTTCAGTTTGTGGCAAATGTATACAGGAGAATAATCGAAAGGGATGATTTGAAAAAACAAGAAAGCTTGCGATCTGTGCGACATGGAATATCGTCATTGGACCCTTGATATTTAAGAAACAAGTTGCATAGGCGGATTACCCCTTAAGTTCGTGCTTAGAGCTCCCAACAGAACAATTCCAATGACCTTATTTTTTGTTTCTAGGGGCCCAAAAAAGTCTTCATCTGTCACTGTCTGCATAGCCAAATGAATCCAGGCCTATGTTATACATAGTAGATGGAGGAATCAGGATTTGCCTAAACATGGGGTTAAGGATTCGCCATGCTATTTGAAAACAAAGTAAACTGGTGGCAAAAATGTTATGATGTTGGGAATGCTTTCACACAAGTAGATGTCAGAACACGTTAATAATAACGGTCCCTCCACAACAGAGCATGCCAGAATACTGTTATGATTATCCCTCTGACCAAGTCCCTCACTGTGGCTAACCGTTCTGGAGATGCCACTTATCAACAGGACAATGAATCATGCTGCAAGGAATAGTTCATCGGACATTGCAAAGAGTAAACTTGTTGCAGTGGCCTGTAATTCACATAAGTTCGTAAGTCGTAGTCACCGTAAGTTATTTCTATACTGCAATAATGTTTAGAAGAAAAGAAAGACGACACACATAATCCCTGGAATAAACTAAAATTTCAGGGTCTTACCAATCTGTGTCCAATTTTATTGTTTGTAATAAGTATACAGGGTGTTTGTAATTTAACTGACAGTATTCAGAGCCATTTGCATCTCGATATCGCAATCGGAATGGGGATTCAAATGTCGGCAGGGGGATTCATGACGACAAGGGAAGAAGGATTCCGCGGAAAAAAAATTGTAGTTCTTGGGGTTCAAATGACGCTGATATGGAAAAAGGTCGCGCTGTGCACTGTAAAAAAAAGTTACAAAGAACAAACAAATGAATAAAAAACACGAAATTGAAGTGAAACAACACATTGCATCCTCTGCACAACAGTCCGTGGCCGAAAGTAACATGTCACACGGAATCTTCATCACAGTCCGTGGTAAAGGAAGTCAAGTCCGGACCTGACCAAGATAGAATTTGGGTTCAAATAACATCATAGTCAAAAAAAGACACATGGAGTTAGATCCGGGAACGAGGCGGCCACACAACCGGAAAACTGCGACTAATGGCTCTTTCAAAAGTGATGCCGCAATAGCTGCTGTGCCGATCGACCAATGTGTATTAGTGCTCCATCTTGCATGAAGATTTTCTGATCCAGACATTGTCTTTGTTAAAGTCGTGGAATCAATGAGCTGGTAATGTCGTTCAATCACATAAATGTATATTTTATGTAAATTTCCCCATTTCTTTATGGCCAGAATTACTGGCGCTGATGTCACCTATGTAGTCGAGAATTTGCAGTATGAATTTTTACCCGAGTTTTATGCAAATTCTCGGTTACATAGATTACAATAGCTACAATAGCTCCATCTTTTCTCCTATCGGCGACGTTTAGAATACAGTTTTTTTCGTGAACACCTTCTTCCCATTTCGTCATTAGTTCTCCTACCAAATTGGTGCCATTCCGGTTGTGAGATCGAGTTACAGATGGTTCTGAGTACTGTCAGGTTAATTACAAACATCCTGTATATTTGAAAGTTACACAAACATAGCCTCCATTACGAATTTTTAAATAAAGTCAATGATAAACAAATTTGTGAAGAAACAGTGTCCAATGATAATGCTGATAACTTTATTATCAGATGAAATTTTTTTGAAGAAATGAAATTATATTACCATAAAATCGATTCAAATTTCAGAGTTCTACAAGGATATGAAACATATTAGAGAATTCGATATTGACTACAGAAATGCATTCTGCTGGTATGCTACCATAATCAATTTTTTGACACAATATGAATCAACGCTTTCTTATTGACTTACCTTTTATTTACTTAAATGAAAACTTGATAATTAAAATTTAATCTTCCTCTCTTCTTTTAATCGCCCAAACCCAATTTAATTACTAAATGAGTTTGCCGTAGGAAGCAATGTTTGAACTAACTTAACCTCTTTGGCCTAAGATGCAATAGTAATATCTTGATGAATATTTACATTGGAGACTCCGAAATTATCTTCCTTGTAGTTCTTTTCCAATAAACATTTCATCTTCAATAACAAATTTCTTTTAAGAAATTACATAAATAATGAGCAAGAATCAACCGCACACAGCGAAACAGAAAATGAGCTCAATTGGTGGAAAAAAAAATTCCTTAGCTCTTTATTATGCAATCCGCCTCATCCGAAGAAGTTAGTTTTTTCGTTCATAAATAATTTTCGAATGTCCGCTTACAGCTTTATTCTGATTAAATACGGAAAAGCTAATTTATGTTCTGTTAAATTCCCTATTCAAGTAATTCCAAACCAAAATATTAATCTTAAAAAAAAAACAACAATGTTGACCGTTAATAAAACATCACTGTAGTGCTGGCTTTTTCATCCACGAGTCATTCTATAAAAGTTCTCTCGGTTACTTCTTAATGTGTTTACTCTGCAGTTTACTTTTTTATTAAGTCGTGCATTGGGGTCATCCGTCTTTTTCCAGCGTTATCCTGGAAGCAGCGGCTTACAGGTTGTCGGGTTTTTATTTTATCCAACAACAACTACTTTTCCCTTTAAGCTGATCTTACACTTAATGGCTGGAGTTCACTGCCTCGGGATTAATTCGTTAAGTACATCGACGTCTTCTAATTTATCTTTTTTCCTCAGTTTTTATTTTTCATTACTTCCATGTAACAACAAGTTTCCAGTAACAAGAAGTGGCTTTTCTTCAGCTTAAGGACCTTTTTCTTCGCTCGTATGAACTAAGTTCAAGAAATGTAAAAACACAAGAACTCAAATAGGAACCTAAAAGAAAGGGTCTTCCCCCTCCCTCGACTTCGTTTACTGCCTCAGAGATATTAATCAGCCTAAAGTAGCTTAAGATTTTCGGTTTTTCCATGATCCCTTTTTAATTAAGGCATTTTATTAAGAGATAAATACAGTCGAAAGTGAAGTTGTGGATTAAAAGGAAAATCTTTTTTTTTTTTGAAAAAAAAAAACTGGCAAAATAAAATAAGGATCCATTTTATCTGTTAAACAACTTGAATGGTACAACTAGAACTTCATCTAAGCTTGAAGTAGAAGGGAAACCATTTTTACGGATAAGTGGTTTTTAAAGAAACTACGGTATGTAAAAATCTTTTCAGAGTTTTGATGTGATGAGTTCTAAGATAAATGCTAAATACGTGGCTCATTTGTCTGCATTTTGCTCGTTGCATCATAACGACCTATCTTGGGTTTGATGAAGAAATGTTATGGACAAAATGAAAATGGGAGCAAAACTTAGCCAACTCGCAGCAGGACACATTGCGATGATTTAGTATTCCATGACTCTTTAAAATTAACTTCTAAGCTCAATTAAATTTTCATAGCCATTCTTTACATTCACCCCGATTTTTAAAAAATAAACAGAAATTGAAATCCTTCCGTGACTTCCAGGTTAATCATACTCTATTCCGAACTACTGAAATTAATTACCTTTTTTTTTTAAACATATAATGTATGCTTACTTGGGACGTGTTTATGCGCGTTCCGGTTACAAACATTCTACTGGTGAAAATTATATTCTTGCTGTTCATAAACTCGCAATAAAAGCACACCACACAAAAGGAGGAACACTATTAATAAATAACATGTTTAAATTTCAAGTGAATTTTCTCTAAGCAAACGTTATTAAAATCGCATAAAACTTAAAGGTAATGCAGCAATTTAATGTGATTAAAGACTGTTGAATTGTTCCGAAACATTGATTTCTAAGTGCTTAAACCACTGTCTAGTTTATATAATGAAGCTAATAAATAAATAATCAATAAAATTATTAGCAATTATTGGCGTTCATATGCCAGGTAAATGAATTTAATAATTACTATATGAATTTCTGGAACGAATTATCCCATAACATGCAATCTAATTTTAATTAATTTCTGTTAATAACAGATATATTCTTTTCAATTAAGAGTGTATAAATTGATTAGAGTACAGGAAATAAAACCAACAAACCATTCATTTTAACACAGCGATAATCAACAACAAATCAACGCTCTTTAGACAAATTGATTTTTTAAACGCAACATTTTAACTCCCTTGAGAGAATGAGAGAGGGAAAAAATCCAATGAAATTCGATTTTTAAAACTTTTCTAATGACTATGAATGCAATATCACTTCCATTTTTTAATATACAAAATAATGGTTTTTTCCCTCCTTCTTTCTACCCTCAGCCTTTAGATTAAAGAGCCAAATCCATGCTGAGCTGCATTTCCTCTCTTCCCCTTCACTATTTCGGTGCATAATGAATAAAATAAAAATCGATATTGTAAGGGATGAAGGAGGAGGGCAGGGTAAAGGAGAAGAATAAAAAAGAATAAAAGTTGGTGGGGAAGAAAAGTGCGAAAGACAATAAAGAAAACGTAGGGAGCGAGGGTCTTTTTCGCTTTTTCTTTCCGTCTCCGATGGAGGAATAAAGCCGTCGGCGGCATTCAGAGCAGCGGGGAAAGCAACTCTGCCTTCCGGGCCCGAACGTTTTCCTGACCCCGAAGAGAACGTTCCCTCGTCCCCGGGAGGTCAGAATGATTTCACGCCCACCAAAAGTGACTACATTTCTGGCTGGGTTTTTCCTCCTCTCGTCCCCCCCCCCCCCCCCCTCCTACTTTCCTTGACTTCATCTCTCGACTGAATCTCCAAGGGGTTATTTTCTGCTTTTTTTATAAAAAATAAAAAATGTAAAAATCATAAATCTTTCTAGTTCGGAGATATAATCATTTTTTATATTACAAAATAAAATATTAAAATCAAAGCTAAAATCCAGAGGCCACTGTTATACTGTAAGGCCACCACCTGTTTAGTTAAAATCCAGAGATTTAAAAACATGTTAAATAATAATAATAATGTTAGATATATTTCTTTTGATTTTATTTAGCGTTTTCGTCGTTAACCCTGGCCAAGCAACAGTCAAAGAAATATAATGAAACTAGAGGTTGAATTTCACGACACCTGGTGTTGAAATAAACGCATTATTATTCGATAATATTTCTCATATTGAATTCTTTATGCATACCATTTTTGCTGTGGGTTTCGTAATAGCGTTATCATTAACTTACAACGATAAGATATTAAATTTTCGCAGCTTTTAATATTGAATTTTTTGGTTGACGAAAGTTTTACTCTCAATGTACAGTATATATCCTATATAAACTCGCAAAATTATTGCTTTAGTGGCTAAGTTTTCTTCGCTGGATGTCGTAAAGTAGCATTTAATGCTTATCACGTGACTGTTTTTTTCTATCAGCTATGTTTCGTATCGACGTAGCTACTCTCTTGAAACTATCAAAATGCTTCCAATAATAAGCATTCTTAATTAATTTCCAGTATTCTCTAATTAAAATTTTCAAAAATTAATATCTTATCAGAATCACATCCAATATGCAGGGTGTTCATAAAGACCGTTTACCGTAGCAGATAAAAAGTTTGGCTATGCAAGGAACTGGAAGAAGGACTTCTTGAAAATCTTCTGTGAATCCATCAGTTGAGCGTTATAGAAAAATTTCATTAACGCTTTATCTGTACGCTATCTTGTCGAAATTACTGAGACGCTTGACAAATTAAACATGTAATACAAATCTAATTGGGCGACTGGCTACTTTTTGCTGCAGTTATCATAGCCTCCAATCGTCTAGGAACACTTTCTACAAGTTTCTGGAAGGTTGCAGTTCATTTAGAGCAGCTACCAACCCAGCTGATGTTGGGCGAGGAGGACAGGCACAAAGTTGGCATCCTAACTTCTCCCGCAATTGTTAAACTGGGTTGACTTCGGGACTATTTAATGCCATTTAACTTCTTCCACGTCCATTTCATAGAACTACCTACTAAAAGCCTTGATTTGTGGACAGAAGCATTGTTATGTCGCTAATAAATGGAGTCATTCCAAACTAATCACACATCACAGGCACCATAGACTATAATTCTAGAGAATTATTGGCTAGAATGCCCAGGTAAACATCGTGGAATCATAGTGTCTTCTCATTAAGCATAGGGTCCAGGCCATTCCAAGATAATACAATCAGTCATGTAGCGTTCGCCGAACATTTTCCTTACTCATGTGCTATTGAAAAGTATGCAGCGAATCTCATCGCTCGATCAGTCGTTCCGATTGATCTATAGTCCAGTTGCGATAGTTTTGCACCAGTTTAACCTTTGTCGAACTTTATTCATCGTGGTCTTAGGCTAATGGCCAACATCTCTTCCATGATAGTTCATTTGTTTCAGCTCCCGTTGAACAGTCTACCCTCGAACTGGTTGCTGAATTTGGCAGCAGAATCAGTCCGATTGTCCTGGACACCTCTTGCCGATTTCTATCTTTGAGTTTATGAGGTCTACCTAACATTTCGCTGTTTCACTGCTGTTGCCCCTTCACGCTTCTACATTACAATAACATTACCCACGGTGGACTTGGATAGATTTAATAAGTCCGAAATCTCACGAACTGGCTATCCACTTTTCTTGTAGTAACCGATTTTGACTGTTTTTTAAAGCTTTACTAAATTATAGTTCGTTTCACACTGCCACTAAAGTTAGGACCCGAACTTTCTATTTCTAAGGGTTCTCACAATACTTTTGGCAAGTTGTGTACATTCTGGGTGAGTATAAAAATCTTTCAGATAAAAGGACTTTTTGGTTATCCTAGAGTAAAACTCCTTTTATTGAGTTACGTATTGTGAATCGTGTATTTGTTTTTATTATCATAATCGCAGGGTTTGCATTACACCGTTATATATAAAAGACAGATCACAGAGAGGCTAATACAATTTTGAGCAACAGCATTACTAATAGTCGACAAATAATACGGCTTGTTATCTACTGAATTGAGGCAAGCGTATTACAGCAATATTAACAACCCATTAAGAGTAGAGAAAGAGAAAATTAAACTATAGTATTATTATTAAACTATACAGAGTAGTATAGTATCATTTCACATATTTTAAGGCATTTTTAATTCTATCCATAACTCTCTCTAGATTTAAGAATAAGCTTATCTATTTAATGAAGACGAAAAGTTAATAAAAAAGCGTAGTAAAAAAAAGCTATTAATAAAAAGTGAACCTAATTCTCATTTGCGACGCGTAAAGACCACAGAAAATGAGAAAAGTTTAACGAATACTTTTCAATAAGAGAGCATCGGACACGCTTCCTAATGATGAAGCTCAGAGGAAATAAACAAGTGAGTGGGAAAAATTATCCCTGGGAAAAGAACGTAGCAGCGTTGGTTGTAAGTTGCACGGCGCTTGAGAGTGGGGAGGAGAAAAAGAGCTCTCGAATGGAGAGAACGACCGCCCAACTTGGTTCCCCTCAAACCATAAGAAACATCTGCTTCCAGCCAACGTCTATGGACAATAGTTCGCTTTCCTTGCCCGAAAAGGGTCAGGCCTCTTTTGCTATTTGTTAGTTTGGCCCTTTCCCTTTTTTCTCTTTATTTTCGATCTCTCTAATAGTAGTATTCTCCACTCCACACCCTCTGCAAGAAAATTGTAGCTTCCTTACCTCGAAAAGTTTCTCTCTCTGTTATTTTTCAAGCTGCAGAGAAATGGACCGGCAAATGGTTAACTTCCAACCGCAATAACAAACAATACAGAAACTTTCTTAAAACAAACAGTAAAATACTTTCATAAAGCTACAAGACTGTGGAGCTGAATTTCTAGTGCTCTTCCTCGATATACAAGGGAAAATCAAAAAGTAAAGTGAATTACTTTATTTTACACGTATAATATAATTAGTAAAATATGCGAATATAAGTATTTTACTGTCGCACCCTGTATTTTCCGTATAAAATATTCTTTAAACTATGTATATCACCATAATAATCCTTCTATAAATAATTATTTCATAAAGTATCAACATTTGATTTTTTCAAATATATTTTTTCAATTCAAAACAAATTGGGGAACATCTAAGTGTTTTGCTATTCATAACATGGGCGCAAATATAATAACCATAGAGATTTTGACCGTAAGCGCATAGTTGGCGCAAGACATATTAGACATTCTATCGCACAAATATTAACAATCCTAAGGGGGAAATCCTATCAGCAAATATACTAATGACGGATCCAGCGAACATACATGCCATTGATGCCCTGCGTCACCGTAGATTATCCAGGCTTTGATAGACCGACCGGAGGGAAAAGCGGCGAAAGCAAACCACATTCATCTTCAATGTCGGAATTTTTCAAACAATGTCAGCGAGCGAATAATGCGGCGCGTGCTAAATGCCCTAGGTTATGGAAGCTCGTGAAGTCTGGGTGCAGAGAACATCGTTACTATATCTCGGCAGATTGACATGACTTGTGTGGCGTTTTCAGTTATACCGAGCCTATGGTGAGATATGGTATAGAGCGTGAGGCTATGGCTACTCCTGCTCTGTCTCTAGGTTTTGGTTTTTTGATGATCTAGGAAGCCTCTTCATGGAAGACACCAGTTCCTTTGTGTGCTTTTGGTGATTACTTATCATCACTTACACCCTTAATCGTTTTCCCAAACTCTGCAGATGATGAGAATATGATAATAGTTTCTTCCCACCGGGAAAATACTACTAGACATGACTTGAAGAATGAATAATCATATGAATTCAGGTTGAATCTACAGTATGTGGAATGCCGTGGAGTAAAACATTAATTCCTTGATTACGGGTTCAACTTCTGATGGATTCATCAACACGACGTGGAGAGGCAATTCGTGTTATTATTATTATTATTATTATTATTATTATTAAGTACCGAAAGGTGCTTTATGCTATCAGTGTGGAGAAACGTGTCTGTCCGTCTGTCTGTCTGTCTGTCCGTCTGTCTGTCTGTCTGTAACTCAAACTCCTCCGAGGTTATGAAAGATTTTCAAAATCTGTTTTCGTCAGTCGATGAATATGGTTCATGGCACGAACCAGTTACAAATATTATCTAAATCGGTTCATTGGCACGTGCACAAATGGTACCTCTATTTTCCCGCCCAGCAATTTTCAATGGGAAGAAATATTGAGTAATATATCAAACAAATCGTAATGACGAGATAGATGCGGTTATTCATTACTATTTTCGTCAGTCGATGAATATGATACATGCCATGAAAAAATCATAAATTTTATCTAAATCGGTTCATTAGCACGTCCACAAATGGTACCATCACGACCCCACCTAGCAATTTTCAATGGACAGATATATTAAGTAATATGGCAAACAAATCTTAATGACGAGATACAAGCGAATAGAAATTACTATTTCGGCCAATAAATATGGTGCAGGAAATGAACCATTTTGAAAATTGTTGCAATCGAAACATTGGCACGTGCACTAATGGTACCTTTATGACACCTTCAAAAGTTTTCAATGATAAGATATGGCATGTAATATATCAAACAAATTGTGATGATGTATCATAAATGAATATCACGTAAAAGTAATGATAGTCCAAATTGGTTTCAAGGAACCTGGTTTAGTGGAACCATTCTGGTTTAGTGGAACCATTATGGTTCATTGAAACTTTCAATACCAAAATATGGCATGTAATATATCAAACGATTTGGAATAAGGTGCCATGAATGATATAACGTAAAATTCATGATAATCCAAATTAGTTCCAAGGAACCTGGTTTAGTGGAATCATGATGGTTCATTGGAACTTTCAATGCTAAAATATAGCATGTAATATATCAAACGACTTGGAACGAGGTGTCATGAATGAATATAACGTAGAATTAATGATAGTCGAAATTGGTTTCAAGGTACCTGGTTTAGTGGAACCATTATGGTTCATTGGAACATTCAATGCTAAAATATAGCATGTAATATATCAAACAAATGGAATGATGTGTCATGAATGAATATAACGTAAAATTAATGATAGTTGAAATTATTTCAAAGGTACGGGGTTTAATGGTATCATAATGGTCCATTGGAAACTTTCAATGTTAACATAGGGCGGTTTAAAAATATAGTTCCGCGAATGGTTTAGTTTAACCTTTCGGTACTTGGTTATGTCATTCCTTAATGGTTTATTATTATTATTATTAGTCTTACTTTTTTCATCTTTGTTTCGTTCGTTTTGGTTGCTTTGTAAATAAATAGACTTATTGGATTTTCTTTGTAAACAAATTAGAGCATATCTTAAAAGTGAAATGCTTAAAAACTCTTTTTCTTTCTTATTTCTCGTTTCTCATTCATTAATTTTTTTTTCGTTTATATATAACGTCATTAACCCCGTTGGGCTTTTGCCCGTTGGAAGGGGGGCAACATGGGGTTTTGTCCATCCAGTCATTATCTGGTCGTTACCCCCCCCCCCGTCATTGTGACATTATTATTAAATTTATTAAATTAATATTAATAGTAGTATTAAACAAGATAATACGCCCAATTTATTGGAATACATTTTGCTACCAGGATTGCTATCGTTCAAGATGCGCTTGCATGGATAGTTGTGATTCACTGGCTGAGCTCTAGCAAAAATTCTTGAAATAATAAAGGGACGAACACTCTCTTCCACACCACAACAGCAGGAAAAAGTCGCACGGAAGAAAGTCCTGCGATCTCGGGGCCATCCACAGCACCCACGGCCTCGTTAACTCTTCTCGCATGCGAAATCATTCCTCTCCAGAAGTATATATTCAGGCGGCTCGGAAAAAAAACTATATTTTTTAAAGATACGGAGGGTTGATTCAGATAAAATGCGACGACTTTGCAGTTCTGTTACGATGGTGTAATACCATGGCGCCACCATCGGTTGTATTCGATGTGAGAACCACGTTGTAGGACTATCGCCCGTCACCGTAATTTTCACTGAAGTAGGCTGAGTTTGAGGGACTCCATGGGAAGTTCGTTCCACACCTGCTGACACACTTTCCATAGCCCATCAACGGTTCTTGGTCGGCGACTTCCGAGCCGTCGTTTCAGGAGACCAAGACCAAAGAAATCCATCGGTGATGCGTCAGGAGATTTTACAGGCACATGAGAGAAGGGAATAACTCGTATGCCCGTCTCTTGTTCCATCTTCCTGTAGTAAGCCACAGATGACTTGGCAGTGTGGCTTGATGCCTTGTCCATGTGGATCCAAACTTTTGATTGCTCACCAGGGTACAGACGTGGAATATCCTGCCGATATAGTATGTGGTCCATTACATTACTCTGGAAGTAAGCTGCACTAATTTTACAGTTTCCAGGAACTCGACGAATCGTGAGCAGTCCACTTGAGCAATATCCGGCAACCACCATGAAGCCTTTGAAAACTTTTCCTTTGAAAACTTTTCCTTGCACCTTCGGACAAAATTGGACCTGGCCTTGCCCCCTCTTTCGCGATAGTAAATTGCCCTGGGTTTGTTGGTGTCATCGAGGTAAACCCAAGCTTCATCCAAGGAGACAACCCACTTCCATCGGTCACCTGCAAGATGGTTTTCATACAGTTTTCTGGCGTTGGTGAATCGTTCCTGCACGTGCCTGGCCGACAGTCTGTGACCGTGCGCTTTATGACGTCGCTCCAGCCCAAGATTATCATGAATTATTCTGGAGACTGTTGCCTGTGAAATACCTTTCCTTTGGGCTAGACTTCTCTGTGTGGGGGGACTTTCTTTCAGCACTTCAGATCGGATTTCTCGCACCACCTGAGCTGGGCGTGTTGGCTGGGGCTTGTTTCTGGTCTGCTTCTCTGCTCGTCCACGTTCATTAGATGGTCGCAATTTGTTATTTTTGATTATTCGACCCACAGTAGCTTTGGATACCACAATACCACAATAATTCCACAATGCACGAAAGACTGAAGTTAGCGTCGGAAAGGCCAAACATATACCCTTCCCAAAATGCTGTGATTTTGGAAGCCATGTTTCAGCACGAAATGTCCCAAATAACAGCAACAAGTGTATACAAAGCTAATCCCCATGAATAGTGGACGAGTCATGCAAATCACATTCCGTCAAGGTCATACGCGGCGTTTAAAGTCGTCTCATTTTATCTGAATCAACCCTCCGTATATGGGTGAAACTCTATGAGGAGGTGGCGTTCAGAAGGGCTTAACTGCATCTTTGACCACAAATGATTTTTTTTTAATCGCATGAAGTTTTGCCATTCTATCGACTATTGTAATGATTTTCAAGAAAAAGGGCTTAATAAAAGCTTCTTAAAATTAAAGGCATTCTTATTGTCATTTGTATTCAAATAAAAATATCATCCTTAATTATATAATTTCAAGATTTCAAGAATTATTTTACTTAAAAAAAATTCTAAAGTTAAAGCAAAAGTATGTTTTGTAGCTTTATTGGTCTCCTGTAAAATCAAATTTTCTGTAATTAAGCCCTTTTGAACGTCACCTCCTCTTATACAGGATATTTCTAAAGATAATTACCAAACGAAGCACACAGTTAGGGGACACCAAAACAAACAGTTTTTACCACAGTTTGGGGAGTCCGAACCCTACCATTGCCTGGCTATGGGGGGGGGGGGAGTGATGTAAAGTGCAAATCAAAAAACACAAAGTAATATCAATTAATGTATTGCCAAAGCGGCTCAAAGTGTCTACCAGCCGTTTCGATACAAGCATCGTTCCAACATTGACCCCCGTATGTTGCCAAAGAGTCCTGGCATTTCACGGACTTCTTCGCTGGCGATTGCAATGGGAACAACCAGCTCTCCAATGGTAGGACATGTGTGCGATAGACGAGTGCCTTCATGTGACCCCACAAGGGGAGTAAGATCATCTCTACCCATCCAACAATTACCGAATGTGTCATTAAGATGTTCACGCGTAACACGGGTGAAGTGAACTGGCGCCCCATCGTGTTAGAACCACATCCGTCTCAGAATATTCAGCGGTACATCCTCCAAGAGCTCGGGCAGCACAGCAACGATAAATTGAAGGTAGTTATTTCCACTGAGGCGAAGAGTTAGGGAGAGGATAGGTGGGGTTTCTCTATAAACTATCAAGTGCATGGAGAGATTGCACTCTTGTTAATGATTGCAATTAATGTTAAGTTAATATCCTCTTTTTCAGGAATTTTAATGCCTGCACATCGTTTTGTCATATGCATTCTTTATCATAATTTACCAGCGTGATCACTTGTTTCCCCCATAACCGGACAATGGTAAAAACTGTTTGTTTTGATGTTCCCTAACAGTGTGTAACGTTTGGTAACTACCTTTAGAAACACCCTGTATATGCCACATTCAGTTCTCTTGAAGTGATGAAAGTAACTTTCTTTATATTAGCAATATATTCATCTACAATTCAAGCATAATTTTGTGTGTATGAAAATATAAAGAGCCAAGTAGTAGCATATAGTATTTAGTCGTTTTTTTTATTTCGAATATTGAATAAAATAAAATGTGACTGTGCTAACAAATAACTTTAATATTCGACTTTATTAAAGTAAATGGGAAAAGAAATGCAATTTATAAACTGATATCAATCATCATATGACTTAATGTGTTTTTATTGAGGTAAAAGTTTCTATATTTCTTTGAGATTAAACAAATAGATTCTTCATTTGAATTTTAATTTTAAATTTTATTTATTTATGAATTGGATAGGAAACTAATGTTAAGTTTATGATCTTGAAATTTTCATATCTGAGAATGTTATAATAGAAATTTGAATGAAGTTATTACGCTATAAAGTTACTCAAGTGTAAATTATAACGTACTGCTTTATTATATATTTGCTAGTAAGATTCTATTCATTTCTATTATTCCAAAACTCAAATTATAATATATTGATTAAATCTGCTTATTCTGATTCAGGGTTACTCATAATTACGTTTATTCATAAAGCAAGCGTGCAGGGTGCAGAATGATTTAAGGACCGTCTCAAGTTACGGCCACACAGAGCACTATGCGACGGACGCTATGTTCGCTCCGATTGTATACAAATCTGTTTATTTTATTGCTTATTTCAAGAATTACGTAAAGAGAAGGCTAAATTTAAAGACAAATTAAAATTTACAGAAAAGAATGTTTATTACAATTATAATTATACCAAATGTTTTTTATTCTTAGTATTTCGGAACAATTTGGACTGAGGCTTTACAATGCCAAATAGTAAGATAAAGAAATAACTTGTTTTGGTTTTTGATCCTGTCTTTTTCAAAGTATATTTTGAAAAATACGAGCATAAACGTTGAAGCTAGTTTGTTTGCTGTGTATGTAGAGCCACTATTTTTTATTCTTTTGTATTTATTTGCTCAGAAACGCCATAATCGTAGCATATTCACATGATTGATATCACCGAAAGAAAAAATTAAGGAGCGTCCACACAATGCGCCACGGACGCAACGGACGAGAAGGCCGCTACGCGTCCAAAAAATATGCGCCTCTATTCACAATGTAAATAGAGAGGCTGTAACCAGACGTAAAACGTCCAGAACGTCGCGTCCGTAGCTTTGTGTGGCCACTTACATAGAGAATGGAGGCGCTTATTTTTTGGATGGGTAGCGTCCGTCCCACCGTCGCGTCCGTCGCGCTCAGTGTGACAGTAGCTTTAACCTATTCGCCATCGTGTTCAACACACAAAAACCAGCAAGCAACAATGCCATTTAAAGACTGGACATCTATTTCGAAAGGGAAAATCCATTAATGTTAACATAATTTGAACTAACCCTGTATATATTCTTAATAAGAGATCTAATAACCACATGCAAAGAATATTTTACATTTTTTTAAATATAATAAATAATGAGAAGTTCAAGAGAAAAAGAGCAAAACTTACATTATTTTCAGAAGGATTTGAAAACACTAACCTGAAACATAGAAAAATAAACTCGTTAGAATCAAATAATTATCTATAATACGTTTATAAATTAATAATGAATTATTGGAGAAAATTTCCAGCAGTCGTTAAATTATTAAGATTGAAAAAACAAAGGAAAAATTCCGCGACCTAGGATAGAACCAGGGATCAAGATCAAAATTCTACGATCAGAGATCAAAAATCTCAGATTACGGAATTTTCCATTTTTCAATCTTACATTAGTATCTCTATGCGCTTACAGTGAAATATAAAATACTTTTAGATATTTGGAAAAAAAAATCAAATGTTATGAACCTTTAAAATAGGAATCCACCGGGAATGAAATAGTCCTGAGATGTTTAAAAGGCGTTTTTTAACAATCTTATCAAATAATTAATTAAAATTTTAAAAAAAAATAATTTATCAACGAAGGCAGCATTTAGAGAAAAATTTCAAATTATCATTTAAAAGCAATTCCGGTAATAAAGGCTATTTTATATTCAGTCTCATTGAATAGTGCAGTGTTTCTTAAAGTGGGATCGTAATTAATTAATCCGGGTCACGGAAAATTTGATGGATGACTAATTTTTCAATTATTTTATGCATTATTTTAAGTATATACAGGGTGTTTCATAATTGGTGTCCCGTCTTTAGGTCCAAATAACGACTCAAGGGGAACAGATTGGGGGAAAATGAATATCGATTATTTGGTTTTAATGTCCCCTAATTCAGAATAAAAACATTTTGTGTCCCTGGGGGTGAAGGGGTAAATTTTGAAAATTTTAATTTTGTAGGGGTAGGGGTTAGACCCCATGTGTTATTTAGAAAGTTGTAGAGCATCATGTAAAATGTGGGTTTAGCAAAAAACCCGGTGAAAAAATCTCACCCCCTGCCCTTTATTGAGTGGGTAAACTGAAAGGTTTCTAATGAGTTTTTCTGTTTTTGTTTACAAAATTAAAATTTTCAAAATTTACCCCTTCACCCCCAGGGACGCGAAATGTTTTTATTCTGAATTAGGGGACATTAAAACCAAATAATCAATAATCATTTTCCCCCCAATCTGTTCCCCTTGAGTCGTTATTTGGACCTAAAGACGGGACACCAATTTTGAAACACCCTGTATATACATGCATTCGTATTCATAAAATATTAAAACTCCCGTGGTGTGGGGATTCCTTTGGAATTTCTAAATGCGAGATAAAAAGTTTAAGAAATGTTGGAATAGCCGATATTATGCATGAGTAAAACGTGTTGAAATGTTAGTTATATCAAATTGATTGAAATTGGGGGGGGGGGGGAAAAAAAAAAAAAAAAAAAAGAAAAACCCACTTGATTGATTCACTCACTGGTAATATTCAAAGAAGACAACTATTTGAAAAAAATCTTTCATAAATAATTCGATAGAGGTCAATAAAATATTCCTGAATCCGTGAAACTCCCATTTATTGATACAGATTGGCAAATGCACAAATGATAAGCTTCGCCTTCAAAAGAGTCTATTGAAACTAATAAGCAATAAACCACCGTTAAACTTTTTTTCTAGAGAAGAAAGAAAATAAACAGCCTCACGCAATTTTCCCAGCGACAAACAGAGGCTTTTTATACTTTGGAGTAGAATATTATCCAGCGATATAAGGTGTGAGCTTTGCGAAAGCTCCGCCTCAAAACAGGAAATCAGTTTCACTGCACAGCACCAAGTAACAAGAGCGCGCATTCTTTCCGTTTATAAATTTAGCTAAAAATCTTACATGAATTCTTCAGCTGATGAATTTCTTAATGGTTATGATCAAAAATATAACACCTTCTCACGAGTTCAGTTCATAATGCTTAAACTTCTGTTGGTATAAAGTTATCAATAAGAAACAACAACTCATATGTGCAAGCTATTAAGACAATCATAATCGAAAGCTATTTAAAACTTTTTCTACTGTGTATTTTATCGTCAATTAAAAATACACGTCGTTATTTATTACTTATACTTTAGTATTCAAATGCATTCATTCATAGCAAAAAACCAATTAATAGTTATTTGCATACTCCAAACAGATTAATCCAAAACCATAACTGCAAACACATTAATTCAAATGTTCGCAACTATCGAAAGCACACGCTAATTGCATAATTCGCCTAATTTGCATAACGTCGCGTCACTCTTCCCGGTTCGTTATTTTCTATAGTAACCATTTGAAATAGTTTTTGTTTTGTACTCTGTATATCTTATCCTTTGATCGCAATATATTTTAAAATTTTTTATTTATAGAATAAATATATTGACTTTTGGACAAAACAATATAGAATATTATTAGTTTCTGATTATTTTTGTACACCAGTCTCCTTTAAAGAAATGGTATCTCCAAAAGTGTAACCTATGTGTAAAAAATATTTTAATATTTTAATTTGTCTGTATAAACCTTTAGTAGAAATTAATCTGTAAATTTTATTCTTAGCCTTTTTAGTATATTAATCTTTCATTTTCACTAGTTTTTTCCGTTCTTTTTTATTGCAAAGACCATAATAGCTTAGCGCTAGTATAAATCGCTACTTTAATAATTCAATCTCTCGCTTCATAAATGACGCTAGAAATAAAAAGTAAATCACATGATGGGTATTAAAAACCGATCTTACGAAGGGTTTTTTCCTCCTCTCTCGCTCTCTTTCTACCGCCCCCGCATCCCCGCCCATCGGTTCCTCCAACCGTCTCTCCGTTCACGTTATCTCGCGTCATTTACGAGATTGCGTAGACGACCGTGTCTCGATTCCTTTCCGATAAACGTTAAGCAACAAACTCTCACGGTAATGTAAATCCGAGACTCCCTCGAAATATCGGAGCCGTTACAAGGAGGTGAGGGTTGAGAAAGGGGGAGGGGGTTGGTAAGGCTCCTGGCGAGGATCTGTTTATTTGTTTTGCTCCAAAGACCGGCGTTTAAATGGAAAAAAAATTGGTAAAAAAAATTTGAGAAAAAGGAAAACATTTTGCTGATTCCGATTCTATGATTGAAAACAGGTTTCAGGATATTAGAAAAATAATTTTAAAGGTGTTTTAAAATTTTATTCATGCAGTTAAGATGTGTATGTGAGATTCGAATATTAAGTAGCTGCTTCTTCGGATTTATTTAATTAAATAAATAAGCTGCAGCAATCGGAAAATTAAATTACAAAATTCCAGTTTGAATACGGAATGAATGTATGTTTCAAGAAAATAAACACTTCACTCATTGAAGGACAAAAAGTTTTTCTTCTAATATGCAAATATTTACTGGTAAAAACAAAATTTCATTTATTCCAAATATTTTCTTAAAAAAAGAAGTAATGGCTTCGTTTAAAAGTTTTTCGTTTTTCTTATGAAATGACAAGCAAATCGGCTTATGTATATGATTCAAAGCTAACATTAAATTTTGAAGTAATACAAAAAAAGAAAGAACTCTATGCCGCATTCTTGTTACATTAACTAGTAATATTTATTCAAGAACTCCCCCGAGATATGTAAAACGATACTAAATAGAAGCGGGAGGAGAATCAGGCAGTGGCAGAGTTTGTGATACGAGGAAGGAAGTTACTCCTGTTTGACAGAAATCTTTATTGGAACGTTTCATTACCCACGAAGATACGCGCCGATCCTTATTACACCCCTATTTCTGAAAAGTGACTATAACCAGAATTGATCTTTATCATTCCATTCATATTGAAAAAAAACTGATTGAATCCAATCTAATTCGTTTAGTGTCTTTATTTTAGTCATTTAGTTGTATTAACGCCAAAGCTTTGTTAATTCTTCCTAAATCTTCAGTGCGTGTCATTACTTCAAACAATTGTGTAATTATTGCCGTATATAAAACCATTGTGTGCCAGCATGTAAATGCTATCGGAATCGTTGATGCCAATAACATTTATTCATCTTTTAATCTCATATTAACTATTTTTGTAGACTCTCTTTAATGAGGAAACGGAGAATCCAATTATCTTCTTTTTCGAAGTTTCGTCATTTCACCGTCGACTGACAAATCCTATTCCTATGCAGCATCCACTTCAATGCTAATGGAAAAGCATTGCTTTCCATTTCATTGATGTCGGCATTGTCATTTCTACTTACACGTAGTTCAATTTCTGTGATTTTCCATCCGGCCACAAGAAGAAAGCCGAGCTCGCCATTGTCCGTTGTGGAGATTGTTCACCGTACAAGGGCACCTCATCAAAGGGCACCAAACTAACTGTTAATAACACAGGAACCTCAAAATATACTTTAGCACAAAAATGCTAGGCATCCTAAAGAAGCTAAATGAATCCATGTCAATTAAATTATGCATTTGATTTGATTTTTGTGACGGGTTCCTTATTGGATTTTATTTACCGTATATGCCGGCGTGTAAGTCAGCAGAAGCCTAAAAATATATCTCCTAAACGACGGGGTGGATTGTACGCCGAAAATACATCCATCCCCAATATTATAAACCGATCAACGTGCCAGTTTGCACCTCACCAAAAGATTGCAACAGTGCTGTGATTACTGTAAAAACAGCCTCTTTTGGTATACTCTACATCGTCTATGGTACAATTAGTGATGGTAAGCTTTGTGAAAGATGTAATTTTGCATGAAAAGATAAAACCAGCTCAAACCTTGATACCTAGAAACCTTGGTAGTTAGATTTGGTAGAGCAGTGTTATTTAGAATGTCGACTTGCGAATTTAGGCTTAAATCTGAACAACACCTTTTAGAAAATCTGAATTAGAATTTTAAGCGTCGACTTATACGCCGACTTTTATGATATGTATGGTAAATTATTTTCTGAATAATAAACTGTTTTTTTTTATTATTGTCATACAATATGGCTCTAACAAAATTAATTCATGATACTTGGCTGATAAACCAAAAATTGCACAAATAAAAATCTTCATATTTACTTATTTAGAAAATAATTTTACACCTTTACCCAATGTCTTCATAAACCCGTTTAAAAGAATTTAGTCACGAAATGCCGATAGATGATTTTGCATGAAAATTGTTTTTATCAATTAAATATTATGTCCCATTACTGTTCAAAATAAATGTTAAATTTATTGGTTAATACTAAATATAGCATGAAAGGATTTAGAAGAATGTTTAAATGTCACATAAGCTAATGTTCTCTTCTTTTATAATATGTAAAATCTCTTTCCACTTATTCAGTTCCTAGCTCTAGAAAGCATATAAAAATAAATTTGGGACTCTATAGCATCTATCCTTTTATGCCATGAATGCTCTCAGCAGATCCTATTAAAAATACAGGTACCAGTTTTTATATAGGTTGACATTCTTATAGTGTTAGTATTGCGTGTAAGAAAGGGGACGTCAACCGTGAGGTTCCTTTAGCTATGGATCAATGACTTCTTTTTCGGCTGAACCGTTTCTAACACTAATATATTATAGGAAAGAGCGGAGGAGTAGGTTCTGGTTCGTTCCGTCCGCACTTATTGATTCGGTGAGACACGGACCCCTTCGGAAAAATCACGGGGAAACAGAGCAGACTTGATGTACAACAAATTGCCACCAGCGTCCGATAATAGCGGCGGCTTGTAAGCTCCATCAGCTGCCGTGAGCGAAGTGATTAAGGTCCCGTTGTCCGCCTCAGTCGCTCGGTCGGCCGGGAGGAGAAAGGAAGCAAAGGAAGGGACGAGGACGTTCGGGGGCTACAGAGGCCGTGAATAATGCAACGGATGTAATGGTTCTAACTCTGCCCGGTGCAGATGACACCGACACCGGCAGCCGAGGAGGACAACCCCCGGCAGACACACACAAACACACACCACAGATACTCGCACACCAAGCCTCGACCCAGCGAAGCAACGCTCACTCCGAGGCAGAAGCTCTCTCTCTCTCTCTCTCTCTCTCTCTCTCTCTCTCTCTCTCTCTCATTCACTTGTCGACGACGCATCACCATTTCAAAACGGGAAACGGTAAAGGTTGTAATATGAAACGACATAAATTCCACGGCAAGAAATAATGTGAAGACACTTCAAGGCAATTTATCATTTTAAACCGCGACATTTCATGCGACCGGACGCCAACCCCATCGGAAAGAAAACGGTGAACGTTGGAAAATGGAAGATGAGACGAGCGAGAGAGAGAGAGAGAGAGAGAGAGAGAGAAGGAAAAAAGATGAAAACGGGAATCGGAAAACAAGGCATAAAGAAAGAAAAAAGAAAACAATAAAGACATGAAATGGAAAAGGGAAGAGAGAGAGGAGGAGAAAAACGTACATTTCCTAATGAGAAAATTAAAAAAAAATAATAATGAATACTAAATAAACATGCAGATGCCTAGTAATTTTGAATAAAATCTGGTTTTTAAATGAATAATTAACACATTTCTTGAAAGACGTGCTTAAATTAATTGTAATAACACATGAGAATATTTTATTAAATTGGAAAGAGAAAAATAATTCTAATGGCATACAGATTTTAACCCTACTAAAAAAAAACTGTTGTCATAACGAAAAGAAAGACATCGTGAATTGCTGTATTCTTTTTTAAAAAAATTCTCGACAGAAATCAAAATAATTTATCCACGGAATGTCATTATACATATCAAGTCTCCTTGGCTAAATGTTCGTTCAGTGGGGTCTGTCATCAGTTAGGCGCGTTAACCTCATTTAGTGCAAAGTTGTCAGCATGTCTGTCGTCGAATCTTACAAGGTCAGGCGTGTGGTGCCCCTAGCTGTAATGAGCAGCTAGCAAAGCATGAGATAATCTATGACATGGATATTTGGTAACCTGTAATCGAAAGCACTTACTTAAGTCGTGCAAAAACTTACAAAATCAATACTGAATTAAAGATATCTTCCTACTTGGATATATTACATGTAATTGAGATTTAATACTTTGTTGAAAACTATTGATATTAATGCTGACAACTTTATGAATAAGATCATTTTTCTATTTATTAAACAAAAATTAAACAGCATGGTTTACACTTCTAGAAATAACCTTTTTATAGGAATATTTGGATTAATGCACGTTTTGGGATTACCGCTTGAGCGTTTGCATAATACCAAAACAAAATAATCAAATAACCAAATCTACGGTAATAAGCTATCGGAAGTTTAAAGAAAATAGTCGGTTAAGATAGGATGTTAGACTATGTAAGGATTTTGGCCCGTATTATATTTTTCAAGAACGAAAGTGCCAAATAATTTTGAATAATAACATTTTAATGGGAAAAAG
Source organism: Rhysida immarginata (assembly GCA_023313115.1). NCBI lineage: Eukaryota > Metazoa > Arthropoda > Chilopoda > Scolopendromorpha > Scolopendridae > Rhysida > Rhysida immarginata. The sequence goes on along the minus strand of JAHWFO010064584.1, from coordinate 1,643,870 downwards.
TCTGCGCGTGGGTCTAAAAATCTTATTGATCCGAACTAATGAAAACCTTGCTCTTCGGATTAATGAATTTTCATACCTCAATAACTGGCGTGTAAGACAAAACTAATCAAGTTAATTCTGTAAATAAATGAAGTACAATGTAACTGATAGAAAAAACACCCTACTTCACCATATAATTATATATAAAAAATACATCGGTTTATTTTAGTAAAATATTTTATTAAATTTGTTACTAACTTTGTATGTATCTGTATTGTTCAAGATTTTGATTTAATAAAATTGCAAATTTAACAGCATATAATTTAATTTGCACAAAAAATATCACTATCTTATATACGCAAAATAATTTTCACAAAATAACATAAATTTTTTTTTAATTTTTGCGGGTTACTGGAGGATTGGGAGTAAAGAGATTTGGATTAGCGAGATACCACTGTAAATTATGGAGACTGGTTAAAACATTTCACATCTTCAGCCTTTAGATGTTACTCATGACATGAATAACCATGAATTAGTCACCACTGATGATAGCGTAACGAAATGCAAGATAAAATTGGCTTGATATAAATATGCAATAAGTGCACTATAAATTATTGGGGCGTCGCCCAATGTAATGAGGAATCACAACACACATTCGCTCAGTCAAATGAACAGGGCGAATTACCCAACATCCATTTTACGTGTTTAATCGACCATGATATAAAGGAAGTATTTTCTTCTACTTTAAATATAATAGATTAGTTTATCATTTTATTTTTAATGTTTCATAAAATTTTATTTCAAAGCATCAAATATAAAATTAACTGCTAAATTTATGTTAAGAGAGATTTCTCTACATCGACTTTCCCTTCCATGGAAATGGTTTAATCCACAAGTGAGAATAAATTTGACAGACCTTTATTAATATTTCACATTCCTGCTTTATTAACTATGACCATAAACTATTACATTAATGTTAGTGATTAAACACAGAATAACAACTAATATAATTATCCTAAACTATTAGATTTAATTATGCGCTGCGTTTCTATACCTTCTATAAAATATATAAGGAAGAATGTACCAACCACTAAACAGAATTGGCTATACAATTTCCTGATTATATATAAGTCACTTATATAATTAGGCTAGTTCTGAAAATGTATTTATAATTGAGATAACCCAAATGGTTTATAAAAAAATTAATCGATTTCATTATTTGAAAGATGATGTAAGATATAAAATATATCGTGCACCCCTTTTTAAGTGTTAAATTTAATTTTTTCTTTTCGATCTTCTTTGTACGTGAACATGTCGTTCTCGGTAAAAGTAAATAAATCAATTAAAATTATTTATGGTAATTTTTCTTACGCTACTGACAAGTCAGCTGTTTACTTCAATTACTCTGATTTAATAACAGCAGGAAGCTATTTACGAGTATTTAAATACGTTTCAGTCTGTAAGGTAACTAGATTTCGCTACATATTTTATTTCATTTACAGATATGCGCTTTGCAATGAATCCCAGCAGCAGTTTTCAAATCAAAATACTTACTTAATCGGACCTCTCATAAATTCACTTTAGAAATGAGAAGGATGTTCTATACCTACTAAGAATGAAATAAAATCGCAATGCTCATGTGTTAGTTTTAGTACCGTTTCAGCGTGCCGCTCCCATTGACCATAAGAAGTAAACCTTTCTCTTCGGATATTTTATTTTTTTATTGCTATTTGAATATATTGCAATGCTATTCAAAACGTTCTGGTTCATTCTGAAAACATACTTCGTTGATACTGTTGTTTCGATTATTTTTATCGACATCTTAAAAAAGTGAATCGTAAATAATAGGCTACTAATTTGATAACAGCAGCGCCATCTCTTGACGAGATAAGTATGATAAACAATATAAAAAATCAGCTTGTGTGTGAGGTTGTTTTTTTTTATTGCATAAAAATTGTTCTGCATTTTTCCATTAGTGGGAGGTTTCAAACGCAAGCATCCAAGCAGACGCCTTTTCAACGCGGATACATACATATGACTACCTGTTAGTATCCGGAATATCCACCTTTGGCGGCAAGCACAGCAGCTAGTCGACGTGGCAGAGAGTCAATAAGTCTTCGGAAGGTGGTTGCAGGTATCTGACACCTTTCGGCGATCAGTGCATCCCGTAATTCCATCACCGTGCGTGGTGGAGGGTCCAGCTTGCGGATCGAGATGGCGATCGAGATGGTCCCACAAATGTTCAATGGGGTTGAGGTCCGGGCAGTTTGGTGGCCATGGCAGTAGCTTGAATTCATCCTCATGCTCCTCGAACCAGTCGTGGACAATTTTGGCAGTATGGCAGGAAGCATTGTCCTGTTGAAAGGTGCCATCACCCTGAGTAAACACTGTCGACAAGAACGGGTGTACCTGGTTTGCGACGATCGTCAGGTAACGAACAGCATTCATTGTACCCTCCAGCGGTATCAGTGGACTCAAACAATCCCATGAAAACATCCCCCAAACAGTCACACCTTCCCCAACAGCCTGTCGTCTGCCAACGATGGTGTCGGGATGCCTGTTCTCAGATGCTTCCTGGCGAATTCTCCATCGTCCATCCACTCTGTTCACCAGAAACCGCGACTCGTCAGAGAAAGCAACCCTTTGCCACTCGGCGGAGGTCCAATGGCGCTAGTCCATTGCGAATTGGAGGCGTTTTTGGTGATGCAAAGGCGTCAAAATGGGTGCTGTTCCATACGCCTGCTCCGGAGCCCCAACCTCAAGAGGGATCGTTGCACTGTCTTGGTGCTGACACGCCTAGTGGCCCCACTGTTCATTTGCTGTGTCAGCTGCTCTACAGTGGCACGCTGATTGGTCTTGGCCCCATTAAGATCGATGGCCCGTAGGACCCCACAGTTACCTCTTCGGTTGCTCGAAACTGTCTGGTTCGTCCAGTCGCGGTACACCTTCACAACGGCAGCCCTAGAGCAGTTCACAAAGGTGGCCGTTTCTGAAATGCTGCCCCCCTTGGCCCGATAGCCAATGATCATCCCCTTTCGGAGGTCCGACAGGTCACTTGCTCTGCCTATGACGGCGACAATTGCTGTGTTAACGGATGCTACTACACGTCTGCTGCTGTCAGCTTTTAATAATATGCAATGATTTTTCATCTGCATACTATGGGACGTTCCAACATGTTCGAGGAGAGGTGGCCCGACCCTGTAATCATGCCCAAACTATGTCCAAAGTTTTATGTATCCCTTTTAGCGGAATTTACCAATACGTGTCCATGCAATGAGATAATAGACGCGTCATTATCAAATTTTGTGTTGGATGAATAAGGATAAGACAAAAGAAAATTAGAAAAGTTTATAGAAAATTGTATTAAGCCTCCTAGCTAGTATATACTGTAAGCGTATCTGGTTTAAATTAATCAATATATTCGATTAATCACGATTACTCGATTAGCTCTATATTTAAAATAACATTGATCGATATTGATCGATTTCCTTCCATTAATCGTGTTAATCGATTAATCACGATTAATCGCCCAACCCTATTCCTAATCCCCACAATCTGGAATTAAATTTTAAATTAATCTTCTCTTAAAATTGCTCTTAAAACCCTAAGAAATGAACGGAAATTAAAGTAGCAGAGAAGCAAACGCTTTTCTTCAGATTTTTTTTTCTGACTCTTCGTAAAGTTCTTTTCCGAGAAAATCATTCTTAAGTGTTCCTCAGCGATTCAGTGATTTTATTTTTAAGCTTCGCTTTTTCGCCTCGTGCTTTTCTTTTTTTATCTATTTGTAATTTTCTCCCTTTTTTTCTGTCCTGCAATGTCCTATGATATTATTATTGGTGGAAGAGCGCGTTCAGGTCGGGGAGCATGGGAGCGACCCCTGAGCACGAAGCGATGACAAGGCGCATCTGCCACTCAGCCCCTTCCCATGCAAATGTCGGTTGTGCGAGGCGGTGGAGTTCGGCGTTGGAATTTTTGTGCCTCGCTCCATAGTTGGCCACGACCTCACTGGAAGCCTTTAATATCATTTTCCGGCCGAACGCCTGGGCCAAAATAAATATTTATAGTGTTGCAGCCTATTATGAGAAGGGAAGGCCGAGCGACGAGCTATGGGCGCCGAGTCACGTCCACGGCTCGCGGGGGAACGAGAAAGACGACGGGCGGGCGACGACGCATGCGCACAAGGAAGACACCGACGACGATGGAAAACCGCCGGCTTTTGCTCCGCTGCGTCCTCGACGTCTGCCTTCTCCTTCACATCCTTCGCCTTTATTCGCTCGCCTGGGTATCGGCCATTCTGAAACTTTTAAATTTATTTTTATCTCTCTTTTTTTTTTTTTTTTTTCCTCGTTGTATTTCCTCCCAGTCAGTCTCCTTCCATTTCTCCTTCGCTACTTTCTCGCTTCCACTTTATTGGCGTCAAAGCATTTAATTGAATTTTATTTAATACCGTCGAAATTACACGTTTTTGGTTCGTTTAGCTTTAAACTCTCTTCTAGAAATATCACATTTAAACCTTTGAAATTATTTTTGGATTTCAGTTGAATACTTTGTAGCATTAAATACAGCAAATTTAATTTAAACGGTCTTTAAATAGTTAAGATAGTTTTTAAATATGTAACACATTAGCTTTGCGCTATGAAAAAGAACTGTTATTTTCAAAAAAAAACCCAAAAAAAACAGACTGCAGAGTAGTATTCACATGTCTTGTTTAATTTTTTTATGTATATTTAAAATTTTTAATACAACCTTCAGAAATAAACCAGCTCTTCTATATACGTAGTCACCTTGCCTTAGCAATTGCTTTCTCGGCATCTCGGAATGGCCTATGGATATCCCCACTGGTAAAGCTTTGTGAGCTACATTTCTCAGCTAAGGTCTCTCTTCATCCATAAGGGATCCGACAACTTCGAAATAGGTTCCACAAAGGCTTTTGCAATTCGCTTCTGTACGTTTTTTTCTCGTTTTCCACACAAGAAGCTCATCTTCGACGGATATTCGCAGAGGTTGCCATTTTGAATGAATGTTGCAGCGGCGTTGTTTACGGTGATTGAATTTAGCACGAATAAAAACGCGATGAAAGTGTTGGAAAAAAAAAAAGAAAACCAAAGCTGTGCGTCTAAAATCACTACGTCGGTACTTCAAAGTGACACTTGAAAAAAGAAAAGATCAAAATTGAATCCTGCAAAATTAATGCATTAGCTATTAAGTGAATTTTTCCTGAACCCAAAATAGCGAATATATATGTTTTAATGACGCTTCATAAATCCACATATAATAGGTTATGAGTTTAATAGATGAATTTTCAGACACCTAATAAATTTAATTATTTGGATTTATTTAAATTCATTTTACGAAAGTTGTATTAAAAGTTATGCCCGCTACGATTATAACTTCTCATTAATAAAATGAGACATGTGCAATTACTTACTTATGGAGAGCAATTATTTGTCTGCAACATGATGTAGATAAACAATTTCTGCCGGGCACTCGATGGATTTCAACAAGATCTTCGCCACCTTTAAACTTTCACACTTATCTAACCCTATTACTCATGTCAATTGGCGCCTCAACATACGAGGCGTACATATACCCAGTAATACATCCTTCTTTTCCAATCTTGATTGCTCTTTGTTTCTGATACATAAACCAACCTAACTTAACCCAATTTAGAAAAATAAAATTCATGTCAAGTAGAATACTAGGGGGGGGGCCCCCCCCACATATCTGTTCGAATACAAGCATCCTATTTGGATTAATAGTTTCAGAGAAAATGGCAAATAGTCATTACTTTTATTGAAATCGTAGTACAAATAATTTTTAGCAATGTCACATAAAATTGATGAAGAAATATGAATCTTTATATATACGACGGCCGTTTAAGAAGTCTGCAATCGTATAAAATAAGGTTCCGACAAAATAATGAAAGTGCTATCAAAATGAAGGCAATTTATTTCTCTTAAACATTTCAACATTATTTTTCTATATAGTCATCATATCGCTGCACATTTTTTCTAAAGACGCTATACACTTTTTCATTCCACCCATAAAGGAAGTTGGCGTTTGCTTTTGAGCACAACCATCAATTTCAGAATCGGATGAAAAACTTTCAATATCATTTTCAAATTTGGTAACAACCAGCGGTTGGATGGTGTCAAATCTGGGCTGTAAAGAGTGTGTGGAAGAAGTGTGAATAAGGCTTGTGGCTGCTGGTTCCAATGTAAGTCAACTGCAGTGTGGCCTTGCATTGTTGTGATTGCTTTTTCTCAAGTCTGATTCTGTAACTACATTGCATGAGTGTTCGTTTAGGCTTCGTAATACCTTTCGGAATGTGTACATAACTAAAACCAAGTTTGTCTCACTTTACAGTATTCGCTTCCGGGGGCATGAGCAAACGTTTTTCGTGTCCACTACTAGCGACGCCCGGCGGTAAGATGATCTTGCTTATCAATCTTCGAAGATCGGCCTCGGTGGCTCAGTGGTTGCATGATCGCCTCTGATGCCCGAGGACGCGGGTTCGAGCCCGGCCGAGGACGACGAGGATTTTTTCAGGGGGGGGAATCTTGAGATCACGCACTTCGGAAGGGAAGAAAGCCGTTGGTCCCATGTAGTCGTTTGCCGGCTGCACGTTAAAGAACCCTTGCGAGGCAAAATTTGCGGCCCCTATAACGCCGTCCTGAAATGACCATAGCAGTTGAAAAGGACGTTAATACCAAACAAACCAAACCAACCAAACCAATCTTCGAGGGTTAAATGAAAAGAGTGCCTCCAAGGAACTGACGAGTAACTGGATAGGAATATTTTAATGAGTGAATCACAAAATTTCTTAGAATTTGCACTAAAATTTTCTACCTTCATTTTTCAACATAGTCGCCAGATAACTGAATACACATCTGCCAAAATGAACAAGTTTAGTGAAGCCGTCACGGAAGAATTCCATCTCTGGTTTCCGCAAAGAGCTTCTGATACGTGTAGTTATCTGAATTCATTATAGGAGTCATAGTAATTTCCACAAAGTCCTCTTCATTTAAGGGGGAAAAAACGATCATACGGAGACAATTCTGGACTGCATAGTGGATGTGATAATGAGTCGGGTTTCAGCTAGGTGTCTTAAGAAGTGTTAGTCTATCGTTATCATTTTGCAGACTGTTTCTCTTTTCGGATTATCCTTAAGCGTTTTTCAAAGCTTTGAGAGTCTCTGTGCAGTATTTTTGGTTTCTGACACATATGCAGTGTTCCAGCTTCGCCATCTTTGCATTTATTTGGTGATCCAGCACTGCAGAGTGCTAACATCAACATATTAATTACCATATACAGGACGGCAATGGTAGAGTCCATGTAAATTAGGATCTAAACATGTAAATTGTTCGTGTTCTCTCCTTTGAAAGAGAGGAAACGAAACATGTAACCCCATTGTCGTACAATGGATCGCTTGACTAATGCGGAGCTGGCGGACATGCATCTTGTCTATGGCGAGGCACAGGGTAATGCTACTGAAGCGGAAAGGATTTACCTAACCTAACCTAACCTACCATAACATCTTCACCAGAGTTCGCGAGAATCTCGTCCGCAAACTAAACACCTGCATCGAGGCTCAGGGTCGGCATTTTGAACACCTACTGTAATGTCGTTCCTATCTCGTACAAGTTGCATTATCTCTGTAAGGATGCATTTCTGGACCCTTGATTATAGGAAAAATTTTGTTCCCCGCTACAAACTGTACATGGTATTTCATTCTTGACCTACCTTCCTGAATCACCATGTATAACTTGCATTCGTCGATGAATTTCCACTGGAGCCAACACTTCAATGACAACTCGTTGTTTAAAAGTCCGTGTCGAGCAGTTTTCAGAAAGTTCCTTTTTTGACACAATAATATAGCAAGCTTTTACTTTGATGGCTTGCTGCTAGTTGAGACTGTATAGGGGACGCTACATATTTTTGCGCCCGTGCTATCTTATGTTGACAAAATAGGAACATGGAGGCATTGCCATTCATATGACATCTCCAATACATGTTTAATATTCGTATAGAGTTGTAGGAACATCTTTTAATAAGCACTGCTGGGAATATTTCTTAAAATGGGTTGTCTTTATTTATATTTAATTCATAGAATTTAATTAATTTAACAACAAGAAGACTGCCAAATGAAATTTTCGTTATTAAAACAATTATATCTTCCATGGTTTTAAGAAATATCTGGGAAAGCTAGGGATTTTTAATTTACAACATGAAAAATGTATTTAAATAGAGCTTTTAATTTAATGAATATGGGTCATTGATCTTCCGATATGCGCCTTAAATACAGATAATGAGAAGAATAAATTTTAGAAAACTTGATACATTCTCTAGTATTTCCGACATAACTTATCCTGTCATTCCACGAAAATTGGCAGTGATATTTTCCAATCTTCGTCTACGTAGATTTTATTGCAAAAATTAATTAACATTAAAAAGAAAAATGTAAGACCTTATTAATCCGTTTTCTTCCTGAAAAATAAAACGTTAAACCAAAGGTTCAAGATAAATGTTTATTCAACACGAATATCAACACTTAACCAATTCCAAAAGCGACAAAGGAAAAAGAAAAGGAAAACGTAATCCAATTCTCATAAATCAGTTTCTATAAAATATTAGATTAAAAAATGAGAGGGAAGCAAAGGGAGAGGGGGGAGACGGTGTGGCATTAAAGACACATCAGGGGCTACGTTTATTTAAACCAGCTTTAAAATTCCTTTTGAAAATTTTAATAAAACGTTTTTTCTTTTCAGTTGAAAGAAACGTTACGGTGAAGCCATCTTACCCCCTCAAAAGAACTTGAAATTTCCATTGCAAACATTGTATTAAAAATTACGGCGTTATTCGAAAAATCTTAACGTCAAAAAACCTTTGCGACTAAAATCTCACCAAAGCCCACCGAGGTTAATTGAAAAAGCCAAGGGAATCGATAAGAAAGGGAATGAAATAAGAAAAGAAGAAAAAACATCTTAGGGGCGTTCTCTCATTTTTTTTTTTAAATCCTTCTTCTAGAATTCTATATATTTTTCGGGCTTTTATTTTCTTATTACTTTTTTAATTAAAATCTTCTTTAATTTCATTTTTAATAAGCTACATGTTACACAATAATGGTTGATTGTCTTTATTATTAAAAAAAAAGAGAGCATTAAATTAAAATAAAATACAAGGTGATTTGTTAATGGGTTTAAAACACGCGATTTTCAGAAAAAAAATGTTTTAAAACTAAAATGAAATATCTCTAAATACAGCTATATGCCTGTAATTTATATTTAAACCGCTTTAAAGGGACTCAATTAACAGTAATAATTATGAAATATAGAGTCTATATAATACCGTATTACCTTAAGCGATAGCTTAGGCTTACAAGTGTTATCAGTAACTTCGTGAAGACTAAATTTCAAATTAAAATAAAATTTGAAATTAAAAAATACATATTTTCAAATTGAATTCTTTAATCATGCATATCTTTCTTCATGACAGGAATACTGATTTAATTAAAATTTATAAATTCTTTGCTTTTCTCCTTTGGCTGCAGTTATAAATGCCATCTTCCTATTCTAAAAAAAAACATATGCGAGATTCATCAACATTAAGAATCGCGACTAATTTAATTGATAATAACAATCCAAAAATGATAATGAAAATTTTCAATTTAAATTCAGAGGATAAAGCTTTATGCAAGAAAAATTGACTATTTTTATCAGCGTTTCTGCTTAAAATTAATTACGTTTTCATAATTTACAATTCTATTAGTTCAAAGCCGAACTCAAAGCTGGAAATAAATATACAAAAAATGAAATGAAACGCCAAAGAAAGGTAAATATAAAAGAGGAAAGAAAATAAACTAAAGAAGGCGAAACCTTTTTTTTTCATTTCCTTTCCTTCTACCCCCCCCCCCCCCCCCGTTAACAGTTAAGTGGAGACATCTGGTGAAACTATAAGCTCTCTTTTTTCCCTCCTTTTTTCCTTTTTCTCTCCATTTCCTCCATTTTCATTTAATATACTCCTTAACTTTATTAGAGCCGAGCAGCGCACTTTGGAGCTGTCAAGCCGAATCAGCCGAGGGAATTAAAAATGTCCCTTTCGTATGGAGGCAAAAACGCCCGCGCCAAACACCGGCGGAGGGAGGGAGGACAGAAAAAAAAAACACTCACACACACAGACCCGGCAAGAAACACTCATACTGCCTTTGATGATTGCAATTGATTTGTATCCTACTTTAAGCTTGATAGATAAAATTAAATTAAATGACATAAACAGTTGAAGATATTTATACTTATAATGTAATATTTAATGCGTGCGTATCGTTTAACTTGGAAGTACAATAACTCACTGCTACGGCTGGTTTCTTTCTTTTTGTAATTGTGTTAAAAATACAAAACTATACAGAAAATTGCCGAGTTTTGGCCACATCGATTTCTATGTCTTTTACAAACTTTGACATGACCATGATCTTTACAGATTCATGCCCACGAGACAGGAATTCGAAGACTGAAAATATACGCGAAGTTCTTTTGGTCACTGGCTGACAAGGATATATTCTTTTTGCAACGAAAGTTGACATCCTAGAAAGTGGCACACAAGAATGTTATGAAGGGAAACTGTACCAGTAAGAATGTGAAAAAATTAAAATTGAAGTATCCCTATAAAGCACCAACTGTAGCATTTATTTCCTATTCAGGAACTTAGTCACTGAGTGAAATTACACATATATGCAATGTACAGTCGGCTACAAAAGTATCTAGCCACTTTGCAAGGTTGTTTCTATGCAAGGTGGCTAAGTACTTTTGCTACCGACTGTACATGTTTCAATCCATAGGGAAAAGATTTTCGAAATAAAAAATTAATCCCAAAAAATGTCGTCAGGGGAAGAGTTGGCACCGGAGGCAGTAAAATTTGCATAACGCGAAAGTCAAATGTGATATGTAATTTCCATCAGACTAAATTACTCTTAACGTGTTGTTCTGTAATTTGACGCCCCAAAAAATATTTGTTTTGTTCCGTTGTCGTACACCTTTGCACTCGTCGATTTGTTTTTTCTATAACTTTGGAAAGAGATGAATCAGGTTAGGATGAAATTTTACAAAAATTAATGCAACTTAAAATTAAATCTAAATTCTTTATAAAATTGCATGATTGTATAGCTGTTATGGCAAACTATCAATGGAACAATTATTGAAGACTAAACTCAATTACACTGAGCTGCCACTTTATTAGATACACCTGTCTAGTAGCGAGTTGAAGCTCCGTTGTTCTCAAAACCGCCTGTATTTGTTTGGTCATGGATTCAACGAGATGCTGAAAACGTTCAACATGAATGTTGGCCCATGCAAACATGAGAACTTCACGCAATTCCCGGAGATTCGAAGGAGGTGTAGGCAAAGAGCGAACGGTTCTTTCCAACTAATCTCAAAGATGTTCAATGGAGTTGAGATCTGGGGACTGAGCCGCCCTCTGCATCAAGGAGAACTGTTATGTTCCTGGAACCAATCCATAGTTAATCTGGTCCTGTGCCCTGGTGCATTATCCTGTTGGAAGAGCCATCTGTAAACTGTGAGCATGAAGAGGTGAATTTGATCTGTAACAATATTTATGTATGTTTTGGCGTTCAAACGACCGTCTACAGATATTAGAGGACTCAATTCATGCGAAGAAAACATTACCCACACCATTACTACGTTTTCACTACCTTACAAAGCCTGCACCAGAAATGAGGGGGCCATATTCTAAGCCTTCCATAAACATGATGCAGCAGGAACCTAGATTGGTCTAACCATGCAACTTTTTTCCAATCTTCTATGGTCCAATCTTGTGCTGCTGTGCCCACAGGAGGTGCGCTTTCTTGTTCTTCTCTAACAGCATTGGTACCCGAGATGGTCTTCGGTTTTGGTAACCCATTTAAGCCAAGACGCAGCTAGTCCGTTCTCATAATGTTTTCTGAGTTTTAATGAGCAGGAATTTGTGCGATTATTACCTTTCTGTCTTTGCGCACAAGTCTTGACATTCTCCTCTGGCCTCTTTCATCAGCAAGGGTTTTCCGTACATATTTTTTGTTCCGTGACCTATTCTCGAAAATCCCTTGAAACTGTAGTACGTGAAAAGTTCAGGAGAGTCGCAGTTTTGGAAATGTTCATTCCAGCCCGTCTTGCATCTACCACCATGCCACGATGGAATCAAACAGGTCACTGGTTCCCCCATTTTTGCTATGGTTTCACCCTTAACTAAGAGTAGAAAAATTGCTTCAGGATATTTATACGGTGATGTGACATACAAATAAGGCTGTCACTGATATTTGCATATTTTGTGAGGCGTGCCTAATAAAGTGACAGCTCAGTGTATATATGAAGAGTCTTTTTATTGATATTATGAAAAGTTACATGTAGCATTGATAAATACACCGACAGTTACTGGGGAACCATACAAACCTGTACCTCATAGTTTCACACCAAATTGAAACACGTTACTCATCTAAAGCTACTACTCCCCCCCCCCCCCTGTTTGCAAAAAAAAAAGAAATCGCGATATTCAAAATAAACCGCGACAACAAAAAAAATTTAGCGCACTTAAGTCATACTAACAACCATACAGAATCTATGGCTAAGTGCGCTCAATTTTTTTCATTTTCGCAATTTATTTTGAATATCGCGATTTCTTATTTTGCAAGCATCAATAGTAGCTTTAGGTAAGGAACATATTTCAATTTGGTGTGAAACTATGAAGTAAAGGTTCGTATGGTTCCCTAGTTAATACGTTTTTTGATTTGCAAAAGATTGTAAAGTACAAGTAATTTGAAAAATAGTTGACTACAGTAGTTTCTATTTACTAGTTTCTACTTTTTTGAAACACTATTGCTGGATGGCGTTTTAGTTGACAATGCCATTTACATTAATATACACCCCTGTTAAGCAAGCACAATTTCCAGAAAATGGGGTGGAATAATTTTTGGGAATTACTGTTTGTTTATTTATTTATTATCCATAATTGCTTATTTTATTTATTTAATAAATCCACATAATTTGTTTGTTTTTCATAAATTATTTTGGTGAGCAACTTTGGAATTTTGCAAACAGAAATATGATTTCAATTATGTTTTCAGTGCTTTTCAGGAATAAAAAATTTTATATTAATATACGTAAGTTTCAAGTAGCAAATATAGTAGTCGAGGGAACTACAGACTGTTAAGAATCATAAAACTAAACCCTTAAATTGTTAAACAGACCAAAAAAGAAAAAAAAAAGATGCCACTTAGGATATTATTTATTTTACCAACTTCAAAACCACGGCTTTACTCCCACGCTGCAACCTAATTCGTAATTATTATACATGTGAGGATTCATCTTGACGCCCCAAAAAATATTTAAAAAGAATAAAATAGGAGTTGGCCTTTCCCAGGTCAATGGAACGCTTAAGGGTCATTGTGAGAACCTTATTCGGAGGCAAGTCGAAGCAAGTGACAGGGAGCGAAAACGTTTCTCTTGGGATCACACTGTTGGGTGCATCAGCACGAAACCGTCGCCACGAGCGAGACTGCGCATAAATCATCCGCCGAATCGTTTACCCCGGGTGTACAAGTGTTAATATTTCATCTCTCTCTTCCTTGTTCAACCTTTTCTTCGTCTTTTCGCTATTCTCTTTCTTACTAAGCTTAGTGATAATGCCATAAGAACTAGATGAAAAAGGCTTTTCCTCAAGGATACAAACTTTAGCATTACAGCGTGCAGCAAACTTCTAGATTTAAGGTTGTTAATCGATTTGTACACATTGACCTTTAACATTAACAAAATTACGCAAACATCAGTGTTCTAGTGTAATAGTTGAATACTCCAATAAGAATATTAAAAAATTCTGTTATCATTTAACTTTTTTTAATTTTTTAATCGCAAATACTATTACAGACTGTTTAATAACTTAATTTTTGCATACAGATTTCCATAAATATTTAGACTAACAAGATGGCGCTCCAAAAACGAAACATTCGTAGTTTTTTGGCGTTTACCTATTTCACTCGTAAAAAAAAAGACACGTTAGCTTCAAATGGACCGTGTTAAATGGCTATTTTCCTAACTTTAATCCCCAAAAGGGGTTAATTTTCCCCGTTTGACACAGCTTATCAAATGTGTATGTCTGATAAATCCACTTTGCTGTACATTGTTTGGTTACAGAATAAATTTTTGAATTTCGGTCGTTACCTCCCTAGAATGCACGTTAAAGAAAATAAGTAACTTGCTAAATATGCAACTTACCTGCAAGAAAATAAATTATCAAAACTATGGATAAACTAATTAATAGAAACAAAAATTACGGCGGCTCGATAGCCCAGAGCGATGGGGCGGAGGCTTTCCAGTTCTCGAATCTTGGCGTGAGCATGGATATTTGCCTTTGTCCCGAGAATGAGCGAAGATAATGTACAGGTATATGGAATGTCTCAAGGTTGCGTAAAGATATTGGTCATGCGAAAAGGACGCAAAATGGCCTAGATATTGAAGTGTCCATAAAACTAAAAACCAGCAAACTCACTTCTGGTCCACAAAAACAAGTAGAATGTCTTAGAAAAAATGATTTTTATGGACTAAAAGGTGATTTTTTTTTCTCCTATTTATTTTTAGAAACTTACGTGTCAGCATAGCAAATGTTGAAATTATTCCCATCATCCAGTAACAGTAATGCCTATCATTTCATAATAAAGATTTCATGCTCTTAAATCAGCAATATTTACTTAGAGAGATGCCTTGAGCAGAATTTGTGTTATTATAGGTCTTTGTTAATAGATGGCGTAGGGAATATCATCAATCAAACCGTACCACTTAATTTTGAATACCATTTCTCGTAGTTTCCAAGACTTTCTCGCAGTTTCCTCAGACTAGTTCTAGCAGCACTTTTTCTCGCAGTTTCCTCAGACTTTACGGCGTTTCATATGGAGTTTCATCAGAGCTCTTCCGAAATCATGTATACTTCCTCGCTGCACTATCAACTTCTTTCGGGTTTTTTTTTTTTTTTTTTTTTTTGCTATAATGAATGAGAACCTGCAATGCTTAAAATTGCATTAAATACAGCCGAGGCAAGGCTTTTTGGCCTTAATCATGTGAAATGAAAAATATGAGGTTCCTCCGGTATTCTGTTAATACCCAGTTTGATGCCATTATAAAATATCTATAAAAATAACTTTAATGTTTCTTATGCACATAATGAAAATGGTAATAATCACAATAAAGGTAACGGCAATCGAATTAAGTAATATATACTCATATAAACGTCCTAGTGGGCTGTTCTAAGAACTTTGCTTATTTCGACAAAACAAAAAATCGAAAGAACAATCAAAACAAAGAACAAGAGCAATTAAATTTACAAGAAATTACCATTACACTTGAAACTTCTAAATAGAAATAAAGTTTTTAATATTTCCATTTATTAGAATCTATATATTTGATGAGGTTTTTTGCGTAAGATTAATAGTATGACACATGTAAAGAAAAAGATATTTTACCAATTTGAAATATTTTACTAATACATAATATGTTTTTTTAGAATTTATCTGAGTTTTTTAATTTTATCTACATGAAAATTTGATCAACAAAATTTAATAGGTATACGTTTGTTTATATTTTAGCTTAACTCGAATACAGCTGCTAAATTGAAGATGACAAGGATAGCAACAACGTAGCCTAAAATCTCAAAAATATGCAAAAAAATATGCCATCACATTAAATTACAGAGTAAATATCAAATCTATATAACTGATAGATTATAATTATAAAAGACAGTCTCATGCAGCTATAAATTTTCTGCTTCATAATTTAGTTTCCTGCATAAAAATTGCTTCCATTCCTCCATGTTTATTGGCCTGTCGCTTTGACTCGTCTTCAATTACCAATTTAAAAAAATTCGGAAAACAGCGAATGTCATCTAGACCAAAACATCGATATCGATGATCGATGGAAGATCGACAGATTCATTTTAACTAATGACTGATATCAAGAGCAAATCTTAATATTTGCATCAGCTGAATTAAAAACAAGCCATGTTTACATTTCCTCGCAATTTGTTTATTAAAAACCCTTGAAGAAAAAGAAGAGCGGCTAATGGATGAACGTATTATTTTAATAACAAAAATTACCCATAAAGTATATATAAAATATAAGAGATATTTAAGGCGTTAGGCGAATTAAAACAAACAACATTGAAAACATGTGCAAAAGTTCAAGGCTCTTTATGCATTTAAAGAAAATGCTCGAGAGAGAATTTCAAATTTTTGTGATCATCTCTCTTATTTTAAAATTTGGTAAAACACTGCCTTGAATAAGCAATTAAATATAGTGAAACTCTTTGTATCCTCTCCCTAACTGCGATTGGTCGAAGCCTAATCACAACGCGACATCATGCTGCATACGCTATGAACAATTAGTTCTTTTGTTTTCTTTATAAAGAAATGCAATTCATAAATTTTTTATAGTCCCTAAATGCATATTTAATAAAACATAATAATGAGCTAGTTAAACTTTATTTCTATTAAAACAAAAAATCACTTTTTAAACTTCTGAACTGCAATTAGATCAGGCTCGCCACAAAAAAAATGGCCGACGATGTGAAAATTTTTGGAAATTCTTTTAAGTGTCCAAAAATTTTTATTTTTAATCCTGTTCGTCATAAAACGCTGAAAGTTTATTTTTGTACGTATTTTTTAACAATCTATGTTGTGGATTGTCCAGGAAACCAAGCAACAATGTAATCATACGCAGGATGAGAAGGCCGACCAATCGCAGTTAGATGTTAGATGGAGTTTCATTTTATATAGCCATGTTATCGTTTCTATTGTCTGTAGTTTCTCTTTCACGTGGGTAGAGGATTAGAGGAAAAGGTGGTATCATGGCCTTCTGCTGATATATTCGCCTCCAACTAGGAAGTGGGTAGAATATCTAATAAAGCAATAACTAGTTGCAAAATTTAAGGTATAAATATCAATTATAACACTGACATTAACTGCGAGCCATGTTACTGTAGTTACAGTATTTAATGTTTAGTAGCTAATTATTACCAGATATTTACTGGAACATTTACAGGATCGGGCATACCAAAATATAATAATCCCGATGAAATTCACCAGCAACTTTATTGGAACTATGGGACAAACGTTATACGCGTAAGCAAAGGCAACGAAAATGCTTTAATAACCGTTATATTTTGTTTTAAGAAAGACGAACTCATTATTATGGAAAGTGCATTTAAGAAGTCTGATGGAATGACAGACGATCCATCCTATACTCAACTGTTTAAGCACCTAGAGATAGTTTGCATCTATACGCTTTGAAAATTATGATGAACTGAGATATCTATAGTTTAAGCATCAATATCAGTAGACCTCTTTGAAATATGAATTAAAAGTAGGCGACATGAGGAAGTCAAGTAAGCTATTTGGAAAAATTATCTATTTTGTCTATGTGAATTCATATTTAGCTTTGATTGCTTTTATCAATTTACTGAACGAACCGTGCGAAATGATACCCTTGGACAAGGCATATTTGTTGTACAGTAAAGAATTTCATATTGGTCATAAACGAATTGAACCTCCTTTATCCACTCTGAATTTATAATGAAGATTCATTTAGCAATCAGTTGTCATTTATAAAGTAATGTTTCATCAACGTTATGTCAGTTTTCACATTTATATATTTTTTTTCTAAAACATTCTCTAATATAAGTAAACCTCCTTTTGATTTTGATAAAGCTTCAAAAATTATTTATGACTAATGTCTCGTGTCAATAACGCGGAGACGTGTCCCTGCTTTCCGCCACGGCGGTGAAATACTCTAGCTTTTAATTTTGATTAAGTTTTATTTTAGAAAGAGTATTAAAAATGATAGCAACATGCATTTCCGAGATATGTTTATACACACTTGGAATTTTTCGTGCCTTAATCCACTTTTCACATCACCGAGGTCAATCGTGTTAAAGCTCAACCTTTAGATGGAGATTTTACGACATTTCAAAATACGTGTTTCTTGTTGATCGTCTTGCCAATCGCCGGAGGAGTCACCATAATTTACGTAACTAAAATCCTTTGCCATCGCCTAACTGCGATTTGGGGATTAGTGTTAATAAAGCCACTAAAAATCCAATGCTGACTTTGTGCTTTTATGTCTTTTCACTGTCGATACAGTAGAAGGTTAATGTAGAAGTAAATCAAGAAAGCATGTAAATACACAAGTGAACAGAAAAATAAAAGGACGATAATAAAAATCGTACAAAAGATAACTAAGATCACAAGCGAAATTAACGACAAGTTAAAATTAAACTTTAAATCCAATCAAGTCAATCATCATGATATTGGATACAAAAGTTTTTTCTATACGGTTGAAAATGGAAACCGCGTTGCATTCATCTTGGAATTACTGAAGCTTATTAATTCTGATTTAAACGGGTATCACTGATATCAAACAAGATTAATAATCGAACTTGTTGCAAAACACAAAATTAATTGATAATCACACCAATGCTACCGATTTTATGTGGTTACGAACATGGAAATTATATTATCTAAGCAGAGCTTATTGAATTTAATTTTGTTTGTTTTCCGAACTAATTCAATAGTATTATTTGATTTGCTTCCATGCATTTGGAGCTTTATCTCAAACTAACAGTCGTTTTTTTTAAATATTATTTAATTTAGCTCTGCGTTTTTCTCACTCTTTCTTGTTCATTTCCTTGCCCATTATACGAATAATGAATTGGCTTAAGCAAAGCAGTCGTAATTAAAGTACGGTAATATTCTTAATACAGATTAAAAATATGATGCAGTTATAAATATGAGACCCCTCCCTCCAAAAAATATTCATTTTGATTTGGTAAAATTGTTTTACTTTTAAATTTTTTTCTTTTAAATTTAGTAGAAATGTTAGAAATTGAGCAGTGAGACAAAGAATGAAAATTTTGCATTTCTCTAACATCAGACAGAATATTAAATTTGGAAAGTCAGCGCTATTTATTATTTAGAATTTAAGGTTAAAAATAGTTCTCTTTAAATAAGCAATCTGTAGATTTATATGAATTGCATTCAATAAACAAGTGGAAATCAAAAAATCGATCAGAATTTTACTCATTAGAGTTGCTTCCCTTTTGTTTCCCTTCGACGTATCTAAAGGTTTATTACACAAGGTTATTATTTATTAAATAAATAAAATTTAAAAGGAGCTCATTAATATATATGATCATTATCAAGATAATATATAAGCCGCCGTTGTTTTCTATTCTATTTCCTTCTGCCTACTGAAGCAGGAACTTTGCGAGCCAGGTCATATCGATGTTTTAATCAACATAAACCACCTTAACTAGTCAATAAACAAGGCTTTTAAAAAAAACTTAATTAGTTCTAAATGACGCGCAAGTAAATTCTAAATTCATCCACTAGCAGAGTAACCCATTAAAATGAAACCGTAATTAAGAGAGCCGATTCCGTATGTAAGTAATGAAATGATTAATTTTTTTATACGTGATATCGATTGAAATAAATCCCGTTTTATGAGAGTTGGGGGCTTTTTTAAAAAAAAAATTACTCTCGCTATGAAATAAACTTTTTTTTTACTCTTCACTCAAAGAATATTGAATCAAAATGCTCGTAAATCTGAATCTAAACACATAAACGAAAATTAAAAAAAAAAAAAAAAAAAAAAAAGACTGGGAGGAGGGAATCTCAACTCTGTTCGAGTGACTCCGCTATGTTTTACCCAACGTCTATTCCCGGCTTCTATTTTTCGTTTCTGTTGGGATTCACGTCCGAAGGAAGAAAAGTTGGCTTTTTCCCTTCGTCTCCACTCTGATAAGCAGACACCCAACATCTCGTCGCTGCAATCCTCATATTTTGTGAATAATGCATCTAATGTCGGCGCATCTTCGCTCTCTCGCCATCAGCCGCACGGAGCCTCGGTGACATTTAAAATTCTCAAAAGCACTTGCAACCCGAAGAGTTCGAAGAAAACTGATGCTCCAAAACAGTCGGCAGAGGTTGAGCCCTCCCCTGCTCTCCAAACCAGTTTCTCTTCTTCGACACAGAATAAGAATGGACATCTAGTGATTGGAAAAATCTTTTTATATCAACGGATCGGGTGAGCGAGTGGAAATTGAAAATATTCAACTCCGAGTTCAGTTTCTCTACTTTTCTCATGTAACATTAAACCGCGACGTCTTCGTTCCAGATTCAAGAACTTTTCTTGTTTTTTAAACTTCCAATTTCAAAATAAATTCGTGCATTCTCTATTTTGAATTTCTTATTTACCAAGTTTAATAAATAGTCTAGATGACAAAATAAGTTCTTCTTATGCAATAATAAGAGACAAAAATATCATTTTTTTTTTCTGATAAATTTTATTTTCGCTTGAAGTCATCAGTTTTGTACATTAATGACGATCAAAAGCGTATTAAGAACTATGAATTCACTAATTTTTGAACTATTTTTCTTCACTTAATAATTAATTAAATCCTTTGAATTTAAGTCAGAATCAAATTATGCTATGCTTAAGTTATGATCAAACTCAAGTGGTGAAAAAATTTAATACTTTTTCCATATATAAATTTTTACATATGCGTTTTTGAGAAATGATCATTGAGAAAGAAGCACCAAAAATAACAAAAATAATCCCAAATATACTAATAATATCTCCAATTCTTCGATACTTTCATTTGCCGTGCTTGATCACTGAAGGCGAAAGTCCCAAAATACATTTCAAATTATCTTCTATGTCAAAAATAAGAGAATAATTAAACTGAAGAAACTTTTCAAACATACCAAATTACAAATAGAAAAGGGAAGGAAAAATTCCGGATTCGAACCAGAGACCATGCATTTCGCTGGCACAGCTTTTACCACTTGTTGATGAGCTACCGCGGACAATGATGCTACAAAACGTCCAAATGGACTTCCATGAAACCACAAAACATCTCAACCGGCAGAGCAGGTCCCCTAGATGAACCAAGATGAACACGAAACCATGTACAGTGGATTTTGTAATTATTTTGAGTCAAACGACCTTGTAGGTTTTGCGTTATTTTGCTGAAGAATAGTGTGCTAATATCAATGTCGGTAGCGTAAAATTATGCATTGTAATCCTCTTTGCTAATGGCAGTTCGAATTGTTCCTACAAATTCAGTATTCCAATACACAACAGAATGATGCGATTCAATTTATCTTTTCTGTTGTACAGAACGCAGAAGCAGATATGCCAATCTTCGGGATTTTAAAATAGACTCCTTTCTTCGTTGCGTATGAAAAATCCATTGAAATGACAGACTAAAGGATTTTTCACAAAATTCCAGCAACTCTTTTCATAATCACTATACTTGTAATACTTCCCCAATTACCGGTTAATTTTCAAAGGTTGTTGATTGTGAACACGATTGGAGGAAAAAGGGAAATTGCTTTTAGATGGAGAAAAATGTTACTACATAATGTATCGACTAATAGTTGGTGGCTACGGTTCGTTCAAGATTCCCGGCAACCACAAATGAATTACTAGAATAAATTATTACTTGAAAATCACGACTATCAGTCTACATATTTTTCGAATCGTTTTTTGAAAATCAAATGTAATTTCTTTTCTCAGTAATGATATAAAGTTCCAGAAATTCAGTAATCAATTTATGAACTTAATGTAAAATTTATGAACAACAAACATCACTGTACAAGTACAATAATGTATACATGGCAGGCAATATCGAGATGTCCAGATTGTAGACGATTACTATTATAATAAATAGATGCGTTATATTAAATATTAGGTATTGCAAGAAAGATCCAACCGTTTATTTATTTCCAAGTGTGCAATACAAGATCCAAATTCCAGTGAATACTGTTACGATAATTACCAGGCTAAAATCTTTTATGGGCAAAAGCTTGAGAAACGATGCTCACTGCCTCCTGGACAGTACTTATTTATGTACGGGCTCTTTTCTAGAAAGCACTCATGTCACTAAAGAAATCAGCTCAGAGAGTTTTCTTTCTTCCAGCTTATTCTGATATAGGCTGTTTGGAGTGCGAGGGGCCTCTTCAAATACAAAATTATTCATAATTCCTTGACATATTTCAAAAAATAGCAACGCTTTAAAGAAACAAACAACAGTAGCCTCGCCTCTGAGATATCAAGTGAAAGAAAACAAACCAAATTATTTTCAAGCAGACCGCCGCGTCCGATTGTGCAGGTTGTGACCAATACAAAGGTTACTCATTAAGGCACCTTGATAATCAATTGAGGGGCGTTATTTCATAAAGATTGGGGCTCTTGCACAAAGGCATCACTTATCAATGCGGTGCTCCTGGACGCGTCATAGTTCCATCGGTCATAGCTAAGATGCAACCAAAGATAATCTTGCAACCGGAGAAAGCGTTTATGATGAGCAACGAGAATTTTGTGATGACTGGTCCGTAAATATTTCAATAGCAATTTGCCACAAAAATGATGGCTCTGACTCCCTGTGTCTTTAATTGGGAGTACGTGAAGGAAAATGTATGCTTTGCTCCATTTCTTGTTGACTTCAAGAAATTGCGACATCGTATCCCCAGTGCTATTGCAACATTAACAATGAAAACTGGTCAGATTTGGATTATTGCCTGTATGTCTGCCGTGCCATGCAAAATGTAAACAAGGAATATTTATGGGAAAAACAAATCTGGTGACTTTGCCTTTCGTTTGATATCTCTGATACCATTATCCTTTGTTTCTCCATTTTTTTGAGAAATTATCTTTGAGAAATGGCTCTTATAAGCGGTGTTAACAAAAAACAAGATAGTTATATCTTTTTTTTTCTCTTACTATTATAACAAGTTTATTCACTATTTTTAAACATTTTAAACATAATCTGTTATCTATTTTTTCTTACAAATAGTTTTTTTAAGAATCATATCCTTTACTTAGGAATATTGCCGAAGCGTGCCTTTAGTATTGCTTTAATACAGATCGTTATGTGTCTAACTCACTTTAGGTTATTTATCTAAAGTGAGTTTAACTAAAAACTGTAATCATTTTCTGCATTAAATTTGTAGACTGCTTGGTCCTATATTTCAAATAGAGACCTTTAAATATATTATTATTTACGGAAGAGAGTTGACGAGAAGATAAATTAATGAAGAACAAAGTGCAACTCATGTATATTTTGAACGTAGTTTTTTTTGTACATAAATGATTTATTTGAATAGACAGATAGATGTCAATTTATTTTTCACCTTCTATATACTATAATTAACACTATATTCTAGGTTTCCTATTTCTTTTGATATATGCGGATAAAAGAAGACGACGAATATGGAGAAACAATAACATAGTCTTCAAAAAAATTAATGATTTTATATATATTTTTAATACATGATATGTCTGTTGATGTCATTTTTGACGTTCAATTTAAAAAATAGATTAAGCCATAGCAGTAGACAAAATAGAACATGTAAATACCCTTTAAAGGGAAACACACGTTTAAAACAATATCCCGGTAAGCGAGCTTGTATTTAAGTGCGTTCTGTTCATAATTCGCGATCTTAAGCTCGTACTTAAATTCGGTAATGTATAAAATTCACCAGAATGAGGCACTCAAAAAAGCTCAAATAAATTGTCACAAACAAACAATAAAGGCGGATTGAAATTTCTCGAACATGTTATTCTATGCTCTAGATGCTCGTATGATGGGAATGAACATTTTTTAACCGAATTTTTTAAATGTATTTTTCCATCATGAAACTGATTTGATCTCATCCATTCTACGCGGGCAAAAACTGTAAAACTTTCATCGGCATCATAGAACATTGAATTTTACGAGCTGTTGTTGTCTTTTAGGGGCTACGTTATTAACTCATAAAAAAATTCCTTTAAAATTATGAGGACGGGAGGTGGAGGGTTTGTTAGTTTTTCCTTGTCCGAAATTCGATTTCAACCAAACCGAGTTCCGTTGCACTCTTAAGATCGAACTAATTAATAGCTGAACCCCTCACCCCCTCCTATCACCCCTCCTATTTTTTTCCATAAGACATTATGATGGGTTTGAGCATGGATATTAAAAGAAGAAAAAAAAATGTTCTCTAGAATTTTTAATCAAATATCGGTTACGTTTTATTTTCAAGCTTTATTTAATTTTGCAACTTAACGATGTTCTTAAGAAAATGCGGTTTTCGTTTAGAATCTTTAATTTAATCGGAAAAATTGAAGAGAGAAGAAGGGAAAGAGATAGAGAGAGAGAGAGGGGAGAGAAAAAAAACAACTCCTGCTAGAAAGGCACTACTGGCCCTCTTCACAAAAGCTGTGTGAAATTTAAAAGGGGGAAAAAATTAGAAAAATAAAATAAAAGCTCGTACGTCGTGCCATCTGCCGTTGGCAAATGGCAGCTCATTCCACGGCTCGCGGTGCAGAGTATGCGCACGAGAATCTAATTAATCGCTTGATTGCTACTGGTGTCGTCACTACGAAAATCATGCTCCCTGATTAAATCTTCGTCTAATATAACGCAACAGAATTTTCTCGGCGTTCCCAACTGACGTCAAAGAATTCCTCTCGTCGAAGCCCCCTCCTTCCTTTCCTTCTTCGTTTTCTCCCTCCATCTTCCACCCCTCCCCGCCCCCCAAGCGCCCTTTTGCCTCTCAACATGTGACCTCCAAGGCATCGACATAACTATACAAAAAGAAAATTTAATTCTTAGCAAAATAAAACTATTATACAATTTTTTTCCAAGTTAAATTAAAAATAAAACAGAAAAAAAAATCGAGCATTATGCACTAGCGGCTACATATTGGTTATCGGTTGAAAGCGGAACATCAAAGGCAGCGTTTTTCCTATCAATTATAATCAAGTCTCATGTTAAAGAACTTTTAATGAATTCAAAAACAAGTAAGATAAAATCGCTATCTTGACTACGAGTTCAAAATACAGACTGTAATGCCACGTATGTCTTTACAGAGGTCGATTCACGCTTATATGACCGAGTTGTTGACACGTGAAGCCATAGTCGAGAGGAACCTCTGCAAGTGATACATCCCGATTTGAATGAAACTTTGTGGGTATGTAGACCTAATAGAGATATGTGAAAAGCCGTTTTCAATTGCGGCAACCAGAATATTTAAAGAGGTGAAATTCACCCTTAAAAATCGCAGTGATTTTCGTTTGTTAAAAGTACAGTGAAACTGTCTAAGGGGACCACCCTTGGTTCCATGTATAAAAAAAGTGGTCCTCATGGCAGGTGGTTCTTATATAAGGGAGGCGCGTGTAATTTGGACCCCCTAAAAGAAAAGGGCTGTACTTCTATTCAAAATGACGTAGTTCCAATTTTCAAACGTAGGTATATAGTGGATACTTCGGGCTATATTTTGGTGCACTATTTTTATGGAATACTATAATGCTATGGGTTTCATATGAAATTTAAAATGTTTTTACAAAACGAGTAGTGTAAATTGAACCAGGTGGTCCAATTACAACAACAGGCCGAGTAATAGCAGAAACTTTGTTTTAACTTATGTGTTTATAAGTGCACTGTGAAAAATACAAATAACACTAGTCAACACACATTTTGTAACTAAGACCACATATAGTGTTCTAAGTAGTAATTTGTGTGTAGAATCCGAATCTGCTTTTAGATATTTTCTATCACGTCACGTTTCCAAGTTATGCACTTCGAGAGTTCTATGTTAAGGTAATGGGTATGAAGAGAAGCGTCTGCAATGTTAAACTATCCATAGATTGGAACCGCAAGGAAATTTATCAGGCCCTAAACTTTGAATAATTTAAAAAGGTTTCATTGAAAAAATATAAGTCTGTGCGTGCTAGAGAAATTTCAAACTTATATTCGTAATCAGCAGAAAAAATACTACCAAAAATCACCCACTTGCATTTGCTTAAAAGAAAAATCTTAAATTTTGTTGGCCAGTGTAATCAGCAACCCTATGGAACGTATTAGATGGGATGAACTTATATCTTAATTAAATAACGTGTGGGTTAAGCTGCTTATGTAAAGTCAAAATATAAAGTTAAAAAGTTGGATATGTCAAAAAAACGCCATAATGTTCGGCGTGTAAATCGACCCTGGTCTAATTTACACAAAGTACATAAGGTCCAACAATTCTAAAATCAAAAATGGCGATCAACCTTCTAAACCTTTCCAACTAAAACCATCCCTACTAACAAGTACATAGACCTCTTTTCTTTAACCCATCCTTGATACATACTGGCACTGATACTTATAGTTACATACACGATTACTATTTTACCTCAAAGTAATATGAGACTGTACCAAAAGAGAAAATTTGATATATTTTCTCCAATAACTCAAGCAATACAACCCGTGTTTTTCATACGCTTCTAGGTAAGGGGTATGAACATTTTTCAATCAGGAGAGTGGCGCCATCTAACGTGCAGTTGTGCAAAATAAGGCTGGTTCGATTTACACGACGGTCCAAATTGCACGGGTCTCACTTACAGGATGTCCCAAATTGATGTACATGTATTTTCTTGACACATATGGTGTTTATTAAGGATTTTACAAATTTAAATATAAACATGTAGTACAAGTTAGGTTGCTGGTTGAAAAAAGATGTTATGTTTTGCTTTGGTTAAACTTTTCAATTGTTTTTCCCTGGAAAATCTGATTACGTCACCAACATCCGGTTCGCTTATCAAGGTTTTTTCAAATACAGGATGTGTTAGGCAGGCTTCACTTTAATGTAGTGCAGGTCCCGTTAGACAGGTGGTCCTTTTAGACAGTAGAAAATTGTATTTTTTAATAGGTAAACATTTTAGCTCCTACAGAAAAGTGGTCCATATAGCAGGTGGCTCTCTTATGTAGGTGGTCCCCAAGACAGTTTTCACTATACTTCGTAACTATTGGAGATAAAATTTATTTTCAAATACAGCCATATAGAACTTCAAAGGAACTATCCAAATATGCTCCCCCCAAAAAATATCCCTTCATAGTGAGAGGTAATATTTTTTCTATTATATTTAAAATACACCTTTCGACTGCAATTAAAAATTAAAAACGATTACGATATTTAATATCTTATGATCTTCATTGGCCCTTGAAATACCTCAGAAGTACAGGGTGTTGCAGATAACTACAGGGCAGTATAACGGGAAGCCTACCCGCTCCATATTAAACCTAAGTTATATGTTAAAAGATGTTGAAAATATGAAAAGAACAGACGGACATGGGAAAACCAGTAAGTAGCTGTATTCTTCCATTACTTAATTATTCTACGTTTTAAATGAAGCCGAAATTACAGGGTGTAAGAAGACACGAGGAAAGTTTTGCAACATGGCGCAACCAATTGTCCATTGCCTTTAAGACGGTTCAAATCTGCATTTTGGTAAGAGATCGAAAACTCAGTGTTCGTCGTAAGCCGTAGTAGTGCAAGTATCATGCTGTGTCATCTTGTCAGCAACATCTTTCTGCAAGTTAAAGTTGATCAATGTTTGGAAGAAATGACTCCTGTGTTCGGAGAAGACTGCCTTCATCGCTTTGTCAATTCAGATAAAATCAGGAATTTTAGAGAGGAAATTTGAGCTTAGAGGATTCTTTACAATATGTTCCCTTGTTTCACCTGTCAGGCGGAGGATAACCTAATTTCCAAAATTCGAAAATGCTGGAACTGTCAATAGGATAGAATATCTAAGAGTTCAAGTGAATAGAATAACATAAACTGCGTTTTAATGTTATTTATCATAATGTGTTGACATTATCCATTCTTTCGATCTCTCAGAAAACACGTTTCTATAGGAGATTTCAATTGAATGGGTCTCTGGAAGAAGGGCATATGTTACAATTTTAAAATTTTACAGGAAACTCCAAAAACTAAAGGCATCTCATTTCGAGATCGTAATCACTGCGAAAATCATATATGCCCTTTTTCCATTTTTTAACTTTCAGAAAGTACAGGTACTATCATGGACTTATAGTGATTAGAAAAAGAAAGTGGCTTGAAAGGGAAAGCATTTTCACAGTCATTTATTCATCAAAACAAGAATATGATAACGATTCAAAATTCAAAATTACTTAGTCACAAATGTTTTTATACTTGCGACTAAGTTTGTAACATCATATTTTACATTTTCCATTAAAAAAAAACATTTTGCGACCTTCTTCTAGACCCATTCAATTGAGCTTTTGCTATGCAAAACACCGATAATAATTGCCTAGCTATTTATAATCCTGCATTGCCCTTGATCATCGATAAACCTAGAGAATAAACATCAGATCAATTTTTCGTATCAGATTCTATCATATTTTACCGCGTTTGATTATTATCCCAAACACGTGATCATCAAATATGAGAGAAATTTACCCATGAAACCTTCCAATTTCAGAATTCATAAGCCGCCGCTTCATATTGTACAAATATGACGGAAAGTTACTTTTAAACAAGAAGACTATAGATTTAGGCAATCATGCAATGCATTATATAATTAATTAAAAATAGTAATTCCATTTTAATTAAAGGAAATAGAAATAAAAATAAATATTAAAAACAATTGATAAATGAAAGTCACCCAGTGTGGAGAAATACAATTTATGAAGTGGACGGAACACAGATGAAACGAAGGTCTTGTGGAGCTTATTACGTAGATCTGGTTGAAGCAGACGAAACAGAGGTGAAAAGAAGAGGTCCATTAAGTTGGACCGCCACCAAAAGAAAAATTAATTCGGTTTAACTCAAAATTTTGTGATTATTTAGTGACGTTTTGTGACGCTAATAAAAAATTTTGTGA